>JAQFVV010000421.1:0-348064 GCA_028023455.1 Epiperipatus broadwayi | reverse complement strand
TAGTTCTTTACATTCTGAAAGTCTGTTTGTAGCAGTGAAACAGGTTGTGTTTTAATATTATTTTTTATGCTGGTCTGGTTTAATTTTGGATTTGGGGTAGTTTTGATTATATATATTATATATATATATATATATATATATATATATATATATATATATATATATATATATAAATAAATATCTATCCAATTTTATAATAAAATTATTTTTAATATTTTATCCTAAGAGAAAGAGAGACATATTACCAGGATATTCAGTTGGTAACTTATAAAAGATTTAGATAATTTTTATGTTTTTATTACTATTTATTTAAAAATAGAATAACATTTATTTACCACTTTATGAATTAACTAATTATTTAAAAGTTTTATTTAAAGATTTAAGAAAAGAAAGTATCTTTTTTAAAAAACAAACAAGATATTTTCATAACCATAGATCATAAATTTATTTAACTCTCTTTATATACATACATATATATATATATTAACTAATTAAACCAACAAAAGATAAATATTCTACAGGATATGAGACTTAACCCATGTATATCAAGCCATCCACATAGCCTGATATATTTATGGTTAAGTGGTGGCATGCAATGTGGATGGCTTGATATACATGGGTTAAGTCTCATATCCTGTAGAATATTTATCTTTTGTTGGTTTAATTAGTTAATATATATATATATGTATGTATATAAAGAGAGTTAAACCAATTTACCAGTGATCTATGGTTATAAATATCTTGTTTGTTTTTTAAAAAAAGATACTTTCTTTTCTTAACAAATCTTTAAATAAAACTTTTAAATAATTAGTTAATTCATAAAGTGGTAAATAAGTATTATTCTATTTTTAGCTAAATAGTAATAAAAACATAAAAATTATCTAAATCTTTAAATTCACCAACTGAATATCCTGGTAATATGTCTCTTTCTCTTAGGATAAAATATTAAAAATAATTTTATTATAAAATTGGATAGATATTTGCTTTATATATATATATATATATATATATATATATATATATATATATATATATATATATATATATATATATAATCAAAACTACCCCAAATCCAAAATTAAACCAGACCAGCATAAAAATAATATTAAAACACAACCTAAGGTTTCACTGCTACAAGCAGACTTCTCAAGTGTAAAGAACTACAAAAAAACCACACATTATATATACTATTAAAAACTACCCACAAATCCATTCACTTCCCATCCACCCTTAATATTAAAAGAACTCTTAAATAAGTTAATTGCTTCAGAATAATAAATTTTCAATAATAAAGACTCTTTAATTCTTCTTTTGATTTCATTTCTCTCAAAGAAGACAACCTTAGCTTCATCAAAATCAATAGTGTGGCCTGTATCTTTTTCATGGACATACAAAGCAGAACTAAGATATCTATTTTTAACTCTACTTTTATGAACCTTTATTCTTTCATTTAAACTCAAACTACTCTGACCTATGTAAACCTTCTTACAAAATAAACAAGGAATAAAATATACCACACCAGGAATAGTCTTTCTATCAAAAACTTCTTTTGTATTATTTAATAAATTATTCAATGTAACACCCCTTTTCCAAGCAATTTTCTTATTTCCAAACAATTTACTATTTCTACACACAATTTTATAAGAAGACAATTTAAATGGCAAAGAAATAAAATCATATTTTTCTTTAACCTTTACATCCTTACAAATATTACTATTAAATAAAATACTTTTAACAAATTTATCAGAGTATCCAACACTCAAATAATCTTTATAAAATTGATATTTCTGAAACAAAGCTACCCCACTAGAATTATTTAATTTAATATTCCTATGACAATAATTCCTTAAAGCAGCTACTTTATGAGATACAGACTGATAGCTATCAGGTTTAATTATAGATCTTAATTCTTTACTTTTAACTAAATGACTGCACAATAAACAATTAGTTTCTATATTTCTAATCACCAAAAGATCTAAAAATTTTAACTTACCAAAATCTAACCCCCCTCCTTCTAACACAAATTTTATAGAAGGATCAAAACAATTAAACTCATTTACAAATTCCTTCAATTTATCATTCTCAACTACAAATAAACAATCATCAACATATCTGACAAATAATTTTACATATAAACAATTCTTTTTAATAATAATTTCCTCTTCCATAAAACTAATATAAACTGAACATACTAAAGGAGAAATAATATAACCTATTATCCACCCTTCCTTAATCTTATAAAAATTACCTCTATAAGTAAAATACATAGAATCTTCCAATAACAAAAGCAAATCTTTAATTACCTTAATTTTATTTTTTGATAAAGAACTTTTCTTAATCAATACAGACAAAAGAACATCAATACTGCTTAACCTATTAACAGACTGATACATATTTTCAATATCTAAACTTCCAAATACCCAATTACTTTCCATTTTAAAATTATTAATCTTATCAAAAGCCTCAAAAGAAGAAGAAACTGTGTACTGACCAAAATCAACAAATTGTTTTAAAAAATTATTCAAGAATCTAGAAATACCCTCTACAACACTACCTGTAAAATCAAAAATAAATCTTAAAGGAAAACCATCTTTATGAGTTTTAATATTCACAAACATCTTAGCTGATGTAAAATCATTAGGATAGCATTTTAAATAATCTACTCTATTAAAAATTTTTAAATTAACCATTTTCTTCATAATATCTATCAATTTTCTTTTAATCAAATTACCTGGATTTTTATCTAACAACATATATTTACCATTATTTAATTCTCTATCCATTTTCTCTTTGAAATCATCTCCTTTCATAATAACAAACCTACCAGCTTTGTCTTCATGAGAAATGATTACATCATTAGCAATTAACCTATTTTTAAGATGTTTAATCTCAGCAGGATTAATAACAAATTTTTCTTTCCTTTTTAAACTTTTATTCAAAATCGATTGAATACCAACTTTCTGCTCATCACTCAAATTACTAGATTCAATAGACGAAATTGGTTTTCCTTTAAGATTTATTTTTGATTTTACAGGTAGTGTTGTAGAGGGTATTTCTAGATTCTTGAATAATTTTTTAAAACAATTTGTTGATTTTGGTCAGTACACAGTTTCTTCTTCTTTTGAGGCTTTTGATAAGATTAATAATTTTAAAATGGAAAGTAATTGGGTATTTGGAAGTTTAGATATTGAAAATATGTATCAGTCTGTTAATAGGTTAAGCAGTATTGATGTTCTTTTGTCTGGATTGATTAAGAAAAGTTCTTTATCAAAAAATAAAATTAAGGTAATTAAGGATTTGCTTTTGTTATTGGAAGATTCTATGTATTTTACTTATAGAGGTAATTTTTATAAGATTAAGGAAGGGTGGATAATAGGTTATATTATTTCTCCTTTAGTATGTTCAGTTTATATTAGTTTTATGGAAGAGGAAATTATTATTAAAAAGAATTGTTTATATGTAAAATTATTTGTCAGATATGTTGATGATTGTTTATTTGTAGTTGAGAATGATAAATTGATGGAATTTGTAAATGAGTTTAATTGTTTTGATCCTTCTATAAAATTTGTGTTAGAAGGAGGGGGGTTAGATTTTGGTAAGTTAAAATTTTTAGATCTTTTGGTGATTAGAAATATAGAAACTAATTGTTTATTGTGCAGTCATTTAGTTAAAAGTAAAGAATTAAGATCTATAATTAAACCTGATAGCTATCAGTCTGTATCTCATAAAGTAGCTGCTTTAAGGAATTATTGTCATAGGAATATTAAATTAAATAATTCTAGTGGGGTAGCTTTGTTTCAGAAATATCAATTTTATAAAGATTATTTGAGTGTTGGATACTCTGATAAATTTGTTAAAAGTATTTTATTTAATAGTAATATTTGTAAGGATGTAAAGGTTAAAGAAAAATATGATTTTATTTCTTTGCCATTTAAATTGTCTTCTTATAAAATTGTGTGTAGAAATAGTAAATTGTTTGGAAATAAGAAAATTGCTTGGAAAAGGGGTGTTACATTGAATAATTTATTAAATAATACAAAAGAAGTTTTTGATAGAAAGACTATTCCTGGTGTGGTATATTTTATTCCTTGTTTATTTTGTAAGAAGGTTTACATAGGTCAGAGTAGTTTGAGTTTAAATGAAAGAATAAAGGTTCATAAAAGTAGAGTTAAAAATAGATATCTTAGTTCTGCTTTGTATGTCCATGAAAAAGATACAGGCTACACTATTGATTTTGATGAAGCTAAGGTTGTCTTCTTTGAGAGAAATGAAATCAAAAGAAGAATTAAAGAGTCTTTATTATTGAAAATTTATTATTCTGAAGCAATTAACTTATTTAAGAGTTCTTTTAATATTAAGGGTGGATGGGAAGTGAATGGATTTGTGGGTAGTTTTTAATAGTATATATAATGTGTGGTTTTTTTGTAGTTCTTTACACTTGAGAAGTCTGCTTGTAGCAGTGAAACCTTAGGTTGTGTTTTAATATTATTTTTATGCTGGTCTGGTTTAATTTTGGATTTGGGGTAGTTTTGATTTTATATTGACTAGTTTAGCTTTATGCTTGTAATGTTTATATATATATATATATATATATATATATATATATATATATATATATATATATATATCAAAAAGGCAGTCATATCATAAATTAACCGTTATTCAGGATATTTAAAACTATAGAGTTAATTATAGTGTTATATATATATATATATACTGAAGCGTAAAATATATTACACATATTTTTGCTTCACTATCTGTTGATTCAAAACCTTGAATCAGAGGTTTAAACCCAGCTATATATGTGTTAAATCACTAGTCAGTGAAAGGACACACATACCAGTTTTAAAACCCTCTTTTGTTTTTGTACTTTCATAAGTTAAATGTTTTATTATAAAAGAATATTTACTAATTTTAAATTGGAAATATTTAAATTTCCATTCCCTTTAAATAATCAAGATTGCAAAAATATATTATAGATAAAAATATATTTTTAGTTATTAAATATTATGTATATTTTATTTTATGATGCAATATCAAAGAAAGTTCTAGAGAGTAATTAAAACAACTCTGAAACTTATAAATAAAAGAATATTCTAGATTTAATTTAAAAAGGGTCATTAATAAATTAAAATCCTTTAGCAAACAAAATGTTAATGAAAATTATATCTTTTGAATCTATTTCCATTCGCGAAATAGATTGAAACAATACTCTCTAGAACTTGTTGCATTTTTTTTTAAAGTGTCATAGCATCAGCTGGGATGTGAACCCACAACCCGGGCAACTGTCTGCAAGTGCAAGGCAGTTGTGCTGACCTCTTGACCACCAATGCAAAATAAACAATAAGTTCATTTAGGCCAATTAATGGACAACCAGGCCTTGCCAAGCAGAAAGAGAGAACATTTGAGAAGGTCTTGCTAAACATATAAATAGAGCCAAAATATTAGGCTAAGCTCAGAGTGCACCATTTTAACGAGTGCTGCAGAATGGACCCACATCAATTTAAATTTTGAAATATGAATCCGGAGTAGAGGGACTAGATTTGCTTGCCCTTTCTTCTCCAAAAATCGTTTTCATACTGCTATGCTAGCCTACCATCTCCCTTTATGGACTGCCTAATTTAAATGCTAAACTAACTATCTCAAGATGCCAGCCATTATTTTTCAAAACTTTGCCTGGCTAACTGTGTTTTGCTCATTTTATAATTTTACACTTACCAATCCATATGGACGTCAAGACATCAAGTAATGGAAGGTAAATCCTAATCATGCTGCTAATATGAACTCTTTCAAAATTTTCATTTTAAAACCTAATTTATTTATAATGTAATTCTCTTTCTATTTAAACATGGCATTGTAATGCTAATTGTAACAATTCTAAAAAGTAATGATTTCTCTTTCTGTTATAAAAATCCAATGCACTAATCTATAACTTTATTTTTTTTATACATTTCTTTAATGGGTTTCACATTTCTATTTTAATACTTTAAATATGGCAAACTTTTAATTTCAATATTATAACTTTTTGTATGATTTAATTTAATATGCTAATAGTTCAATCTACCGAACCAATTCTAAATTTTCTTATTAAATATTCTTGATATTATGGAATGTTAAATCGTAAATGTAAGCTTTCGTACCTAACTAAAAGTTCCCTCAATTGAATAATATTTTAAAAATTTTATATTTGCTTAGTGGCAGATTATTCACTGCTACATTTAATCTATCACTTTATTACCATGTTCACACTATTGATTTATTTTCATATTATATTATAAATTAAACTTAATGACCTGTCTTTGCTGTTTTTTTTTTGTTATATGGTCAATCATTTGCCCATCATGCCATCTGGCATGGTAATTATTTATGGAATTAATTACTAGTTAGCATATTAATAATTGTTTAATGAAGGGGACAATATTCCTTTTTTTATGTTGTGACATCCTAACTAATATTAAATGTCATTTGTATATCTTTCGAGATGGATCAAATTATTTCATATCATTACACTTGATTCTATTAAATTACAAGGGCCTTAATCCACATATCAGCATCATTATGAACCTGATTTATTTTTTTAGTATTAGTGTTGCTTGGCTTACATAACATTATGAAATTTCCTCACTTTGCTTTATCAAACTTAAAATCCAGAGGAATGGGATTCTTTTATATACGGCATATCCATAAATGGGGGTTGGATGCACCGACTCCAGGATATTGTCAGGTTGTTGATTAGGCTCTACATGGATTAACACTGGAAGGCCCAGACCATGCAATTCCTATGATAGCACCCTTTTCAAATACTGACCTGTCACATGTACAGGCACATTTCATATTCTTATAAAATTGATGAAGTGTTCATTCTAAAATGGACTCAACCTTTTCTAGCATTATTACTTTAGTCAGCACCATGATTCTTGTTTAATATTTTTATATTTGCCCATTTTAAATCTGTAAGAAGTAATGCCATGATTTCTAAATCCACCTCATATTTTTGTTTATATTATAAGTTAGGGAATGTCATTTTAAAGCTTATTTAAGCTACCCACCCTCTCATTGAAATAGTGTTCGACTGCACTAACAAATAATGCTAAATAAATCCTCTCCAGTCAGAAAAGAATAGAATAAAATACAAATAACTTTTCTGTTTGAACATTTTAAGGTCTAATGACTATTTAAGTGAATAATGTAAATTATAAAATTGATGTAACTTATATCCCATTTATCTGTTTTTAAGGTCATTCATTTTTTCATAAAATAATCATAGCGTCCACATTATATAATATGGTAAAATTGGTATCTACTGTTAGCATATTAAGCTGCATCTTTTGAATATCTGTACATTTTTTTGAATCATCGTATCCAATTGCAGATTTGCATATTATTTAATCAGTAACTTATGTTCTATTATATAATTTTTCAATACACTAATCAGCATTAATAATCAAGTGAAACCCATAATTCTATTAGTGTTATAGATAAATAGATCTGAGACTGTTTATTAAATTGTATATTATATGTTTATTCATTTTTCTAATTAATATTAATAAATTATTAATCATATAGTTAGTATTTAATTCTGCTTTGCCTCTTCATTTATGCATACACATCATTAATTGGATTGTGTTATATATAGCTCATTTCCATTGACTTTAGGCCTACCTAAATTTATTAATGAATTTTGATGAAAAGTCTAATTATAATCTTAGGCTATTTCATTCTGTTGGAGATGTGGGTTTGACACCTAGTAGTATTATCATTCTCTAGAGATCTTTTGTTTTTCCATGTTGCTTCAGGACAGGAATAAATAAAATTTCATTTGTTATTATTGGAAATGTTGTTTGTAATGTTATAGATGTGGAAAATAGGCAATAGAGCAGAGTTCATGATTGTTCTTGACTTATGTATCTTGCACATGATTGGACTTGAGGTACTTTTGCCTAGATGCTAGCTCTTGTTAGACAAACATGCAATTTTGACTGGCACTATATATATATATATATATATATATATATATATATATATATATATATATATATATATATATATATATATATATATATATATATATATATATATATATATATATATAGTACCCTTTTGATTAGGTCCAAATAGGTTTACTGTCAATTTAAAAAAAAAAAAATTAAGGGTAAATTTAAATAATATACCTGCTGCATAATATTGATAACATTTTTAAAAATTTGCTAAAATAAAGTTGAGAGTTGTAAATATGTAAAAAACTATGTTAACATGCTAAAATTATAAAATAAAGCTAAATATCATGATTTTTGTATGGTTGGGAAAACTGGCCATAGTTAAATTATATAGTAAAAGTTCTATTAAACTAAGTGCTAAAAGCTAATATTAAAATAATGGCTTAAAATTAAATATGCTAATGTATTTTAAATAATTAGATTTGATAATTGTGTTATAAATTATTTATTAAAAATATAATATTTTTTGGTAGATAAATGTATTTAATTTATTACAGTTTAAATAATTTCCAAATTTATCTATTCCAAATCGTATCATTATATTTTATTTTTTTTATAATATATTTTGCAATAAAATGTTTAACATATTTCTGTTTTCAGACAGTATTTATAAAAATTATTACATATTGTCTGGTTTTAAGTCATGTAATCAGCAAATACTCATAATTTTGTGCTTACAAGATTTCTAAATAAAGTTTCAAAATTGCTTTAGAATTGTTTAAAACAATTGAAACATTTGTGTATTATAAAATAAAAGTAAATGTTAAAAAAATTATTTATTGGATAGTTTTAAAACAAGTGTACTTAATAAAGTTAAATTTTAAAAATAGATAAATTAAAATTAAATATTGGATAAATTAATAAAGTATTATTTTAAATGTTATTTTAAAGTGTTTAGTTTATTTAAATAAAATTGTAGATTTAATTTAGAATTAAATTTTCTAATAATATTTGATATTTAATATGAATCATAAATTTTATTTCTAAATTTTAATAACCTAAACTTAACAGATATGTAAATTAGATCATTGGTTGAAGATTAAAATAACCAATCAAATGTCAATTCAATTTGGTATAAAAGTAGATGCTCTCATTTTTCTAGCTTTCTTGATATCTTAATTGCTTGCTTAATAACTTGATTGCTTGCTGAATAACTTAACAACTTGTTAACTTATTATCAATATTATTGTATATATCAACATCAAAATATTGCTTAATACTACTTAAAATTATTTTTAAAAAAGTGTTATTAAAGGATTATCAATTTACTAAGTTAAAAAAATAATGCAGTCTTAAATGTTTAAAAATTCTCTACTGGTTATTTGATTGAACCTTAAGCCAACTTCATGGTAAAAAATATGGATTTAATATCAAAGATGGTGTATTCAAAAGAATTAATGATGAAAGTACAGCTAATAAAGGAGGGTATTATTTTAACTATATTATGGAAAAAATTATATCATTATTTAATTTTATTACTTTGGATATTGGCAAGAATGTTGAACAAAAATATTATTTTTTAAAAAACTTATATGCTTATACATTATATTTTAAAGATAAATAACTTTATTTGGAGAGCAAAAATTATATGGAAAAAACTTAAATTTTAGTATTTTTTAAAAGTTAAAAAAACAAATTTAATATTGAACGTAGAATAAAAAGACATCATTTATGCTTGCATTAGTAACTACATATATATTTTCTTAGGAAAAAAGTTGCAGTGAATTTTTTTTTTTTAAATATTGACTTAAAAAAGTTTATTGCAAACTTCCCTGGAAAAATGATTAAAAAGAAAAACTCATATTATTATGAATATATGTTTTATGATAGGTCATTATTTAAAAAATGTCATAAATTATTGGAATAATATGAAACTGTTTTTTTTTTTAAATTATTCATCAGAAAAAATAATTAGATGGATAATTAAAAGAATAAATATTATCCTGACTGAAATATAACTTTATAAAAGACTATATATTTGAAGTAATATAAAATAATATTTTTGAATGGAATATAAAAAAAAAAATGTATATTTTCTGTAAATATATGTGTTAAGTTTATATCACCAACAACTGATGCATCTAAATCCCATATAGGATCCAAGTAAATGGGAAAAACTCCAGAGATTATTTAAAAAACTTTTCCAAGTGATATCACATTCAATAATTGTTATCCTGGAAAGCTACAAACAATAAACTGTAATTTTATAGACTTTAATAACAGGGTTAATGAATATTTTTCAAAATAATTTTTGGATTCAAAAGTCAACTTCCTTTTCATTTTTCTTTTTTTTTTTTAATCATTTCTGAGTTTATATGCCGTGGGAGGAGAGAAAGTTTTTGTTCGAAAGCTTTGGATAGTAGTGGTAACCTTAGCAACAAGTTTTGAGGAGAAAACTTCTATGAAGATATTAGAAGAAAGAAACTTTTTTTAATTTAAACTTTATGGAGAATTGGAGTTTTCATAATTCTAGTTTTTTTTTATAATTTCACATATTAATTGTAGGATTAAGTTTATTAGTGTACAGTAGGAAAAATTATACTTAAATATTTTTATTTAATCTAACATAATTAATACTTTTTAAAAATATTTTAATATTTTGTAAAGTTTTCATAAACATTTTAAGATATGATAGTGATGCGGAATGAATGTTATTATTATTTAATATGTTTTCTTATATTAAATATTGGACCAAAAAACGTCTAAGAATGACTGACAAGAGTAGAGTCACTCGGTAAATCTTGTAAAATAAATTAAATTTATATGATGTATATTTTATTATTTTCTAGAATTGCTTGGAATATTTTATGATATCGCTTTGTTATATGAACGGATAAGCATGTGCGTGCGCATTAATTACACACAAAACTTTATTATTATTCTAGAAATATAAGCCATGATTTTTAAAAAAATATACATACATTTTTTCCCTATATTACTAATGTAATATAATTTATTAATACTTATAATTTTTATATGATTCTTTAATAGATGAACCCTATTTTAGAAATATTTTGAATATTGATTTTAATATCTTAAAGCAAAGTCATTTGTATTTTATTTGCTGAGTTTTAAAAGTGAATGAAAGTTTTCTTGTAATAGATTTTAGATGATTAAAGTCATACATGAATTTTGTTTATTATTTTGAGTAAGGCTAGTAATTTTGCGATATAGGTTGATAAATCTATTGTGAAGTTTTAATCGGTAGTGACATTGGGATTATGAGAAGAAATCAATGGATGCTTATATGTAGGATATATGAAAGAAGTAGGAAAGTAACCTATATTATTATCTTAGTAATTTATGTAAGTACAGATAACGTATCCCTGTGTTTTGTATTTATTTTCCGTGGGCAGTGTCTTTCTGATATTTTGTATTTTGAAATGTTCGACTGAGAGCTGAATAAATAGCCCGGACAATATTATTATATTTGAGGTTATTAGACAAATAAGTCATACCTTTTCGTTCACACTGTATCCATGTAGATTATCCCATATATTTTATACTATATATTTTATACTATTGAGTTTTTATTCTAGTTAGTTCTTCACGCCTACGTATCGTATCGCTATCTTAATTTCAACAGTTATTGCATCGTATAGCATTGTATTTTATGAAAGAAAATAATGAATAATTTTTGAATTGTAATATTGTTATTTTGAAAGAAGATGAAATAGTTTTTTGTTTTTTTTTTGCTTTGGTTTTAGGTTAAAGTCAAATACAAATGAGATTGAAAGTAAATGCTAACATTAATAATAAAGAATCATAGATATTTTTCTTAGTTTTATTAAACTATTTTAATATCAATACTTATGCGCTTATAACGCTAAAATAAAGAAGTTATATGTTATTAAATTTATTTAAAGCTTAGCGCTTTCAAAGCTCTATGGCTTCATAATCATAGCTGTACAAAATAAAAAACAAAATAAAAGAGATGATAATTATCCACAAGATTTTATGAATAATTTTGATATTTGCATTTTATGTGGCAATGCATATTTTAAAGAGTAAAACATCCAGAATGAATAATATAAAATAGAATGAATGCTTGTATTTTATGAATATTGTTTTCTCTGGGAAGAGAAGTGGGCCGTTCCTGGAAGTACTGCAATACCAGGTCAAGCCCATAACTCTCCATCTAATTTAAAAAATAAGTTTAATAAACTGGCGTCCATTAGGGAGCGTATCAGATATTAAGCTAATTAGAACAGATACTACACTTTGAATATTGTTTTATAGTTTAAACATACATAAAACACACATGTAAGGATTTTTATTTTAGAGGGTAGTACCAAGCAAAATATGTAAAAAAACATCAGTAATATTATTTTATTAAAATCAATTTTTATTTATTGAATATACCAAGTAAAGGTATTTAAATAACACTAGCACTATCATATTAAATAAGTTTAGTTGATTTATTGTAAAAAATATTGGAACATATTTTATAGATGAATATTATTTAAGTGTTAATCATTTTATATTTTTTATGTACGCTTACGAAAGCCATATGTTCTAGCTATGTTAATTAATGGATATTTTTTATTATTAAACTATAAGTGTATTCTTAAATTGGTATTCTTATTATTTTAAATAAATGTGCCCAAAAAGTTAATAAGTCGGTGTTAAGGCTTATTTACTTGTTGATTTATTATTTTAATGAAGAAGTATGTAACTTAATATTATTTTTATTAGTTTGGTATTTGTTAGATTTTATCAAACACAATTGTAAATAGTGTATATAGTTTGTTAAAAGTATATAATAATAAAAATTTTTAAACTTTTTTTTATTATAATACTTTGTGTTATGTTGATTTATTCACCATCACAGATGCATGATTGTCAGATATCAAAACAAACTTAATATTTGCACAGTACAGATAAAATTATTTATCTAAAGAAATCACAATGATTCAAAATGTAATATACTTGAAAAAATTTCTGTCGCATTAATATTATTATTATGGTCATAATTAATTGCACAATTTATTGCATAGAATTGTAACGTTTTTTGTTGCCACATATTCTCAGATTATGTCCGATTATACCACATATTCTATTTAAGGTTGCCACATGAGAACTAAAAGATTATATTATATTATTATTATTGTTATAATTACTATTAGTTACCATGATATTAAACAGTGGATAAAATTAAGAATTATTTAATGAAGAATAAGATTATTATTTATTTGTTATTATTATTATTAGTTAGGTGTAGTTGAGGATGACACAAAATTCCTTATCATACTTGACTACAGGAGATTATAAATTGATTACAGTTATTTTAAAGAACTTGAAATTATTATAATTGTATTGTTTTAATAAAGAGATTATGATTTATTTAGTAACATTATATTAAAGTGATTATTATTATTTTAAAGTCATAAGAATGCTATTAATTTATTATTAGTTGAAATAATAGGGGTGATAGTATTCTTATGCCATTGAGATTGTATCCTGTGGAATATTGGTTCAATGTAATTCTTTACTGCTTGTACTTCACTTTATTGTCTCATGATTTGTTAATTTTTTTTTTTTTATAAACCGAACCATTTATTATTATTAATCAATTAGAGTTAGTTAAATAGTAGATATTATCACATGATAGCTTTATTATCGATTATAATAAGATTATAAGTTTTTTTTAGCCGAGCGTAATCATTTATCTGAGCTAATTGTATTTTCCTATTATATATATATGTTAAAACGAAGATTTGCACGGGTTAAATATATAAAATACATATTTTGCGGGTTCATCCGTGTTAAAAACTTTTAATATCAATATACTGACGTTTCGACTTGGTCACACAAGCCATCCACAGAGTTATAAAAAGGTAGAAAGACGGTTGTAGAGGCGCTACAATCACTGGTTTGAATAAAACATTAAAAATCCCACCAATAGCAAAAATGTTAAATTTAAGAATGTTTTTTAAAGAAATCTTTCCAAATAGGAGGAAGTTTGCACGTATCATCTCGCTTATTGATACAATCTGGCCTTTTAAGTATCTCAATGGCTTCTCTGATTTTGCATTGGTAGAGATTATCACATCTGGATATGATCCTGGTACTAGAAAAATCTATTTTATGACCTGAATCTATAGTATGGAGTGAGAGTGCTGATGATGATGAGTGTTGTTTAACTGCATTAGCATGCTCATCTCTCCTAACACTGATGCGACGATTACTCATACCTATGTAAGAAGCTTTACAATTTTTACATGAGATTTGATAGACACCATGAGATTCAAGAGGGATTGAATCCTTAGGCTTGGTTATTATATTGCTGATCTTTTGATGAGCAGAAAATGCTGTATCTATATTATAGCGTTTTAATATACGTCCGATACTGTCTGTAGTTCCTTTTACATATGGAACACAAATCCTAATAGCTGACTTATCATCTTTTTGTTTCCTATTTTGTCTATTTTGGGCTTGAAATAAGGCTTTTTTTATAAATTTGTAATTATAACTATTTGCTAATAAAACACTATTAATATGATTTATTTCTTCTTTCAGATGTGTGTCATCTGAAAGGTTAATTGCTCTATTTAAAAGAGTTTTGGCTACAGAAACTATCTGAGTAAAAATTGTAAAGCTTCTTACATAGGTATGAGTAATCGTCGCATCAGTGTTAGGAGAGATGAGCATGCTAATGCAGTTAAACAACACTCATCATTATCAGCACTCTCACTCCATACTATAGATTCAGGTCATAAAATAGATTTTTCTAGTACCAGGATCATATCCAGATGTGATAATCTCTACCAATGCAAAATCAGAGAAGCCATTGAGATACTTAAAAGGCCAGATTGTATCAATAAGCGAGATGATACGTGCAAACTTCCTCCTATTTGGAAAGATTTCTTTAAAAAAACATTCTTAAATTTAACATTTTTGCTATTGGTGGGATTTTTAATGTTTTATTCAAACCAGTGATTGTAGCGCCTCTACAACCATCTTTCTACCTTTTTATAACTCTGTGGATGGCTTGTGTGACCAAGTCGAAACGTCAGTATATTGATATTAAAAGTTTTTAACATGGATGAACCCGCAAAATATGTATTATATATATATTTTAAAACAAAGACGTTCTTATAACTAATATAAAACATATATTTTCCAAGGTGTATAATTATTACTAACTAACTACACTCTAACTTAATTCAGGGTACAACATCAATGTTAATTATACTTGGATGAACCTACCTAAAAAATATACAAATATTTATATATGTGTAAGTATGTTAATATTACATTGTATAATATTTATAATATCTATATTTTTTAACATCTATGTAATTTTTTTTAAAATGCGCATGATGAAATCATTGTATTATATATTATTGAATAATGATATGGGAATGGAAACAAAACATGTATTCAATAAAAATGAAATAAGACATAATAATAACCTGCTGATTAAATTATATATATGAGTGTATTTGTGTGTATTTTTGTATTGAAAATAGACTTAGGGAATGGCATGTAGAAGTTCTAGAATGAGTAAATTTTCAGTAGTCTGTACAAAATGAAATATTTTTTTCAGAATTAAAAAAACAAATTTTGCTTTAAATATAAAAAAAACATTCTTTACACATATGTTTAATTGAAATTTTAATTACATCTTTAATATCTTCTTCAGAAAGTGGTTTAGAATACTTTATGGGCAATATCTTTATTGAGTATTGTGAAAATAATTGCATGCAAAAATGAAACATAACATTTATTTTATACAATGAAATAAAACACTTTAAATTTTTTCAATTCTATTTTAAATGTTCCTATATACTCACCAGTAACTTTATCATATGATTTAATCAATTCCAAGTTTTTTAAATGAAAAACTTTTTCCTCAATGTTTTTTTTTTTGGACCTTCTATGTTTCCGCGCGAGTAGTTTTTTTAATTTGGTCAAGCTTATACAAGATTATTGTGACCTCTATTAATTCTAATTGATGTTGATCTCCACAAATTAGTCATGTTACTAGATGTCATAAGTTTGGGGATTTGTGGACTCCCTGAACTTCTTATTTTCTTACTTTTATGATGAGTTGTGTCTAAGTGTCTCCATATTTTTTTTGGGCTGATGTGTTTCTCATTTAAAACAAACAGATCTTAATATTTTTTGACTTGATCCTTTTGAATATGATAATTTATGCCCACTGCATTAAAGAACTCTGATGTCTATTCAAGTGACTGACTTTTTGGTTTGTTCCTATTATTGTTTATTCAATTTTATTATGCAAATTTTCTCTATGATTCTTTTAATTTTTCCCTTAGACAAAGTGCATGTAGTAAACACTTTTATTCAGAAAACTTAGCATCAGAAAACTTAAGTATAGCCCCTCCTTTCACATTTTTTATCATTTCTGTAATAAAGAATACCATTCTAAAGCTTTTCTATTCAAAAGTTATTTTAAAATATATTTTTACATTTGACAAATGTTTAATCAGATGGTTTGCCCATTTTTAAATGATTTTTACTGCTGGCCATCTTCACTCAAAAAATTCATCACAAAGCATCTTTTTAGAGTACAGTGGAGCTCCAAATTAGGTGTATTTAACTACATGTTGTAAATTATATCTCTATTAAAAGAAAAATGTAAACAAACATTCAAAAATATAAATAAACAAACAAAAAAATACAATTTACAAATTTCACAATATTTGACAGTGGTTTCATTCTTTGACTGTCATGTATGCCATTATATATAAATATATATATATATAAAATTTCTTCAGTTTATATTGAAAGTGCATAATTTTATCCTTCAATTATTATCCTTTCTGAATATGATGTATAAAAATATATTCCGAATATAACGTTAAAAGTTATAAAATTTCTAGAAATATACTAAAAGTTGTCTCTATTGAAAAAATATTATAATAATTGCAGATATTCTAATTTCTTGATAGTAAAATCACTATTATGCTTCTATAATACAAAAAAAGTTATTGAAAAAAAAAGAATATTACTTAGAGCACATTTCAGATATTTGCTATTTACATTATTCTGAAAATAAAAATATGGTAGTTACGTTTTCTTTCTTATTCCTATTGCTAGTGCTTCAGGGAAATGCGTGAATGAACACACATTTAGTAAAATATATTATATGTCCCCCTGAATTTATTATTAAAGACTATTTATTATTATTTTGAATATGTTGTTCATACTATATATATATCATCCTTGTTATTAATATATGTGCATGTTGGAAAGTACTATACACTTGCAGATCAATAAATAATAGGTACTCTATTTTAATCACTGTTTATCAAGAAAGTGTGAATTATTATATGATAGATATGTTAAACACAAAGGGATCTTGGAAAAAAAATATATTGTAGTGTATGGGTCGACTTTATTTAAATTTTTTATCTCAGTTTATCCAGTGTATTGTTAATAATCTCTTCATAGTCATATTGTTTTTTAACCTTCCTAAATTATTTTATGTTACATTATATTTTTTTCTGATCATTTTTGCATATCTAAACTTCATGATTTTTTTTATTCAGCTTCAATCTTTTTTATTTTATCTGATATCTCTTTTCTAAGCTTGCCTACTCACTTTTTGACTCTTCAATTTCCACACTATTCATTAGTTTTGATTTTTTTTTTACGATTCTTCACGTCAATAATTTCCTTTTCATTTTTTATACTTTGACTACATTCTTTTTATGCTTAATTAAAATCTTTATGATTTCAGTCTTTCTATACTTTTCTCTTTTTAACTTTAACTTTTATATTTATTATAAACATATTTTGTGGCTTTTATATGGATCTGAGAAACATCAATTCTCTTGCGCTTTTTCTCTAAGTTATTTTCAATATGCTGAATTTCTTATACTTCATTCTGTTGAAGTTGTTGGATCTATCATGTTATTATTTCTTTTATTGCTTTTCTGCAGTCATAAATCCTCTTAATCAATTTGTCCTTCATTTCCAGGTATGTTAATTAAATATTCCATACATTATTTCTTTGCTTTTTAGTTTTAGACTGGTTTCATTTGTTTTAAAGATTACCAAATATTCACAGTGGATGACATTTGATCATTATTATTTGAGTGGTAAAATAAATATGGATACATGATTAAAAATTAAAACATATTTTAAAATATTAAATCTTAAATTAATACCAAAATATGAATGAGTCAAATCGCATACAATAATGAATGATATATTAACTGTAAATACCTGAGAGGATGAGGAGTATAAAGGCTGTTTTCAGACGTCATCATCATGAAAATATCTGACATCTATATATAAAGTGAAAAAGTATTTTTGTCCATCAAATAAAAATTATAGTTGGAGTTTTTTTTTTAAATTAATCTATAAATGTTGTTTATTTATTAGCTTTTTTGTTTGTTACTAATAGTATTAAGCAACTATAAATACTTTTTGGAAATTTATTTTATTTATTTTAATATTTTCTAATTGTTTTTATTATTAATATAATGGCAAAATAGCCATAATTTTAACCTCTGATTATCTATTGAACGATTTATTTTGTTTGTCTGTATGTATTTCAATATATTTATCTAGATTCATTTATCTATCATAAATCTTTCCATAAGTATATTCCTCAATCCAATTCCAATCTATATAACTTTATATCTCTATATCCATTCATTCATGTTATATATTTTAACCATCCATTCCATTTACTTACCTTTATACATCCTTATCTATCTGTCGGTATGCATAACTATATTTCATTTTCTGTCTATCCATCTATCCACATAATTTACCTAACTATCCATATGTCTATTCATTTATCTAGACAAACATATATAAAGGGATTTAAACCAAAAGATAAAGATAGGATGGATTGATGTATAGATAAATGAATGGATGAATATATAGATACAAATGTAGATAAGTATAGAGTGATTAGATAGGTAGACAGATAGATGAATGGTTGTATAAATAGACACAGTTTGATAGAAAGATGAATAGATGGACTGATACACAGATAGATAGATAATCAGATAGGTAAATAGATAGGCAAGTAATTAAAGAGGTACATTGATTGTTAATAAATGATTGGATAGATAAAAAAAGAAAATGGATAGATATATTAATTGCTAATAGAAAGATAGATGAATTAATGGCCTATCTATTTTACCTATATGTTCAGCTATGTACGTATTTGTCTAGACTAGGGGATTGCAAACTTTTGAGATGGAAGAGCCAAATCTGACACAACAACTTAAAAATTATTTGAGAGCCATGAATATATTTTTCACAAATAAGAAAATTTACAGAAATGCTATAACAAATTACAATATTAATTATATCTTTATAAATGTACATTAAATCACATGGAAAATTGCTAGCATTGGTTTTAATCAGTGTGAGCAATGAGCTTGCATTTCCTTAAAACGTTTCTTATGTCATGTTGGTAACTAGTGGTTTTTAATTTAAAGCATGATTCCAAGTTGGCATCAGTAATTTGGTTCTTAATTTATATTTAATAAAATTCAAGTTAGCAAATGATTGCTCACATAGTATGTAGATCTAAAGATACTGTGAATACCAAATGCAATTTTTTTCAATTCATAATATGAATCTGGATGACTAACCCAAGTAGTAAATATCATATAGTCTCTCTTCTGTAGGTTTTTTATAGCACTTTGCTGGTTCTGTGAAAGCAGACTACATTTTTCTTTTTTCAAATTTGGACCTCCATAAATCTTTTCTTGTCAAAATTATACTTCGAAATTACCCGCACCCATATCAAATGAAGAAAATTTTAATTCTCTCACATTGGCATTAAAAGGATTTGTAATGAAAGTTAGAGTTGCTTTATCATTTCTAAATTCCTGAAACCTTTGAAGAAATGATTATCTCATGTTTAAAATTGTTATCTTAAAATAATATTTGTTTATAAGGGCATTGTTTTCTTAATGATATTGAGACAAGTTTGGAAAATAAATTAAAGTTCCCCTCTCTAAATCTTCAACAAATAGAATCAATTTCTTTTCAACCAAAATAATTTCTTTCTACCATTGAAAAAACAATATTTGTACTTTACGATTAAGTTGATTCAGTTGTGAAGTAATGTTGCCCATGAAATACAATTTTGCAACCACTGATCTTCTGTTAATTCTAAATATTTAATGACCTTGTTATCGAGAAATAGTTTTATTTCATTTATACAAAATGCAAAACGTTTTATCATGTTGCTTCTGGAAAACCATCAAACCCCGTTATATTGAAGATTGGAATATTCACTCTACGTTTCACATAAAAACTTCAGGCCTTATGCTGCAATAAAATTAATAATCTTAATTAACAAGTCCATAACTTTGCCGATTTCTTCTGGAAATGTTTGTGCACGTAGTGCTTCCTGGTGAAGTATATAATGGAAAGTAATCACTTCATGATTAATGAGTTCTTTTAAAATTGAAACAAATCCCTTTTTGATCCCATCATACTTTTTTGCCACAATAGTTGCAATTAATACATTTTTTTCAAGTATGATATGGTTTTTTTCCATGCATTCGATGACCGCATTTGATATGTCCTCTCCTCGCGTTTGGCTCTTGAGTTGCAATTACCCTAAATGTTCTTCTCTTGGACCCTCAGATGTTATCTATCACACATAAAGGAAAATCTGGGTTGTGCTCTTCATATCGCAAAACTCATCCACTGCAATTGATAAAGTTGAAGATAATTTAATGTCCTCGATTTGTTGCTTGGCCATATTTAAGGCCATTTTAACTGTCCTATCTGCTACTGTATTGACAGATAATGGCATGTTTTTAATTTTATTTAAAATCTCCGTTTTATTTTTCAAATCTCGAAAACGTTTTTCAGATGCTTTATTAAAACAATATTTTACATATTCATCATCTGTGAATGTTTTTTCTCTCTTAGTGATTTTCTGAGTTACTACAAAGCTTGCAATAGTAACATTATTTGTAGACTGTCTGCAATAATCCATTACATGACTTGATTTTTCAATATATTTCTAAAGTTCTTCAATTGCTGTTTTTTCTCGAGCTACTGACATGATATTCTACGGCAAATAAGACATGTTTTGTCGTGAAG
Organism: Epiperipatus broadwayi; assembly: GCA_028023455.1. Taxonomy (NCBI): domain Eukaryota; kingdom Metazoa; phylum Onychophora; class Udeonychophora; order Euonychophora; family Peripatidae; genus Epiperipatus; species Epiperipatus broadwayi. The sequence goes on along the minus strand of JAQFVV010000421.1, from coordinate 327,011 downwards.
TGTCTCTCCAAATTACACTTCTTGATTTGTGCCAGTGTTTCTTGGCAAATAAGGCAGGTTGGAAAACCACCCGAGTTCGCGATAAACGCAAAAGACTCGGTACATTCGGTTTTAAAATCACGATATTTTTCTAAGCTTTTCTTTGTAGTCATGTTGAAAAACACTTTAAATATTATATTTTATTTAACACGTTATATAGTCGTGTGCGCAATTACAAAAAAAAATGATACGTTCCTCTTCTAGATTACGTGAATTCACATTGTGCCATTGCTAATATTGTCTTGTCCACTAGGAGTCAACCTTGTGCTAACTTATTAATTGTGAAGTTTTGCTAGACTTATAAAACAAAATCACGATTACATTAATAAAATCTTTTAAAAAATTTATAAATTGAAACTATGATAGTTTTATTTTCAATTTTACTACAAAGTAAGGGGAATATATGTCCTGATTTTATCTTTATTTTTTATGATTTTTTGATTCATATTTGCAATGTTAATGGTTTTTTTTTTTTGTCTTTTTTATTTGAACGCCATGTGGAAAAATATAGACATATATATCCAAAGAGTCCGTTACTGTTCTAGATAAATGTTTGATTGAGTGAAATCGCTACAATAATAAAAGACATATTATTTGTAAATACGTGAGCAGGAGGGGGTGGGGGCAAAGCTGTTTTAAGGACTGTCATTATCCTGAAAATTTAACTTCTAAATATAAAGCTAAGGAAAAAATATTTTTAATCCATCAAACAAGAATTAAAGCGAGTTTTTTTTTTTTTTTTAAAAGATCTATGAATGTTGTTTATTTGTGAATTTTGTTTAAATTTGAAGTAATTAATTTGTTTGTTACTAATAGTAATAAGCAGCTGTAAGTACTTTTTAAAATTTATTTTAGATTTTATTTACTATTATATTTATCATTTGTTTTTATTTTTGATGCAGTAGGAAAATAGCGGTGATTTTAACCTCTGATTATCTATTCAACGATTTGTTTTATTTGCCTGTTTGTCTTTTTACCTATCTATCTACATTCATCTGTCTATTATCTGTTCCTCTATCCATACCTTTTCATCTTTCCGTAACTATTTATATATCTTTTCATCTCCCTATTGAAGCGATATTTATATAAGCTTCATGTCGATAATTAAAAAAAAATTAAATATTTTTTTTTTACAATTTTAATAATTTATATGCACAGATAAACGTATATAGAATAATTAATTATTAATTTATTGTAAAAGTATGTTAAAAGAAAATTTGTCTTTTTTTTTTTTTTTATAAACAATTACAAATTGGAAATATAATTAAAGAAAAGGTGAATATGTGATGTTTATTGGAAATATAATTCTTAGAAAAAGTAATTAAAGTTCTTTTAAACAGAGTAATTAAATAGGGAAATAAATATCTGATGTAATTTAGCTGTTATTTTATTAATTCCTTTCAAAGATAAAAAAAATTCTAAATGTTATGATTGGGCAAATCAAACTGTCGATCAAAATAGACGTCAAATATTATCTATAACTAATAAATCAAAGGTTTCAAGTGACTACAGATGGATCCTATTTTGATTGATAAGCAGTCAAAAAGATATAAATAGGGATGACAAGCCAGTTTATTATTATTCTGCTTCTTCTTAGCATAACTGTATGTTATTTCTGTATTTTGGTTCTAATGCCATGCAAGAAGAGAAAGCAGCCATCTGCTTTACCATATGGTGGAATGTAAGCTATATTCTATTGCTGAGTTCAGAAAAGAAACATCTTGAATGTTGTGTCCCATATGTATGTGCTTTATTTACATAAACTTTTAACATCCAAAGCTACAGGGAGAAGTCAGTTGTCAATTAAAGAATAAACTACAACTGACGCTATCTAGTGAATTTTGAATTATGATTAAAACCTATTGCCACCATAGCTATGGTTCAACAAATAAAGACATCCAAGATAAATCAATACCTAAAAACTGAATGTGAACTTTTAACGCTGAAATGAATAGGTATGAACTTTAAAAGAATATTATAAATCTCTAGCATTGCTATTATTATCTTCTCTCTAATGAAAATGTTTTAGTCAAGTAATTGTTTATTAAATCTGTTTATAAACGAGTATGACAAGATATTGTTTTGTTCTTTTTATCACGCCACTATTTAGTTAACTATAATTTTATATAAAGCAATTTAAATTTTTTATCATAATCTCTGGACATGCTTTTAATCATTTATAGTTTTTAGTCGTTTCTACTTTATCAAAAATATAAACAATAATTTAAGCCTGTAATTTAATAAAATCTGGAGGATTTCAAGTAAGCTGCATAGACAGAGTAAATTAATAATATATTTTTAATTGGCTTCTAATAAATTATACTTTTTTAAGCAAACTATCGTTCAATTTCGAGGAAGAATAATTGGAGAGTACTGACGAAAGTGAACTACTGTAACTTTTACTTCAGGCTGTTTTGTTTACATATGAAATTTCACTCTTAAGTAATTTATTAGTCATTATTTTATTTAGTGCAATAGTATATTGTAGATGGAAATTCCTACGTATATTATCTGTCTTATTTTTGTACACATATTTGATGATACCATTTGCTAAACTGCTGGTCATTCTTATGCTTTATACATGATAAACGTCAATTCCGATTGTACAGTCTATCAATAAATAACGTAATGCCGATGTTGCCTCTTACATCTGCTTATATAGAATTTAATTACTTACCTTCATTATAACCTGAAAGCATTTATGGTAGGTTATTTAAATAGTTTATAAACTTATCGTATTCTCAGATTGCAGGTTTATTGTGATCCTTATTCTATGCAGCAAGTTGATACTTCTTTCAGAATTACTTAAACTATATTATACCCTATATAACATCTGTTCATAAACTTAATTATCACATAAATAAAATTACTTATTGAATCAATCATTCATTAAACGTATTTTGTAATGTCTCATTATTTTGCAATCAATAATTTAATTAGAATAGAGTAAGAGTCTCGTGCAATTAGCTGATTCAGAGCTCTGTAAAAGAAGAAGAAATTGTTGTTCTGTGACATCAGAATGTGAAATACATACCGATTGCTCTTAGGTGATTTTTATGTGTTGTATATTTTGGATAGTTACAGTATATATCCATATATTTATTCAGTCACTTTATTTACCTATCTGTTCACCTTCTTATCTATCTGTCTATCTGCATAACTATATCTGCCTTTCTGTCTATCTACCCATTTATTTATTGCAACTACCCATATATCTATTTATGGTTGTTTTCTCATCCCGGGTGTTCACCTTGAGATGTCACTATTTCTAGGTAAATTCCTAAAAATATACTGTTTCACCGGCATTCACCCAACAAACCCAACAAAGGAGGAAATTTTCTATGCTATAAATGCAGAAAAAGAGTTCTCACGTTATGTTGGGTGGTGACAGAAGCCAACACAAAGAGACTTCTTTTTATGGTAAAACACAGAAAGAGTTCCCGACGACGGCTGCCGGCTATGACTTTTTTCTTTCTATGCTATAAATCAAAGAGAAATGCCTTTATTGGCTGCCGTAGTTGATTTTGTTATTCATTTTCTCATAATCTTCGAATATCTATTATCTCTGTAGTTTGGTGTGAGAGTGTGTGTATTTGAGCCAGTCATAGTTTTTTAAAATTTGATTAGACATATTTTTTTTAATGTGATGTAACTTACTTTAGTGTTGTAAGTTTATTAATAATGACATGAAGCTTCCATGAGGAATGTGTAACCCTCAAAAAGTTATTTGAAAGGGTATATGCCGGCATTATATTTGACAATCATGTGACAAATAATGTTCTCATGAGAATTCATTCAAAAACAAGTAAGATGACCACTGCCGTGGCAATTGCCATCAACTGAAGCCAGTGCTGTGGTGTATTTGCAAAAATAAAAACATTCTGTTGAAACAGAGAAAGTTTCTTTGTGGTGAGGAAATGCGAATTTCATGCTAATAAAGATCTGTTATGTCTGCCAGTCTATATAATACTCATTAGTGAACAATCTATGCAGTAAGCCAACCTTGCCCTGCCTATATATGCATACAAGAATCCTAATCCCTGAGACTAACACCGATAGAATAAGAAACGCAGAAAATTTAATTACAATACACTAATATCTACATATTTACACAAATACATTAAAACAATCACTATACATTTAGATCAATAAAACCCGAAGGTATACCAAAATAAGAAGAATAAAGATCTATGTGACCTACTTTATAGTCCCTATTATGCTGACTCTTGGACATTCGGAGGCCAGCAGTCTGCTATTGTGCTAAATAAGCGACATTCAGTGCCTTTCACAGTTTATCTGCATCGGGTAGAACTCCCAGTTTGCCGATGCCTTACACTTGCAATCATTTTGCCATTTCTGAATATTTCTGGATTTGATTGGTCAAATCTTATCCATCCATCCAGATCAATCCCTCCCAGTTTACTTGCAGAAGCAGATTTAGACTTACCTTTTACTTTGATTGATTACCCCTTTTGCAGCCCGATTACTTTTTTAATTAATTATTGATCTTGTTGATCTGCAAAGTTCCTTGGTTAATTAACCTTCCTATCTCAAAGGATTTGTTTGTTGTTGTTTTTTTTTGCTGTTTTACAAAATAACACAGCTATTAAAGTCTAAGATGATTTTAAATTAACGAAGTATTTTTTTGATCTTCACGTATATATTGTAACAATATTAAAGGTGGTTCAAATAACTATTACCATATCTGAGTTGTCTACAATATATATATATATATATAAGATCATAATATTTAAAATAACGTTGGATTTCTCAAGATATCCCACTATCAATAATTATAAGCAAATTATTAATAACAAGTATTATAACTCAGGTATATGAAATCATGTGAGGTGACTACACTAGTAATTCAATAAAATATCTCAGGTATACAGACAGTAGATCTTATCCACTTTCATTTCTTGGTTTGATGTTAAGTGCATGTTTAAACAAATACTAAGTGAATATGGTCTAGCAGGGCACCACTAGATTATCTGAATCTAGACACGGTTATATCTAATAACCTTTCACATGTACCGGGTTTGAATCCCCTTTTTGGTACTTTATTTCTAATAAAAATGGGAGATTTTGCTTTTTGAGCCATATCACTATACGCACTAATATTTAGGTAAAAGTAAAACATCTTTAAACCAAAGTGGAGTATATTAGACATAAATCATTTCTTAGATCTTAGCATAACAAATGTGTTTCAATATTTTTATAAGTTTACTAGCTCAGATTATATATAACTAATTTAGGATGGCAATTCACTCATCCTTGCATGAAATAGATGATGGGATGTGGTTATAATAATACTAAGAAATCACTAAATATTATAAAATTAATATTTATTTATGGCCTTTAAACAGTTAAACAGCTCATTAATTAAAATGTTGTTGATGATGATGATGATGATAATAATAATGATAATGACAAGGGTTTCAACTACAGCTCTAGGACTAAGCCTAAACATAAAACTAATTTTATAAAGAAATTCATAATTATTGTTAATCTTAGCATATTTAATCATATCTTAAACAACTAATATTCAACCATTGATGATGATGAATGATCACACTTAACAAAGACTACACTTAATGAAATATATATGCCTCATTTAATAAAACAAACTAATATTTATTACTGCACTTCTAAAATATACATAAAATTTTCTAGACATACATGAAAATTGACATGAATAATAACAATAATAATAATTGATTATATAACAATCCTCAGATTAATTTCAAGTTCTTCCCCCTTTCCCTTCAAATGTATTTTGTATTAAGTTGGATGTCACATTGACCATGATTTTCACTCCATGAGAAAAGTATTTCAAGAAAAAAATATTATCTGCTCATTAGCACACATACTTTATAAATCTAACATGTAAGTAGAATGTTAAAAAAAATGTTAATAGAATTGAAAGAGCAAGTTTTAGAAACAAGTTTTAAATTATTTTCTCCCCCTCTCTTCTACCTCTGAAATGCTATACTTAACTTGAAACAAAATAATCTAATATTCTAATACTACTTGTTACTTCACATTCACTCGCAATTATACACATATAAAAATATTATTATGTATGTGCGTGTTTTATCCCATAATAACAAAATATTATTTAAAACCAAAATAATAATAATATATTAGTTAAAACTAAAATCATAATACCAAAAAAGAAAATTGTTTTACACATTAATATTTCATAACTATAAAATTAATAAACAAATAATTTTGATACATTCAAGATCATTTATGAAGCTCAAAGTTATTATTAGTAAGACATTCTTGTTTTTAATCGATCTGAATAGTCTTTAAAAGTTCTTTAAATAAAATATACCACTTTATTGCTAAAATGTTTATTAAGACTCTGATATCATAAAGAAAATAGATATAAAAAGTCATATTACTGATCTTTTGTTTGTGGCGAATTTTCAAGGGTTCAAACTTGTCTTGTATAATGTCTATATTTCTGCAGCTACCATTTCCATTTTATGTGGGAACAATCTCTTTCTTGAGGTGTATAACTATTTGATGATGATGACTCTATTGAGGTTATTTGCTTTAGTGGACAATTTGGCAATCATTATATTAATTTTTCTTCTCTTCCTGTCAAGCATGATTCTTTTAGTGGATGAAATACAGCAGTTGTTTTCACATTTATAAATTTTCTTGAGTTTAAAATCAGTTGTTGTAACAATTAATTGGACTTGATGATTAATATTTATCGGTAGATTAATTCATCTTTCATCGAATGCAGGTTAATGCTTTCTTCCTTCTATTAAAAACATCTTATTTGTCTGGTCAGTTGAAAGGTGTAGAATATTATTTTAGACAAAACATCTTTTCTTTCCTATATGATGTGCAGCTTCCCCAGATGGTCCGGAAAAGATGGGACATACATATAATTTTTCTAGCCAGTCATTTCTTATATTTTCAACATTCAATTTAATAGTCTAATAATCTGAATCATAATCACCATAATAATAATTCTTCAAGACAGCTTTTTATATCCAATTTTTAGTTAACTTAACCAATCAGAGATAGCGTCACTTGCTATTTTTGGACAAATTCGTTTTAATTAGATCTCTAATTTATTTTCAACTAAATTATTTTTCAACTGAAAAGTTTAATCCTTTTTCCAGACACTTTTGTTTTAAAAAAAAATAGACTTAATCCTTCTTTTTTTTTACACCTAGGTAACATTTCAAATTTTTGAGCTTCCTTCTTTAGATCTTAAGATAAGACAATTTCAAAATTAGAGTTCCCACCCAGATTAAGCTCCCAAAGTGACAAACAATCATTTACAAAAACAAAATTGCTACAAAAATAGATATCTGATTCAACAGATTTCCTCTTTTAACATAAAATTGTACAAAAAAAATAATTTGACAGATTTAACCCTTCCTTTTCTTTCAATATTTAATAAATGTAAATTTCTGTATGTAATGTACACACATACTTCATTATTTCAAATCATTCATAAACTAACATTAAATAATATAATTGCTAGCTTAGTAATTATAACCCTATTATTTAATTAAATCTGTAACTTTTAAATCCCAATTACAATTATAGAAAAGCAAAATAGAAGCATAGAATAAGATATTAGAATTGATCAAGCATAGGTTAGTTTTAAAGAAAGTTAAAATGTTGAATAGTTGAAATATAAAACAATTAAATAGCTTACACATACACTGCCTATACGTATGCATTATAACTTTGCTTTTTTAACAGAAAATTTAAATATTAAATGTGTGTGCTGCTCTTTTTGAGATTTATTAACACACAAACAAGTAAAGCATATAATTGCTGTCCCACTCTCCTTCTGTCTAAAGCGTTTAAAATTTTGATCTGGTAGGTTTGAACTTGGATGCCCTACAGCTTCTTTTATTGTTATATAAAAATGTGATGATTTTGTTTTACATTTTCCTACATGCACATTACTATAAATTTAGCTAGTGACTAAATTGTAATGGCACATATATATATATATATATATATATATATATATATATATATATATATATATATATATATATATATATATATATATATATATATAACTTGCTTATGTATATGCGACAATTGATACACATACATACAATTCAATATTAACTCCCCATTTACATTTACTATTATTATTTTGTGTGTATTTTAATTCTACACCTACATAACAATACTTCCCCCAAGTTCGAAGATTATTTGTTAGTCTTCGAACTTAACATACAATCCTTTAATTAAATATTTGGGAGGGTTTATTTTCCTTTTGATTTGTTGCCATAAATTCTTTTCCATTTGTAGTGATGTATATGTATCATTAAAACACACACAAAATTATAATAGTAAGTGTTGTCTAAATTACATTACTTTTTATAGATTTAGAATTACGTAGTGCTTTTTAATAAAATAATTGATTGACTCTTGACAAAAAATGCCGTAACATTAAAAAGACACATGTAAAGTCAAAAAAAAAAAATAGAAAATGCCCTGTAACTTTAAAGACACACACACACAAACTCAAAAAACAATATAAGATTAATCAACATTTTCTTATTACATATTTCTTTTTAATAAAATGATTGATTTACTCTTGAAAAAAATACCATAACTTTTAAAAAAGACACACACAAAGTCAAAAAAAAAAAAAATTAGAAAAAAACACCGTAACTTTAAAGACACACACACAAACTAAAAAGCAATATAATATTAATAAACATTTATACAAAAATGAAAGACTAACATCATATAATAGTATTAGTTACTAGAATATTTTATTACAAATCTAATAAATCAGATCTTTTGATATCAAATCAATCACACAGATCCGGCCCTGGAATCATTATATGTATATGTTTTTGATTAGCATCATCGCCAACCCACGGCGAACATCAGGGATGAGAAAACAACCCTATTTATTTATCAATTTATTTATTTAGACAAACATGTAGATAGGTATGTAAACAAAAAATAGATAGGATGAAAGGATATATAAATGAATGAATGAATGGACATACAGTTACTAATGTATATATGCATACAGAGTGATATAGACGGGTGGATAGACAGATAGATAATTGGTTGTATAAATTGATGCATAACTAGATAGATAAATAAATGAGCTAACACACATAAAAAGATAGATAGATAGATAGATAGATAGATAGATAGATAGATAGATAGATAGATAGATAGATAGATAGATAGATAGATAGATAGATAGATAGATAGATAGATAGATAGATAGATAGATAGATGGATAGATAGATAGATAGATAGATAGATAGATAGATAGATAGATAGATAGATAGATAGATAGATAGATAGATAGATAGATAGATAGATAGATAGATAGATAGATAGATAGATAGATAGATAGATAGATAGATAGATAGATAGATAGATAGATAGATAGGTAGATAGATAGATAGGCAGGCAGGTATGTAGATAAGTAGATAGATTGTTAATATATGAAATTGATAAATAGATACAAATATTGATAGGTATATTGACTGCTATTAGGTGAAAGAATCGATAGATGAATTAATAATCTATATATTTATTTGAACTATTCAACTATATATCTAACCATACTTATATTAGCCCATCTATATACCTGTCTATCTAACTGTCCTTCTATTAATACGAGTCATTTATCTGTCCATCCTATGCCATTCTATATATCTATCTATAGTTGTATCTATATATATGTATATATTCATCCATTTACTTATATATTCATTTTATCTATCTACCTATTGACTTACATCTCTATCTACATGTTGTTTAGATAAATGCTTAGATTGTTAAATGCATAGATATACGGATAGTTTGGTAATGTAGATAGATAGATGGAAGGATAGACAGAAAGTCAGATATAGTTATTCAAACAGATATATAGATAAGGGGGTAAAGAGATATGTAATTAGAATGGATGAGTAAATATATAAACAAATAGATGGATATATAGATAAACAGATAGAAGTATATTTAGATACATAATGGTTGATCGTTAAATACTGACAGAAGAATAGATAATAGATAGATAAATATAGATAGATATGTAAAAAGACACAGATGCAAATAAAATAAATATTTAAATAGTTTTAATCAGATGTTGAAATAACCTATTTTGTCATTATATATATATATAAACAATTATTAAATATTAAAATAAATAAAATAAATTCCCAACAAGTATTATTTATAGATATTTATTACTATTAGTAACCAATGAAACAAATATGTCAAATTTAGACAAACTCAATCAACAAATAAACATTTATAGATTTTTTTTTTTTTTAAAAAAAAAACTCTGGCTTTAATTTTGTTTGATGAACAAACATTTTTCACCCTGCACCTTATATTTAAAAATCAAATATATTTTACGATAACTACAAGTCTACAAAGACTTTGTATTCCCCCCTCACTCTAAGAATTAACAGGTGATACATCTTTTATTACTGTAGCAATTTCATTCATTCATGTAATGGTATTAATTTAAAATTATTAATATTTTAAATTTTGTTTTAATTTTTAATCACATATTTTTTTTTATTTTGCAACTCTAAATAATAAAGATCAAAGATCAGGTAATCCCTAAAGATTTTTTTCTCTCTCCATTTTTTTCTACCTGGAAATGTGATGAGTGTTACAATCTTTACATTTTTTAGGCAATCAAATTATTTTTTCGATAAAGTATGTTTTTTATGTTATAGCAGTACATTGGAATATTTTATAAATTGATGCTTTTACATCCAAGTGTTTATGTTAATAGTTTTTAATTTTAATTATTGCATTCGTGCCTATTTTTTATAATTTTATTTATTAATATTAGTATTTATTAAATGTTTAGTAATTTTTATTAGTTATTTATCAATCTATTGTTTTTAAAATTCCTCCCCCCCCCCCATTTTTTGTATATCTTATGATTTTAAATATTTCATATAGATCAGAAAATAATAATTTAATTATTTTTATTCTGAGATTATTCTAGAAAGTTATCTTTGTGACATTTGCCAATTACAGATATTTACCAAATATTAATATTTTTTATTAGTTATTCATTAGACTAAAGTGATGTAATGAAAATTATACTACAGAAATATTATTCATTTTACCAAATATTGGTTTGGACATTTTGGCTTTTTTGATGATAATTATTTGTGATATTTCTGGATTTTCTTTTAATTTTTGATAAAAATTACAATTAACAAGTAAACAGCATTTATAGATTTTAAAAAAAATATTTAAATAAATTACTATAATTTTTGTTTGATGTTTATCTTATAATTTTTGTTTGATGGTTATTTTTATTCACTTTACATTTAGAGGTCAAACATTTTTAATGCTTGACATGATGAGGACAAACCAAATACAACCTTTCTATTTCCTCTCACCCACTGCTTGTGCATTTAAAGGTAATATTATAAATTATTATCATAAAGTATTTCTCATGTAATTATATTAGGATTTTACTGAGGATTTCACATATGCAATAATTTGTATTATTTTAAGATTACAACCTTTAAAATTTGTTTTCTTTTTCAGTTAGATATTATTTTTTACTGCTGTAAAAAATGAGAGGTTAAAGATACTCTGTGCTAATGTTAGGTTGGCTCCATTAATATATTTTGTCACTATTCTTTTTTATTGCTTATCATATGGGAACTTTTAAGTTGTTTTAGTAATTGTTTATTTGTTTTAATACTTTAAATATATGTAATATGGTTTCATATTTTTTTTATTAAATTTAACACCCAAGTAATTAATATTACATTTCTTGCTCAAATATTTGCTACTCTATTTTTTTTTGTTTGTTTCCTGATTAATTACATGTTTGATTTCTAATGATATTGGATTTGTTTTGTCCTGATCATATGATTATACTAACATTTTTGTGGTCTTTAATTAATAATAGCTTGGAAAATATTGTTTTTACATATCTGATTGCAGTAGTAATGCTGGCAATATTTTTGGTCATTTATTAATTAGTAATATGTTTGATATTTTGATTTCTAGAGGCATTTCATTTATTTTTGAGATTAAATTTAGCTCTATGAAATTTTCATGTTTACTTTTTACTTTTTGATGAAAATTGTGATTTTTAACTGTAATGGACAAAATAATTGGAACACAGTGTATTACTGCCAACAGATTTTATCTGATTTCATTTAGCACTTGGTTCCATCAATGGTGATTTTAGAATTCTTCTAAAAACCAAAATGACAAAGAGAATTTTTAAATTACTACCAAAACATTATTAAAAGTAAAATATTTTGAATGAAAAAATAAATGCATACTGCCAACCACAATGATGTGATAAACAAATGAGAAATAGCTCCAACTATCATATAAATGAACTATATGAATGGCTTAATTTATATAATATATATATTTCCAAGGAGAAATAACAGTTAACATGAGAACTATGATTATGGTGTTCATTGTCAAAAGTCACTCATTTTTATGGTATAAAGATAAGAAAAAAATCACTTTGTTATGCACATGTAATACCATGTGCATATGTATGCAAAAGAGTTACATATAAAAGTGAAAGAAAAATGTATATTAGATGAGTATTCCTAAATATCAATAAAAATATTATAAAGTAAAAGACTAGAATGACCTGGAGCAATCATTAAAATGAATGATTCTAAACGTTAAGGGCTATAAAAAACATATATATTGTAAATTAGAAAATAATGTTTTCTAAAATAATGAGAAAAAACTGGAAATAATTTTGAATAAGGTTCAATTGGCCCTGATGATCTGTGATAGTTGCAACAAACAGTTTTGTTTTTTGATCATTATCAATGCAACAATTATTTTTTTTTACTTTAGAGATAAGCACTTCAGGATTAAATTTTTTTAAAAAAGTAGTCACATGTGTTATTTAAAACTGTGAAATAAATATTATTTGAAAAAAAAAACCTCACGGTAATTGCTAAATCATGTTTGCTTCTAAACATTAAATTATTTATTTGTCAAAGTATAAATTGTCTTATAAAATAGTGTTATAATATGTTATGCTTTTTATAATGTATTGATAGTTAATAATATTGTACTCAATATGAATTAAAAGTTTCAAAAAAACAAAAAAAACAAATAATACTTACATTTCATGCTATACCAATAAATGAGTATTAACAAATACGTGTCCATTTGAATACATTTAATGTTCCAAATTTTATTTATGCTATTTAATAGCAGTCAAAACAATTAATTACATCTACCTGTAATATTCATATATGTATTTGTGTTTTAAAAATGGATTAATTTAATTTATCATATAATAATTGTTATCTCAAAAAAACATTTATTTAAAATACAAAATAAATCCTATATAAGATATAGTATCTGTATATTAGTATATTTATTTTAATATTCACATTAGTAAAATAATTAAGAGATGTCTTACATTAAGCATAAAAGTAATGTAAATCATGTATACAATCACTATAATAGAAAACTTCAAAAATATAAGCAAAGTGATTTTAACAACAAGTTATAAATTTATAACAATCCTACAGTGTAATTAAAAAATTCAAAGTAGACTTTTATGCAAAACAGCATCTTTAAAAATGAACTTTAAGTTTGTCTTTTTTTATAATTCCATAATATAATTCCCTTACTGTTTATGTCATTTATTAGAAGCATGAAATATTTTTTGACTCTCCATTAAAATTATATGTAAAATCAAAGCATGCATTACATGCTTAAATTTTAGGAATAACATTGATACAAACTTGTGTTTTTGAAAAAAATTAGAAAAAAATGACTTTGACCAAGTTATAAATGTTGTGAAAAGGCTCCTCATTACTATGCATTGGAATGTCACATTTCTATTCATTATTTGGATTAATGAAGAAAGTATTATTTGAGCCAATGATGAGTAAATATACAACATGTCTAAACTTATTCAAATCAAATTATCCATCCAATGGAGTAAAATAATATATTGAATAATTTCTATGGATATAAAATTATAGTAGACCACATACTAATAGGAATTACAATATTTCAAAACTAAGCCTTTTATTTTAAAAATTAAATTTTAAATAAAATTCACAAAATATTTACTTTTGTTAGTAAAAAAATATCACAAATTTTACAGAGATAATGGAACAATTGAAAAATAATTATGAAAAGTTAGACACCAAAAAACATTCAATTTTTTTTATCATTCTCAATAGTATGTTAAGTTTGGGAGAATATCATTCTCTTAAGTATCTCCTTGGTCAGTTTTTTGATGACATGATGAAATTACCAATTTAAAACAAATTTTATGCTTTGCAATTATCCATTTATTATCCCAATTTTGATGTTTGCAGCAAAATTTGTTTTCTGAAGTCTTTATATAAAATTATTTTTTATTTGTTATTAAATAGTAAATTAATTAAAGGTTAAAAACATCTAATAAGAAAAATACTGCAGTGTTTATCAACTTTATTATCAAAAGCCACACTTCTAAAACTATACAACCCAATTCAGAAATCAGCTAAACATTTATATATGTAATGCTTTATCTGAAGTGATATATAATAACTTCCAAAAATGAATTTGGTATAATTTATTTATATTAATATAAAATGTATATAACATAAAAACATAAGTATATACATATTCTACTTTAGTAATATTTAATATCAATAATATATACAAAATATATCTTTTTTTTTATTTTAATATATAAAAAATAGAAAATTATGATTTCTATGCATATACATACTTTCAATTTTCTTTTACAATCAATAAGCACAAATGCAGATATAATAAAATTTTCTTTTTGAAAAGAATATCAATTGAATTCAAATATAATGACAAATTATGGACTTATCATTCATACTTATCATATAACTTTCTTTACTAATATTAAAAAGAACATTACCTCCATATATATTTTTTTGTTTTTATGGTCATAATTAGTACTTTTTTATCCAAACCAGAATTAACTAGGACTATAACATTCTAGGCACTAATAGTTGGATTTCTATTTAGTTATCCAATTCTACATAGAATGGTTATAATTATTTTGTCTGGAAAAGAAATCTTAAATCTGTTTATGATCTGGAAAATATTTGATGCACTTTCCTAGATTTGAACTAAAGGGCATAAACAAACTATTTGCACACACTAATCATGATGCACAAATAAATGATTATG
This sequence comes from Epiperipatus broadwayi, assembly GCA_028023455.1. Classification (NCBI taxonomy): domain Eukaryota; kingdom Metazoa; phylum Onychophora; class Udeonychophora; order Euonychophora; family Peripatidae; genus Epiperipatus; species Epiperipatus broadwayi. The sequence continues at coordinate 311,810 of JAQFVV010000421.1, read as the reverse complement.
ATTAGACATATTATAATATCTGATTTATAAAAAATATCTATGAAAATTCAAAGGTGACAATATATCATTTTAGACAATCTCATAATCATATCTCTAATATCATTGACAATTCGTAAATCATTTATCATCTTATGTAAATAAAATTTAAATGTTAAATAGAATATTCAAAAATGTATAAAACTATGAATAAGAATGCAATCTGTAGTACTGTATCTCTTGGTTTTTTATTTTTAGCTGTTAATTATCTATTACAAAATATCTTTAAAATTATAATTTCACATTTTCTATTTAGAATAGAACTCATGTTCTATCTTTTTTAAATATTACAATTTTTTAGCAATTTGTTATAATAATTTATAATTAATAAAAAAATAGTAAATTTTCTAATATATATATATATGATCATTAATACAAGCGATAGCAGGTTTTTACGTATATAAAACTTGTTTTTGTTTTTCATATATATATATATATTAAATCAGATAAAATAAATACAATAATCAAAATACTATGGAATAAATTCTAGGATATTCAATACAACAATATTTAATATTGTAGAGTTTATTCCAGAATATTTTGATTATATATATTGTATCCTCACCTTCATTTCGATACATTATGGAAAAATGAGACTAGCCCAAATAAATAATAATGCTCCGGCTAAAATACTTATAATCTTAATATAATCATTAATTAAGATATCCTATAATAATTTCTACCATTCGACTAGCTCTAAATAATTATTAAATGATATATGGTTCGATTTATGAAATTTAAATTAATAAAATAGTAATAAATCATGAGACAATTTACTGAGGGTAAAGCAGTAATTAATTATATTGAGCCTATATCCCACAGGATACAATCTCAATGGCATAAGAACATTATCCTTTCTATTATTTCAAATAATAATAAATTCATAGTATTCTTAAGAATTTAAAAATAATAAGTAATTTAGTACAATATTACTAAATTAAATTCTAATTTTTTTTTACTAAAATATAATTATAATTATCTCAGGTTCTTTAAAACAAATCTAAATCTAATCAATTTTAAAATATCTACTGTAGCCAAGTATGATAAGGGATTTTGTATCATTCCTAACTACACCTAACCAATAATAATAACATAATAAATAATAATATTCTTACTCCTAATTAAATAATTACTCCTAATTAAATAATTATTAATTTTATCTACTGTTTAATATTATGACAACTAATAATAATGATAATAACAATAATATTAACAATATAATTATTTTATTTCTCATGTGGAATTTTAATATAATATAATCAGAAATATGTAGCAACAAACAATATTAAAATTCTATACCGTAAATTGTATGATCAATTATGACTATAATAATATTATTGCAAAAGAAAAACTATTCAAATACCATACCCTGGATAATTATTATTTCTTAAAAAATGAATAATTTATACTGTGCATATTTATTTTGGATTCTGTTAATCGTGTATTTGTGATGGTGAATAAATCAATCAAAATAACACATAAATTTATAAAACAAACTTAACAAATTTTTTATACTTTTCATTAAAACAAAACTATTTACAGTATGTACAGGTTTCACTAAATAAACCTAACAAAATATAAATCTAACTAATTAAGATTGAGTTACATCTTCCAATATTAAACATAATCAAAAGTAAATAAATAAGCTTTCATTCTGGCTTATGCATTATTTGTTATACACAATATAAAATACAAGATAATCTAAACTTACACTTCATAATTCAATTAAATTGTTTGTTAATTAAGTCAATAGTTGATAACACTTTAATAAGCATAAATTCTTAAAATAATGTTCATTTTGAAGTTTTAGTACTCATTCAATAAATGAAAATTTAATTTAACAAAATAGTGTTGATGTTATACTAAATACTATTGCTTGGTATCTTTCTCAAATCCTTATATATGTGTTTTATGTTTTTCGAAAATGATTAATAATAATCGTTATTGTAATAAATTCTTTTTCTCTTCACTAGTAAAAATTGTAATTATAAATATGCGACTTTTTTTGCATGTGTTAGTGAAGCTATAATTATACTTAACATAATGTGTAATAGGTCTGCTTAGCCTTTCAAGATTTAATGTTCGAATCTCATATTCATAGCTTTGGATGGCGTCAAAGTTTGTGAGTGGAGGAAGTTTGACAATGGTAAATGGAAATATAACAATTTACTCTAGATAAATACTTTTCATATAATAAAGATATATATGAGAGGTAGTGGCCTGGGCCAAGTGATGAGTGCTGGTTCAGCACGAAATGTATCATGGGGGTCATTTGTCTTTTATTATATCTTTATTTAAATGAATTTAAAAAGAATGGGGAAGTACAGCGGTGTTCATTATATCTATAAGATATTACACACGAGAAAGAGAAAGGTTAATAACTCCGTGTGTGTAAAATAAATGAAAAATCAGATATATTAATCTTTAACAGAGGTTTAAAGTTTATAATTGTGCTAGAGATAATCTCTAGCTTTGAAAATGATTAGTAATAATCATTATTGAATTTAGCTGAAATGGATGGCGTCAAAGTTGTGAGTGGGGGACGTTTGACAATGGTAAATGAAAATGTAACAATTTCTTAAAACACAATATAAAATAATATGTATAAAATACAAGCATTCATCACACTTTATGTTATTCACTTCGATGTTTTCATTTTTAAAAATATGCATTGCTTTAAGTAAAATTAGAATATCAAAATTATTCAAAAAAAATCATGAATAGTTGTCATTTTTTTTATCATCAAAATTGTTTAATAACATATGGAAAAGTATTTATGATTCTTTATAATTCTACTATCAGTATTTACATTCAACTTCATTTGTATTTCATCGTAATCCAAACAAGAAAAACATATCTTATTCCTTTTGAAAAATAACAATATATCAATCTAAAACTATTCAGTATTTTCCTTTCATAAAATACTATGCTATACGATGTAATAACTGTTGAAATTAAGATAGCCATACTATGCATAGGACATGAAGAAATAACTAGAGTAAAGACTCAATAGTATAAGATATATATTATTAATAATCCACATGGAAACAGTATAAAAGAATAGGTATGACTTTTCTGTCCAATACCTTTTAAAATAATGTCCAGGCTATTTATTCAGTTCCTACAGATCATTATAAAATACAAAAAAAATATCACCACTGTCCAGGAAAATACATACAAGACACAGAGCTATGTTAACTGGACTTGCATAACACTACTAAGATAAAATTATAGGCTATTTCCCTATCTTCTCCATATACCCTACAGATAAGCATCCAAGGATTTTCTTATGTATTTCCTTGTCACTACCGATTAAAACTTCATAATAGATCTTACAATTTATAACCCAAAATAACTAGCATTACTCCTAATAACAAACAAAGTTAACATATGATACTATCAATTCAGAACTACAATAAAAAAAAAGTTTTATTTACTTAAAACTCTGCAATAAAAATACAAATGACCTTGATTTTAAAAATATTAAAATCAATATTCAAATATTTCCAAAAAAATATTGTTCATTCAGTAAAGAATCATGAAAAATTATGAGCATCAATACATTGTATTACACTTTGTAATATAAAAAGAAAATGTGTATGCCTATTTTTTAAAGAAATCATAGTTTATGTCTCAGAATAATAATAAAAAATCTGTATATGTAATTGATGCATACATACTTATGTACACACATACGTATGATAAAAGCATTACTTCAAAATATTCCAAACAATTCTAGAAAAAAATAGCACAAATAAAAGTACATCTTATAATGATTAACAATTCAAAAAGGTTATCTAGTGGCTCTATGACTTGGTAAGTAACTATTTTAGATGTCTTCTCATCCAAATTTAGCATAAGAAAACATATTAATCAAAATATCAGTCATTCATTATACCAAGTATACATAAAAAATGTTTGGAAAAAAAACCTTTAAAATATTAAAAGATTTTTAAATATTAATATTGTTAGAAAAAATAAAAATAATAATATTTAAAATATAACCTTTTTCTATTCTAACAATATATCTTAATACAATAGTTAGTATATGTAAAGTAATATTAAAACCAATATTATGTAATTCCAACTCTTGTCTGCTTTCCATAAAGTTCAACAAAAAGTTTTTTTTTCATTCAAATACAATGTTTTGAAGAGAAATTCCCCCCTGCACAGTTGCTATGTAACAAACATTGTCTGAAAGTTTCTCTCTCTTTGTGCATAAATGTACAAATAAAAAAATTAAAGTTGATTTTTAAATCCAAATAAAATTAAAGATTTATTATTAATCCTGTTCTTGAAAGTCATTGAAATACAGTCTATTATTTTTTGCTTTCCAGGATAATAATTATTAATGTTATATCACTTTTTTTAAATATATTTGTATAGATAAGTTCTGATGTTTTCCCCTATTCATGTGAATTTTTCAGCTTCAGATGCATTATTATTGGTCATTAAAAATCCATACATACATTAGAAGAAAATACACATTTTTTTAAAAATATTATTATTATTTTATACTGCATATATATATAGTCCTTGATAAATTGTTGTTTAAATCTCCCATAAGTTAATTACTTTATCTTGATAATATTATTTATATTATCCATTAATTTTCTTTTTTAGAAATGTATATTTAAGAGTACAAGTTTTTTATTATATCCAAATATTCATGTATGTTTGACAATAACTTGTCAAAGTAAGTATATCCATGATAATTTTTCCTTTTCCTTTTCATCATTTTTATCAAAAAGATTTACATAATTTTAATAAATATCTCTTTTAAAAATTGCTATACTTTTAAAATATAGTCAATAGTATAAGAAAGAATAACATATTTTTAATACTATATTTTTATCTTGATTATTTTCGTAACTTTACATGAAAATTGAATTTAAATTTCAGTCTTTTCAAGGTAGTTATATTATCCAAATAATAAAATTTAAAAGTCATTAAAATATAAACAAATGTGTTAGTTCTCAGAGTGATATTTCCAAATAATATCCTCCTTAAACTCCAAAGTATTTTATAAAAATTATTACAAAAGTTTTTAATTAACACAAGAAAAATTATACTTTTCTCTGTCCACTGTCTTTTCATCATTAACCCTTAGATGTTCCATAATTCACTATGAATTCAAGTTAAGTTTTAAATAGAAAACCAGCAGGAAATTTAGTGGTTTAGAGGATCATTCTTGCTTAAACTTTAATAAATTTTAAATCCCTCACATTTTTTTAAATAATAATTAAATTTAAAATTGAGACTGGCTGACTTATAATAATATACTGTATACTATTAAAAAAATAAAAAATAAAAATAGTAATAAATAGTAGATTAAGTAACAAGAAGTAATAAGAAACACAAGAGCATCCATTTTTATACTAGCTCTAATTTACAATATGATTGGTTACCTGACCCTTAACTTACAAAACTAATTTACATAAATATCAATTACATGTTCTTTAAAGTTTAGAATAAAATAATGACTCATTTTTATAACACTAATATTATTATAATATTTAATTCTAAATTAATTCTATAATTATACCTAAACAAATTAAACACATTAAAATAACATATTTTAAATAATACTTTATCAATTTATGTAATATTTAATTTTAATGTATCAATTTTTCTAGTTTATCTTTATTAATTACAATTATTTTAAGGACAACTAATTAAATAATTTCTTATATTTTATTTTATGATATTCAAATGTCTTTAGTTTTAGAACAATTCTGAAAGTGATTTGAAAACTTTCCTTTAAAATTCTTGCAAGCACACAATAAAATACATGCATTGTTAGCACCTGATCCAAAATCTCAGACAATTATGTTGCAATTTTTTATATTCACTGTCTGAAATGGAATTAATTAAATATTTAAGTACAAAATATTAATTATAAAAAATAATAAAATATAATAATAAAATTTGGAATAATAATTTTGACACTATTTAAGCAATAAAGAAAATTAAATATATTTGTTTATGCCATAAAATGCTAAACTTTTAGTAAATAATTATAATATAAATTTTAAATTAACTTTTATTAAAATACATTTAGTATTGTATTCATTTTTAATCATTATTTAAAAATTAGCTTTGCACATCTTGTTTAACAAGACTTTTAATACATAACTCTCATTATTATATTATCATTATGACCAGTTCTCACAACCATACAAGATTATAATATTTAATTTTTACTTTGCAATTCTAGCATTTCATTATAGCTTTTAAATATTTGTAACTTTAACTTAATCTTAACAAGTTTTTAAAAACCCTATTAACATTGCTATACCACTTACAATCCTTAAATCTCTATTAATTTTAAAATTTTAAAGAAATTGACTAACAAAACCTACTTAGATCTAATAAAAATGGTACAATCTATATATATATATATATATATATATATATATATAATTTTTAATATATAAATTACCATTACATTTATATATATATATATATAAATGTAATGGTAATTTATTATTAGATATAGTCTTTTAAGTACTTTTGGTTAATTCTTTAACCCTCCTCAATTGCCATTAAATTAAAAAACAAAACAGAAGCAAATGTCATCATCTCAAATGCCATGAATCTTGAATTTTAGGGTTAGCAGCTTGTCTATTAATTATATTCATTTTATTTCTATTCATTAAAATTGCCTCCTTAATTTTCATTTTATTATAGTCTCCCTCTTCATGAAGAATAAAAAATTGTTTGTGGAAATGCATTTAAATTATTTGAACTTGTAATAAACTTGAAAAGAAAATTGATTTTTTATTTAATAAGCAGTATCCATAAACTTATAATGATATGAATTTTGTTAATTTATCAGATAAAAAGTTACATTTGACTACTTAGGATGATTCAAAACTCATTTTTAATGATTCCTGGTGATAGTGATATTGTTGATGAAATCATTAAGAAAATTAATTACCATAAATTAAATGTGATTCCATATGAAAATTCATAGGAAGTAGCTATTTTAGAATTTAAATATAAGGAAATTTGATAATGTGATTTTTTTTAAAGAAGATAAAGAGAGGCAGATGTGTTTGATGGCAAAATGTCAGTATATTTAGAAAAATTAAATGCAAATGGATAAACTTGATTTTTTTTTGATTGAAGAATATAATATGGATGGTCAAAGAATAAAATTTATTAACAATATTTTTAAACAAGCTAAGCATAAAGCCTTAAATAATAGTGTGTACTATAATATATATATATATATTGTAATGGAAACGTATATGTAGCAGCCCCACGATTGGACTAGCCAAATGTAATGGAACCTATAATTCAGAGCCTCACTTGGATGCTCCAAATGTAAAGGAACTTAAGGTAGCCCATGTTTGGGTAAGCCAAATGTAATGGATCGTGCTTGCTACATTCCATTTAAATTGAAGAAAGACAAAATTATCCCGGTTATATAAATAATGTAATGGAAACTATATGGTAGCTCATAATTAAGCAAGTTAAATATAATGGAACGTATATGAGTTATTCCATTTATATCAAAGAATGAAGAAAAATAAACTTGTTCCAATTATATTTTAATAAATTGTTTAAATTGCCCTCCCAGCTAGCTTTATATAAAACAAATCTAAAATCATACTAATCAATGAGATCTTTAAATAATTACAAAGGCATTATTTATAAAAATAAATAGCACATCTTTATTTTATGTTATCGTTTGACTTTAAATAATATTAATGTTTCAATATTAATATAAACAATGAATATATAAAGACATATTTCTGCCTAATAGTTATAATATAAAGATAATAATTAATATATAGTACCTCAACTTATAAATTATATTTTCAGATTTTAAAATTATTTAAATATTTATCTTAAACATCATCTGTTATATGTTTAATGTTATAATAGAATAAGACGCTTAAATTGATCATTCACAAACGTTACATTTTACAATGAAAAATAAAATAAACAAAAAAAAAATATATCAATCTCAAAAATGTATATCCACACATCACACATATATATATAAAAAATTATTAAATACCTTTTTTAAAAGTTCACTTAGTTAATTGTCCTTTTAAGAATTAATTTAGTCCATGAGTTTTTTTTTCATCTGTATATTTTATTATTTTATTTTAGAATGCATTCTATTAAAAGAACGACGAAATGATTTCATTAAAGAAGATTATTAATTCTTGAATATATGCATATTTTATTAAAATGTTAAATCCAGTACTTCAATTACAATTACTTCCGGATTAGAATTAAATTGACGATAATACATTTAAGATAGCTATGCCAGCTTTTAATTCCAGACGCGATGAAATTTATACGTTGAAATTTTAGTTGTTCCATTGAAAAATTGCTTTAGAATTTATGAAAGCGATGATGATGATGCAGCCCTAGCTGTGATATATCCTTATTACCCCGTCATAATTTATTTGTTTATTACAAAATATATACGTTACTTCAGTATTTTAAAAATGGTAAACTTTAAAGAAATAAAATGTAATAAAATTCTATCCTTCAGTTGTTTGTTCTATATCCCATTTTTTTAATAAGCAAAAATCCTAATAATGGCTTCCTTATTATTGTCGCGTGGTTTCATGCCAGCAGATGCTATTTTAAAACTCATGTTATATATATATGTTCTCTTTTACAACAATTAACATCAAAATAAAAATAAAATATCAAGTATACATATAAAAAGTATCAAATCGAAAATTTAACATCTTTTAAAATATACATAAATAATTATTTATTACATTTAGTAATCATTGCAAATAAAATACTTTTTTTTTTAATCAACAATTTATATGTCCTTATTTATTTCAATAATTAAATATTTATAATGATGTACTATCAATATATATATAAATAAAAATAATAACTTCAAATAATAACTATATTTAATAAACATAAAAGAAAAATTTAAATATTTCATATGTAAACTTCAACTTAAAGAGATTTTTTTTTTAATAACAAATAACAAATTTTTAAAATATAAATATCGACCTATTGATATTTACAATTCCCTCAAATCCACCGAAAAAAAAAAAATGTCTTTGCAAATAACTAATTAATTATGAAATATCGAAAAACTTCTCAAATTTGTAATCTTTCTAAGGACTAACATGGTTTAAAGAATATTATTTTTCTTATTAATAACCACATTCATTTATTTATATCTATCTCTCAGATCATCTAGATATTTGTCCAAAAATTTTTTTTTTTAAAAAATATATAATAATCAAAAGTGCCTTTTCAATTCTTCCTGTAAAGAATTTCCAGTATGTTAAACTTTGTGAAAAAGTTTGCCCTAATTTACAAGATTTTCATATAGCATTTTGGTATAACTCAATTGCTTTTGAATAATTTTGAGATAAGTATCTAAAGATTTTGCTATGAACTCCTTAGATTCTACATCTATATCCTTTACATAAATAGTAACTTGATCATAAACACTAACATAACTCTTAACTTTATCAATAATAGTTGCTATTTTATCAGATAATCTTACTTTTCCTTTGACTATCTTGATAAACATCATCGACTTGAGTAAGTCTTTATTTTACTTATTCTAGGTTCAATTAAAAACAATTCTCTGGATAATTTTGAATGGTATTCATTCAAATTTTCTAAATAATCCTTTAAAAATCGCAAATCAGTGTGATATAATTTCAACATTAAAGAACTCTTGAAAATCATTTTGTTTTACAACAATAACATTATTATATTAATTATTTTCAGTTTAACTTTAGGTTTACTTGAATTTCTTTCTTTAGTTATATTTTCTTGAAGAAAATCTTTATTATTTATCTTTCTATCTATAACTTTAAGTTTAACTTTAGCTTTTCCAATATCTTTCATAAAATTTATACTTCCTTTAAGATAATTTATTTTAAACTTATCTCTACTCAGTTTAATGGATGATTTGAATATCCAGTCGCTGGAGTATTAACCTCAGTGTTAGTGGTATCATATGGATAACTCCCTGGTTGTAAATTAGTATCACGACTATATTCATGATTTCTATTGTAACCTCCATGATCCCGGTATGGATTTTGTCTTCTATTATTGTGGTAATTTCTGGTAAACCTTTGCATGCGACCTGTAAATTGGTTTCTTGGTATATGATAATTTACGTTTGCTAAATTATAATTAGAGTTATCTCTTGTAGTTCCAGTTGATTTATTACAAATACCATCACTAGCTTCTAATATTCCCAAGATATCTGCTACTTCCTCAACGGTATGTTGATCTGCAGCCACCAATGTTTGTTCAATATGCCTTGGTAAATTTCTACGCAAAATCCGCACAATCTGAGTTTCTGATAATGGAAATGCATTTAGGGTTCTGAATTTGGCCACTTGATGTCTAAAAAATTGAGTATAACTCCCATCACGAGAAGTATATTTTTCGTGAGAAAGTCTATGGCGTATAAAATCTTGTTTATCCTCATTCCAGAAGTTATTCATTATTGCTTCACGATAATCACCATAAGTTTGAGGCCTTTCAAACAGAGATCTCCACCATTCTTTGGCTGATGCATATAAATGGTTACTAGCAATTGCCAACTTTTCTTTCTCTGACAGGATACTAAGTGTAAATAATTCTTCTAATGTATTTAGGTATTCCATAGGATTTTCATGATATTCACCTTTAAAAACTTTAACATTAATGAACCTTGCAGCATTATGACTCATATATGAATCACTAGATATTTGGTGTGGAAAATCAGAAGATCTTTTAGATTCTATTAAATTTGTTCCATTATTAACTTTATCTATACAACACTTACAATTTTCTTTATTTATCAATTCCTTAACAAATGTCTCATCCTTAAGATAATCTCTGTCTATAATATTATCTTTTATTTTATTTATATCTATCTTTACTTCATATTCTTTCCATTGTTTTTGCAAATTTGATATATATTCACTATTTTCTAACGTAATGATTTTTATTTGTTCAATCTTTACATCCATTTCTGCCACATCCTTTCGTACCTCTATTTCATAATTTTTACAGGTTTCAATTTCATTATTATTTATATATTCTGAAAGGGGTCTTAATTTTCCTTGAATTTGATCCAATTTAACATCTATTTCTTGTATACGAGTAGAAGTAACTTCATTTACTACATTAATACGTTCATTTATATCTTGTAATTTATTAATGTCAATCAATTGTTCCTCTTGCTGCAATCCCACAGCAATTTTAACTTCAGCAGAGATAGTTGTATATAGGTTTTTAAATGAAGATTCATTATCAATTTTCAATGTTTGGAACTTATCCCATAATACTTTATTATCATTAATAATCTTTTCCTTAAATTCCCCATGTTCTTTCTTAGATTCTTCTAATCTGGCCATAATTCCTTGATTTTCTTCCTTCATTTCATTATTTATTTCTTCAATTTTTGCTTTTAAAGAATTAGCTTCCACTATTGTCTCTTCTCTATATTTTTCCATCTTTTCATCAAATTTTACTTCTACTCTTCTAATACTATCATCTACCAAAACTTTTAATTCATTAGAATTAATTTTCATCTCAACTCTAAGATCTTCTTTTAATTCATTAGAGTTTATTTTCATTTCAGCTCTAAGATCTTTTAATTCATTAGAGTTAGTTTTTAAACTAGTCTCTAGTTTATCATATTTAGACTCTAGTCTCTCAGAATTTGTTTTCATCTCAGCTCTAAGTTCATCAGAATTTATTTTTAAGTTGGTTTTTATCATAGCCTCCAGTTTCTCTAGTAAATTCTCCATATCAAAATTACCACTGACTGACATTTCACTACTATTGTTATCCATTATTATCAATAATACAATATTATATACTCATAAAATAAAATCTAAGATATATATATATATATTTATTTCTATATAGTAACTATCACAGATCAAGGGCTCACCATCTCCAATCATTATTCCAACAAGCAATTTTTTAACTAAAAATACAAGCTTTTTTTAATCTTATAATATATAATAGCTATCTGACAATCTAAATTTTACTTATTTGAACTCATGAACTTCTTGGCTTAAAAAAAAAAAAATCTTATCTATCACCATAACATCAACAAATTTCTCTAAAATATATATATATGCAGAGAGTAACAACTGATATCACTAAATAACATTTATTTATATTTAATGATAATAAATATTCTACACTCATACTGTATTAAAATGTGGATACTTCATATCAAATTCAATATAACCTTGAAATATTTAAACTACAACTAAATGTTCACATGCCTTAAAATAACTAATTTGATAATATAGTGAGACAACTTTCTCATTCAAAATAATGGTAGTTAAATATAAAATACTTAAATCGATACCTATAAATTTTCTGGACTTTAATACTTAATACCATTTTATACACATAAAAAAAAAAAAAATATCCACTTCACTTATTATTAACTTTTGTGCTTGAAATATTTTACTAAAATTGTACTAATGCAGTTTACTACTAACAAATATTCACTAATTGAATTTCATGTTTAAAAGTCACTTACAAAAAAAAAAAAATATTAATATACTTGTTTTCAAACCCTAATTGATAATCAATGTAATAGATTATTTGTTACAAACAATAATCAATTAATCAAACTCTTAAGTTTGGTGTTATATATTTAAGTTATATACTTATCTATTCCTCCAAAGATCCGACAGATATTGACAACCAAAAGATTGATTAGCACTTCACAACTTTGATGTAGACAAAAGAATTCAATCATTACTCCCAAAGCATACAATGTTTCATGAACACTTAGATGACTATCACATTTCATTCTATCCTATCTACTACAACCCATAATAATTTTTCTTAGAACACCATTACACTACTCTGCTTATATTTAAGTCTTAGGGGCTATTATTTATAAATATTTCCTTGCTCATCTTTGGGAGACTTAGAGGCAAATATTATACTTATATTAAAATAATTATATCTTACTCTCTCTGGAGTTTTAAAGATAAAATCATGGCAGGACTACTGTTAACTGCTTCATGATAAATAATAATAAACATCAAGATTTGGGTTGGAGCAATGAATGAGACTAATCAATCACAAGTGACATGAATGCATCACATCCTCAAGACAATGACAAAACTCCCCACTCAACATCAATACCTGCAACAGAACCAACCAAACTCCAACAATCAAATATCCCATCCAACCTTCAAAATTATAGATTTTCTACAACTTAAACTTTCCAAATATGTACAAAATTATTATACTATAATTCAACACCATCAATATACTTTTTAAATTGAAATTAAACTGCTTCATGACTATATTTATCTTTCATCACTAAAAAAAAAATACAATAATATTAACCATCACCATCTAAACATAAGGCTAAAATATTTCCATTTATATAAAAAAAAAATTAAACACACAAAAATGCTTCTCTTTCTTTAAACCATACATCTCATATTAATATATATACTAGACATCTTAATCTCAAGTATGTGGGGTATTTCAAGCCCTAATTAGCTTATTTCTAGCCCTAGTTGTTGCGCCAAATGTAATGGAAACGTATATGTAGCAGCCCCACGATTGGACTAGCCAAATGTAATGGAACCTATAATTCAGAGCCTCACTTGGATGCTCCAAATGTAAAGGAACTTAAGGTAGCCCATGTTTGGGTAAGCCAAATGTAATGGATCGTGCTTGCTACATTCCATTTAAATTGAAGAAAGACAAAATTATCCCGGTTATATAAATAATGTAATGGAAACTATATGGTAGCTCATAATTAAGCAAGTTAAATATAATGGAACGTATATGAAGTATTCCATTTATATTAAAGAATGAAGAAAAATAAACTTGTTCCAATTATATTTTAATAAATTGTTTAAATTGCCCTCCCAGCTAGCTTTATATAAAACAAATCTAAAATCATACTAATCAATGAGATCTTTAAATAATTACAAAGGCATTATTTATAAAAATAAATAGCACATCTTTATTTTATGTTATCGTTTGACTTTAAATAATATTAATGTTTCAATATTAATATAAACAATGAATATATAAAGACATATTTCTGCCTAATAGTTATAATATAAAGATAATAATTAATATATAGTACCTCAACTTATAAATTATATTTTCAGATTTTAAAATTATTTAAATATTTATCTTAAACATCATCTGTTATATGTTCAATGTTATAATAGAATAAGACGCTTAAATTGATCATTCACAAACGTTACATTTTACAATGAAAAATAAAATAAACAAAAAAAAAAAATATATCAATCTCAAAAATGTATATCCACACATCACACATATATATATAAAAAATTATTAAATACCTTTTTTAAAAGTTCACTTAGTTAATTGTCCTTTTAAGAATTAATTTAGTCCATGAGTTTTTTTTTTTCATCTGTATATTTTATTATTTTATTTTAGAATGCATTCTATAAAAGAACGACGAAATGATTTCATTAAAGAAGATTATTAATTCTTGAATATATGCATATTTTATTAAAATGTTAAATCCAGTACTTCAATTACAATTACTTCCGGATTAGAATTAAATTGACGATAATACATTTAAGATAGCTATGCCAGCTTTTAATTCCAGACGCGATGAAATTTATACGTTGAAATTTTAGTTGTTCCATTGAAAAATTGCTTTAGAATTTATGAAAGCGATGATGATGATGCAGCCCTAGCTGCGATATATCCTTATTACCCCGTCATAATTTATTTGTTTATTACAAAATATATATACGTTACTTCAGTATTTTAAAAATGGTAAACTTTAAAGAAATAAAATGTAATAAAATTCTATCCTTCAGTTGTTTGTTCTATATCCCATTTTTTTAATAAGCAAAAATCCTAATAATGGCTTCCTTATTATTGTCGCGTGGTTTCATGCCAGCAGATGCTATTTTAAAACTCATGTTATATATATATATATGTTCTCTTTTACAACAATTAACATCAAAATAAAAATAAAATATCAAGTATACATATAAAAAGTATCAAATCGAAAATTTAACATCTTTTAAAATATACATAAATAATTATTTATTACATTTAGTAATCATTGCAAATAAAATACTTTTTTTTTTAATCAACAATTTATATGTCCTTATTTATTTCAATAATTAAATATTTATAATGATGTACTATCAATATATATATATAAATAAAAATAATAACTTCAAATAATAACTATATTTAATAAACATAAAAGAAAAATTTAAATATTTCATATGTAAACTTCAACTTAAAGAGATTTTTTTTTTAATAACAAATAACAAATTTTTAAAATATAAATATCGACCTATTGATATTTACAATATATATATATATATATCTTTCCTGTGCTATATGTCCTCATATTTATGCAAATAAAAAGTTATATAAAAATGTAATCCTTTGAGAATTATGATTGATTTTGATGGTTCATTTATATATCAAAAAATTCTTAATATATTGGTAAACCATTACAAGAGATTTTAGGATTTGGAAAAAATACTATTATTTCATCTTTTGATTTTGTAGAGATAATTAAAAATATAATGATTAATGAGAGTGATGTTATTGCTTCATTAGATATAACAGAAATATATGGTTCTATTGATAGAGTGGAATCCATAAAAATAATTGGACCTGCATTAAAAAATAAAGATGTTTGTAAATATGTGAGAACATTTGTTACTGATTGTTTAACATTTTTTTAATGATAACATTGTTGCTTCTTTTGGTGGTGGATATTATGAAATGTCTAAAGGTTGGCCTACAGGTCTGCATGTTGTTGCACAAGTTTGCAATTTTGTTTTGCCTACACATAAGGGTAGTATTTTGGATGTGTGTGCTTTTAAAGTTATTAAAATTTACAAAAGATATGCAGATGATGTTTTTGTTTGTTGAAATACCAATACTATAAATTTTTTGGTGGGGGATTTAAATAATTTGAATAGCTTGAAATGGATTATTGAAAAGGAACAGGACAAAAGTATTAAGTGTTTGGATTTAATTATTACAAGAGGTAATAGGTCGTAAAGTTATAAATTAATAATCAAATCATTACAAAAAAGAGGATATATAAATTTTAAATCAAAAGTGGCAATGATGCTGTTGAACCATAGAAGCATCTATCATGACATTTAGAAAAATAAAACTACAGTCTATGTGAGCACATAACCCCATGTTAAGAGAAAACTGAGCTAGTTTGTATTTGGAACTATAAACTTCAATGGGTTCTAAAATCAGAGGTGAGAGTATGATATTTTGTTTATTGGTATTTTTATTTTATTTGTCATGCTCTACAATGCATTGTCAATGTATTGTTTTCTTCTTAATATTTGTTTTCTTTTTCTTTTTTGTATTTGAAGTAAATGTAAACATATTTCTTTTGTTATTATTAGTATTAGTTTATATAAAAAAGAAAATGATATTTATTTCTAGAAATTAGCAGGTGATATTGGAAAATTGTTTTTTAAGTTAATTTCTTTTTAGTAGTATGATTACATTGTTAATTTTTATTTATATGTTAATCTTATTTTTCTTGGCATCACTTCAAAATAGTTACAAAATCTTATAAGTATATGTTTGGGTGATTTATACAATTAATTATCAAAAATGAAGATTAAAAGCTAGAAATTATGGATGCTATCAGTCGAAGGAAATGTAATAGTAATAATAATGAGGGCTGATTTATAATGTTGTATGAAATGTTATGGTATTTAAAATAGTTGGGACACATTAATTATAAATATTTTTTTAACATGTGATCCATTGACTAACTGCTAACAGAATTATAGTAAAAATATAATTAAGTTTTTATTAAAATTATATATGCTGATACATTTGATCACACAACTGGGGTGGTGTGCATTGAGTGCAAGTACCTCTATGGTTGTCTGTCCGACCGGTACGATATAAATTCTGAGTTTGTTTATAACAACCAAAAATTTTGTAGTTTTAATTAGTTCAGATTTTAAATTTAGATTATAACTATGATAAAAAATATAACTACTTTATTATATATAACCAGTAAGATTTTAAATGTCTTTCATTGCACTCCTTCTTTTGAAATCTATTATATCGCTACTGTCATCCAGCATAAACATTCCCAGACAACTCTTTCTCATTATGCATATTTCTCCACTGCTGTCAAATATTACTTATTTACATGACTGAAATAAACTATTTTTATGTATTGCGAATTGAATGTGATCAATAATAAAGTTTGACATGCAGTTCTTAGGAGTGATAAATTTTAAACAAATCACTTATGCGGCTTAATCTAACGTTATTAATCAGATTTACCTAGGAAGATATATATCAAAAAACAATCAAGTAATGATTTGAAATACAGGCATTCTTCATATATATAAGTAACGTTAAATAGATCGTTTAAATAGCAAATGCTTTTACTATTCAATTAATTAAACGATTTATTTAACGTTATATATATATATATGACATAAGACCCTTTTTTTAGCAAAAGAACAACATAAAATTTTTAATTACGTTAAAATTCTTAAGTAATGTTACAACATTTGCAATCTTATCTAACTAAACCTCAAAACACATATCAATTTGAAATTGAATTAAATGTTGTTTAAATTAATCGTTGGGTTGTCTTTAAATTATGTATCATTGAAACACTCATTTCCTCTTTTTTTTGCATATAAATAAATGTTTGAAGTCGTGATCATTATAAAATATTGATAAAAGTATATGATGAAAGTTTTGAAAAATGCGTATAATATTTTTTCTCTTAACCGCTTTGATATCTCAACTTGGTAAAATAGCCAATAACATAAACATGAAAGATCTATTTCTTTCTCTAAAAGTTTTTCTATAAAAAAATCTATATTCAATTCACAAATTTATATATACACACACACATTAAATACATGAATATAATAAATACCTTTATATAACTTCATTAACTTGAACTATTAATCTTAAATTGCTTAAATAATTATAAAATAATTATTATAATGAGAAAACGTTATACTTAAAACTTTTGTAAAGTGATTTGTTTCTAAGGCAATAAATTAAATAAATATCAAAAATTTAAATGTCAAAATTTGTTATAAGCAGTAAATTATATTATGCAAATACTTAAGTTAGAGCGACTATAAATGTTGTTTATATAATTACAATTTAGTAAAGTATTATTTTCTGTAATTTAATAGTTTGTTATTTCTTTTAAGATTATTATTATTATTTTTTTTTTGCTTTTAATCACATTTTGTTGACTTTTAAAGGGATGGATATAAATTAGTATGAGTGTAAAATTTGTTGATAGATATTAATATAATATTGGCATTAATGTGAAACAAAAAATTATCATGGATTAAATACGTGTAGTTGCTTTTAGTAAATATTTTCTCGGAAGAAGGATGTTTATAAAAGATGAGAACAGGTAAATTTAGTGTAATATATAACCTGAATCATATCGATGAAAATGTAATGCTCTTTAAAAATGTATTGAGAAGTGCTTGTTCCTACTTTCTCAAAACTTATAATTCATGATTTGATTTCTTTATTTAAAAATAAATGTTATATTTCTTGATATATCGTGTTATTCCTTAAATACTTATGAATCCCATTTGTTTGTATTTTTTTTTTTTTTAGATTTAATGGGATTATTGATAGAAATAATAGACTATCATGCCCACTTTTTGAAAGTAATGGTATTATTTTCTTTTTTAAAAGAAATAAAACGCCAAGCTTTATAATTATTTGAATTTTTGACAACACATGAATTAACTATTATGATAACTATATATAGAAAAATCACTATAAAGTGATTTGAATCCATTTAAGTGCCAATTTAAGGGTCATTTCATGGCTTATGTCACAATTAAAAGTCTATACAAAAAATATTGAAGAGAATTTGCAGGTCAAATTGTTAAGAAAATGCATTAAAGTTGATACTATCCTAAATACAATGGGGTTGACAATGTACATTTTTTGTATTTATGCTAAGTGTTAGACAATTGCTAATGTATATATTGAAAGTGATCATGTTATTGGAACATGAACTTTTGTTTTTAAAAAAAATGCATTATGGATATAGTTTTAGCTCACTAAAAATAAAAAATTCTGATCAATTTTCTGGTAATTTGTGTATTATTAGTGACTTATTTGTAAGAAAAAGTGGCTTTTTTGGTATTGGTAAATAATAAAATGAAAACTAAGCTTCTATGCAACATAGATATTTAAAATCATAAGACAGCTGGTGATAGTAATAGGAATGTTTAGTAGATTAAAACTAGAAAGGAAATTAGTATTTGCATCACATTAGATTTTTTTTGCAACATTGAAAATTACTTACAAACAAATAATTTCCATGCTCATAAATCTATAGCATTCAATTGTTAACTATAACTGTTTGGAATGTATTTTTATTACATAATCCATTTACATAACAATTAAATTCTAAAAAAAAAAAATCACTAATTCTGGGAAATTTTAGTTTTTTAAAAAATAATAATTATAACAAAGTAAATAACATTATAAAAATATGTTTATATTTATTTATTTACCATATGGATTTTCAGCATATTAATTATTAACAAAACATTATAAAGGAACAACATTAACTATGTATTTCATGTTTTGTGTTCATCCACATCTAAATAGGCCAGTGGTTATTAAATTTCATTTATGAAGTACATTAGTGCAATAATCATGAATTGGTCCAAAGTTACTGATGAGAATCCAATTAATTTTAGAATGTATGTTGTTGATTTTACTGTTGGATCTGGAAAAAGAAATTTGCTTGAAA
Organism: Epiperipatus broadwayi; assembly: GCA_028023455.1. Lineage (NCBI taxonomy): Eukaryota > Metazoa > Onychophora > Udeonychophora > Euonychophora > Peripatidae > Epiperipatus > Epiperipatus broadwayi. The sequence goes on along the minus strand of JAQFVV010000421.1, from coordinate 292,012 downwards.
TCTTTTTGGTTAAACATCCAGAAAAAAAATCTTGATTTGTGAAATGTCTTAAGTACTAAAAACTAAGATTAAATCAAAATGATAACTTCTGCCTAAATCTGGATGGCCTATTTATTGAATTGTGGTACAACTACCATATCATCTACTTCCCCATAACAAGGATATTCTACAGAGAATATTTTGTCTTTGCTTGGAGAAAAAGTTTTCACACCAAAGTTTTGGTTACTCAATTAAATATTATAATAAGAAATAGTATTGGTACTTTCAAATTTACTTATTTGCAGTGGATTTCTGTTCTATTACATATTCCTCCATCATATATCATTAAAGCATAAAAAGATGTTAAATAGAAAAAAGGACAAAAAAAGCTTTATTGCAATAAATATAATATACTTTGTTGCTTAATTATTTTTGTTCTTAAAGTTGATTGGATTTTGTTTGCAACCAATGAATAAAATAAGGACTTTTATATTTTGATAAGTGTTTATTTTATAATTTGTCAAAGCAATGTTTCTTTAATCACAGTAAATTATAAATAGCTTGATAATTTAGGCCTATGATGTGTTTTTAAATTAATAAAGTTGTTGGGTACCTTGGTAGTAGCTTGAGGTATTAAGCTTTCTGAGAATTGTGTAAGCCTAATTTAATATGCTGGACTGTTAAAAATGATTTTACAGCATGAGTAGTTGAAATAAAGTGAAATTTCAATTTTAATTATGTTTTTTTAAAAAAAAAACTTGTAGTTTACTTTATTATTAGTTACACCAAGACAAAATGCAATTTATGTCATGCTTTTTTTTAATTTTTGGAATAGATACAACCAGTTTATGACAATACTTTGCTAATTATACATAAATAAATTTAAAAAAATAAAATGTCATCTAACATGAATGTTTAAGCCTTTATATTTTTTTTATTTATTTGTATTAAAACACAAAATTTAAATATGTGAAACATTTATATACAAATATTAAGCAACTGTATGCATTAAAATCAATATCTTCTACATATTTACATTATTTTAACCAAATCAATAAATTATAAGGAATTAGATGAAAAAAGAGGATGATGATGAATTGATTTTTTATTTTATTTTTGATAATTTTTATAAAATTGTCCATATTTTTTGAAATTTCTATTCTCAAACCAGTTTCAGGATATTTGTTTTTATTAATTAGCTTCAGAACTTAATGCAGATATTCATTCAAAAAGGTCTCTTTAATTCTATTTTAGGTATTAAAATTAAAAACCTGAAATTCAAATCAGCTTTGAAATTTTGGATTATGTTCAATCTTCTTGAATAATTATGAAATTTTGAATTGACTTCAGTAAATATATGTTTTAATAGCTAAATTCTTCACTAATTATAGGTATCCTATTGTCCTGACTAAAAAAGTAAAATAATAAATTATCAAACTCCCAACTTAAATAATAGATGACAGCAGTTCTTCTCTAAAACTTACTAATCAGTCATTATCATGGACATAGAAAATCATACTCTTAATCTTACCGAATACATGTCAACATAAAATATATGATAAAATGATTATTACTTATCAGAAAATAACTAATTTGATTTCCTTTGATAGATATTCTTGTTTACTACTGAAATAAATTTTAAATATTCACATTTTGTTTTTGTAAATATTAAAAAATGAGGATGTAATCAAACAAAGACATTATACATCATTGTTTCTAGAAAGATTATTTTCAGTTTATATAATCAACAAAATCTTCTTTGTTTCTGAATATTTTTAAAAACTTGAATGAACAATCATTTATTTCTTTAATATCTAACGAATTGTGTTTTAAAAGTTTAAATTTTTTAAATATTTATTGCAAAATTGTGATTATTTTCTTCCTTGTAAATATAAGTAGATTGTTTATATCATTTTTCAAATTTGCTTCAGACTATATTTACATTAGCTGTTAATATAACATTATATTTTTGAAAATAAAGTATTTCAAGTCAAAATAAATTATGAATAATTTATATTTGTTGATATCTAATAAATATAGTGTAAATTATTTTTTAAAAAAAATCTAAAACCGTAATAAATTCACAAATAAACATGTTTTTGCATTATTAGAAATTTCAATGTCATAAAATGCTGAACATTTTACAGCCTTGGCAACAAACATGTAATGGCTGATCATGTCAGGGTGGGGCTTTATGTCTATTTTTAGAGTGGGAATTTTGAATTTCACACATTTTTTAGAAAAAAAATATTATAATAAAATATACCATTTTACATGAATTTTAATGTATAATACTTAAGGAAAAATTCACCAGGGGGTGAATCGGCCAAAAGACATTTCTCTGGCATTTAAAGTATAAGTAACTATTTTATCTTATTAGGTGTCACATAAATAGCAGTGTACATACTACTGAAAAAGAATACTATTACAGTTGAAACATAGAGGAATTTTAGATAAAAGTAAATGTTGTTTCATTGCTTTGAGTTTATTCTGATAATTGCGAATTTGCATTCAAAAAAAAATTTTTGTTCTTATTTTTATCTGTTTTTTTTTTTTTCTATATTTTATGATTCATCATTATCATTTATAAATAAACATGCCATTATGGTGTGGACGATTAGCTGAGGTAAGTAATATAATTTTTAATAAATATGTATCAATAAAATGTGTAAAAATGCACTAAAAGCTGTAACAGTAAATTTGTATAGAAGACATTTTGTTAGCTGATAAAGAGAGTGAAGTTGAAGAAATTTTATCATAAAATTGGTATCAAATAACATCTCACTCACTTCACAGTTAGCCTTGGTGAAAACTATCTTGCAAATATAAGTACGAAAATAGAAACACATTGTTAATATTTTTATTACTATTAAAATATATGATGGCTGCATAAATGTGAGTTTAAATTTTATCAAAATGGCTTGCTAAAACTCCAATCGCTCATCTCTAAACTAGCATGTAGTTTCTTAGAGAATAAGTTAACATCCAGTGTGAATTTAATGAGAAGTTTATCACATTTTGAAGAATTGTGTTTAGTTTGTTTTATCTGGTTCGTGAATAATAATAAAACACTATTTCACTCTATCATAACAGTATCTCTCTTTCAAATTTATAAAAAGAAATAGAAACAATATCCTGATGTGCACAAATTAAACACCAAAACTAGGATTAATACAATGATATATTTATCAATTAAACAGTGAATAAATATGATAGATTATTTTATGGAATCTAGTAAGTCTACTTTATTCTATAAACTAATTAGGAAATTATCTTACTAACTGATCAACTAAAAATTGAAATTACTTCATTGACCGAAGAAAGAATTAAATAATCACAAGGATTATCCCATTTTTCATAAACAAATATATAAACACAGGAATGTTCTAAATATATATATATATACTTTTTGTTGGAATAAATCGATTATTTAAGATAAAACAGACTGAAAATAAGACTTTATTTATTATTTTTTGTGTGTGTGTATATACTGTCACTTATGATAAATTAGATTAATAACTAATTTCTTGTCAAATGTTTAATCTTTAAAGTTATTACTAATTTTGTCAGTCAAAAAATATCATCTTTGCTTGATCAGAATACAGCTAATTTCCTCAATAAAAAAATTGATTTCCTATAATTTTTTTATTTTTTTTTAATTTATTATTATTTATTCAGATATGTTATTTAAATATCAATTAGACGTAATAAAATGTGAATTGGTAAATATCATTACCTGGAAAACAGATTTTTGTTATTTATCAATGAGAATCCATTATTTGAGGGCATTTTTGGGGTATCTTGTGTGGCTGTTATTATATGAAATAAAACTGTTGTTAAATTTTATATTTTGCTTTATTAATTTCTTATTTATGCATTTCACAACCTTACCACAGGTTTAAATTAATAATACAATATCATCAATGAGTTTTATTAACCACAAGTTACAGTTTGGTGCTGAAAAAATGACCACTAAATGGATATAGATTCTAAGCTGAATCACTAGTTGGCCATTATGAGTATTGGATAGCATGATCAATCTCATATCAATAAATGTACTAATTTCAATAGTATTACTAAATAGTATGCATTTGACAATGGCATATGTATATGATGAGCAGAAAATATTACTTTTTTGAAGTCAACAATAACAATAATAGATTTTTAAAATGGTAATGCTCTTCAGTATGCTCATCATCAATTAGGATTAGGTCAATAATTACCGCCATATATAACATTCCATTATATATGGGAATGAAAATATCTCATGTTGATCATTCCATTATAATATATGTATATAGTGGCAGATCACATCCCTATCAAGTTGGCATACATATATTACAATAAATCACCACTTTAATTTTTTTAAATAATTCATATACAAACTGTTATACAATCAGAGGGGAAATATATAGTCAATACATTATATATTAACTATACTAATGGTCAGACAGGGATTTTCTATATACAGACCATGGTCACCTTTCAAGACAATTACATCCACTCTATGACTGCTAAGGGTAAAATACCATTACTGTAGTGAATCCAGGTGCCACTCAGAGAATTAACTGGGATATCCAAAAGAGAAGATTTAGAATGCTTCTAGTACTTAATTCCTCAGCTTAATTAAACAATGAAACTCCACTCATTTAGTGATTCAATATTGAAAATTTTAAGACAAAACAATATAATTAACACAATTTGTCTTAACTAAATTTCATAAGATGAGAGATTTGGACAAAATTCAGGTCAAATTAACAATTAAATGACATATTTATTTACATAACACATATCAAATTATAACAACAACAGAAAAATAAATAATAATTTGAATTAATTACTAAGCTGTTTTAAGCAGAATTACTTTCATCTTAATTTAGAAAGTAAGAGTTTATTCTTTTTTTTAGATTTTAGCAAAGTTTATAAGAAAGATATAAATCTTATCCCTTGAATTTTAGTTTATTTCTAGACTTTGATTTTGGCTTGTGTTTGACATAGATTTTGGTTAGCGTTTTTTTTTGAGGTGATTACAACTGTCTTCTTTTTGACAATGATCAGAACTCATGATGAATGTTCTTGCATTGTCTTTTGGTTTCATTGGTGATTTGTGACTTCTTTTTTTTGATGCAGCTTCTGTTTTCACTTAATTGATCAGCAATAGTCTTGGACATATCATGGACATATGGCTCAACAATGTCAGATCAAGGTTTTGGTATGATCATTAGCCATCAATAACTTATAGGAACTATTATGAAGGAAAGACAAATAAATTACCCCTTTTGTGAGTCTAGCATGAGCATCCATACAGATTCCTATATATTGCTGGAGCCACAAAACTAGCAGTTCATGATCAAAAAGACTGCAAAATTCAATAGGGAATATTAGTCCACAATATGACATCAAAATAATTTCAATAGGTAACTTAAATAATCTGAATCACTGTGAATAATCTTTTATAACTTCAATAACTATGAATAACTATGGATAATTATGAATTAGTAATATGATTTTTTTCACCTTTTATACTTCCAACCAGACATTGTCTTGAGCAATCATCCACATTAATCATTTTTCAATGTTTTTAACTAATTATTTTTTTTTAGTCATATCATTATTTATCTAATCAGTTGACTGGCTTACTGATTACAGTAAAGACAACTTAATCTCATCTTGATTAAATAATAGTTTGCAAAATTACTTTATATTTAATTAAATAACTATTTTACATTACATTTCCTTTTCCCAAATTAATATTTTTGCTTATGGAATACAATTTTAAGTCGACCTTTTTGATTTATTTTCATTTCATCGCTTTAAAAATAACATTTTAGAATTTGTAGTTTTTAAAAAGAAGATAAGCTGGCAAGTCTTTACTTTTATATTTCATTTCAAATAGAAAATATAATTAAACTCTTAAATATCATATATTTTTCTTTATTCTATTTTTGTATTTTAAATCATTTATTTTATATCAAGTTTAATTTTAAATCAGACTTTTGTTTTTTATTTCAAAATTTCTCCCCTCTCTACTTGCTATTATACTGACTATTTAAATGATTGCTCTTTTCATTTTAAAATATATATATGTTTCTAGTTATTTTTAAATATTTTATGTAACTCATACATTTTCATATTTGTACAGTATGTATATCACATTGTAATTAAATATTAATAAATACAATAATGTAAATATATATAAAATAAAAGTTTTAAAACTTTTTTCCACCTAGGAGAACTTTCAAGAAGCTTCAAAGTCTTTGTCATTAAATCTAATTCTTTTTAAGGTACCTTCAAATATGCTTTCAAAGTCTAGCCTTTCCACAATTAATTAATTTTAATGTTTCCACCTGTCTATTTATTAAGTCATGCTTACATTTATATTTTAATATATCTTCCTTTATTTTCCTTCTATTATTGTTTCTTTCAATTTGTAATATTTTCACATGTATACATAACCTATTATGATCATAAAAAACTGATGTTGAAACGTTATCATTTGCATTACAATTGTGTTTACTTTTTTGAACTTTTTTTAATAACTGCAAATTTTCTTTAGTTCTTTTCTCCAATGTACATCTTGATTCCTTTATATATCCACTACTATATTTACATCTTCATTTATATATGATGCAATTTTGATTTAGGAATGATGTTTTAACTTTTGAATTATTTATTATTTTATTTAATCCAGAAGGTACATAAAATGCAATTTTACAATATATCTATATATATTTCTTTTATAAAACTGACTTTTTCATTTGAAATATATGATACTGATATCTATATTATTTTATTCTTAGTAGAATCAATCTTATTATTTATAGCTATATTTTTATATTTCCTGTTAAAATTTTTAATAATATTATATACAGGTAATAATTATATCCAACATTTAATATTTCATTCCTATAAATTTCAATACATTTGTCTTTATCCAATATATACTTACGAAGATTGTTGTTTCTAAACAAAATGACTTCAAACCTATTTTATATAATATTGGGACCACTAACTTATATAGAATTTACCCTATTTTTCTATTGGTTTAATCATTATACATTAATATAGCATGCATCTATTTCTAGTTATCATAATTTCAAGAAATGGGACACATAATTTTTGTCCGTTTTGATCCATTTTAAAAAAAGATATCGAATAAAAATATCATTATATATATATGTTTGTGTGTGTGTGTGTTAATTCTAATATTTTCATGGATAAATGATGATTTCATATGATTATTATTTTGGGGATATTCCATGTAGTAAAATAGTTAAATAAATGACGTTTCCATACAATAACAAGTACCTTCCTCAGAGCATTCTCCTCTCCCCCCTCTCTGTCTCTTTCTCTCTCTCTCTCTCTCTCTCTCTCTATATATATATATATATATATATATATATATATATATATATATATTGTAATCTTCTGGATAAGCACCAGAAATATTAATGGCAATTATATAGCACTGTATTAGTAACAGCTGCTTATAGCTAATAAAAAAAAATGAAATAACCTGAATTTTTTTTTTGCCTTAATGACCTAAAACTATATTTAAAAGCACTTGCAGATATAATTTGAATGTTTTGAGATATTTAATATTTTTCTTTAGTGAGTATTTAATGATAGAGAGGGAATGACTTGTCACAGAAATTGTCAGTGTAGCTTAAGTTGATTCAAGTTTGTTTCATTTGTCTGCAGGACAGTGATTGATATTTGTTTAGGTAATTTACTGGTTTATTTGTTTTAATATTTCAATCTATAGTGTAAATTAATGCAGTGGGCTTGACTCATCATCATAGAAAATATATATTTTAGTCAGACTGGTTTAGTACTTGTGGTATAACATTTATGGATGTGCATGTATGCTTGTACCAATGGTCAACTTCATTTTTATTCATGTATTTCATTATATTATCAGATATCATGTTTCACAGCAAAACATTTAATTTCCTAATCAATAGCTTGTTCAACAGCTTAAACACATTGCAAATGAATTAATAGATCACTGGACCAGTGAATTATCAAACAGACAAATGCATTATCAATTATTTTATTTGTTAAAATAATTATTTTTTGTTACTGTAGAAATGTAAAATATTTTTTCCTTAGTTCAATTTAATTATTTTTTTAAGACAAAATAATTTTTCTTTTTTTCTTTTTTTTTCAAAAGAGAAAAGTTCTTGCATATCTGTAACTAATTATATCAGTACAATGGGAGGAGTAACCTCTGTTCTAGAGTTGAACTTTTGAATGACCTTTGATTGGTGGAAAAAAGAAATGCTTGAGTAATAATTTGATATAAAAAGGAGTATTGTTACAAAGAAAAAGTTGTTCTTTCTGACTACAACAATTTTTTCTCCATAAAAGGTTTTTATTAGTACAATTTGGTCTCTACAAATTGGTTTTTCCATAGGTCAAGCTTAAAAATAAAACTTCTATTAATTTTCTGAATGAAAACAGCTCAGAAATTCTACTGAGGAATATAAAAATAAAAATGTAGATGTAAACAGATTTGGAAACAAAGTAAATCTGCTTTATATTTCTAATTAACTAATTTAAAATTAAAATCATCATTTGGGATACATATGTGTGTTTATGTTTCAAATTTGCCTTGCCTAACTTTAATTTCTAATAGTAAAGAAATAATTGAAATGTGTATTTATATGTCAAATTTGCTTTGCCTAAATTTTATTTCTAATATTTAAAAAGCAATTGAAATGTGTGTTTATATTGTTTGATTTGCCTAGATTTAATCTCAAATATTAAAGAAATAACTGGAATGTGTGAATTTTATTGTTATTCTGAAAAATTTATGCTGAACTTTTTCATAAAACAATTGAAAGACTATTTGTTAATAATTTTTACTAGCTATAAAAGAATAAAGTTTAAATGGAAGGATGTGTGTGGATAAATTATTCTAACCAGCTTTATTATTATTATTGATAAAAATTTATATCTAACCATTTGTGTCTCTAAAAATAAGAAACAGAATGCACGAAACATAGTTAATGAATTACTAACTTATCTTTAAATGTACTTATAACTGAATGAGTGAGATAGCATGGAAATTAGATGCTGATATCTGCATTTTATTATTGCTCCTCATTTACATTTGATTTTTTTATTAAAGTATATTCTCAGTAAACTTACATAGATTTAAATGGATTGATGAACTAAGTAGTTATTGCTTAAGGAATGACTTAAAAATTTATAACAAATGTGTTAACAAGTATAATGAATTAAATAATGAATTATTACTCAACTTATGCAGTAATAAATATATATTGGTCTTCATGAAATATTTATGTGCCAGCACAAAAAATTCCATATGTGATATTGCCAGCAGTTTCATTAGCTATCACTAAAATTTTTGAAATGCTCTCCAATTGAATCCAATTAATATCATTTATCTCCCTGCAAAAAAATGTTCTGTTTATCCATATTTATTGTTATACAAATGATCATCATCATTTTCATACATGACCAAGATGTCTCATCTATAGACTGTAAATGAATTTTTATGTTCTAGCTTAAAAAAAGCTTTAATGATTACTATTATTTTTGTTCGCATTTGATAGATAGGTAGACTAATTATTTGTCTTATATTTTTTAATATTATTTACTTATTATTTCTGTTTTCGAGACAATATTGGAAAAGTATAATATGGAGAAATATTATACCGGGTAATTAATTATTATTTTAATATAGTTTTTATTGTGTACATATATTTCTATATGAGTATATGTGGTGATAGAAATACTTATCTATTTGCTATAAAAAAACTAATAGCTCATTTTGACAAGTAGTAGTTGCATAAAATTTATTATTTTATCCTTGAGTTTTTTAAGAAGTTATGAGGTTTATTTCTCAATAATTATTTTACTTCAAATTTAATGATTTGTAGTTTGTCACAAGTAAAACTTTTATTTATATTATTGGTTAATGTCAATTACACTAAAGAGTTAATTTAACTTTGCCTTGCTAGAAGTATGTGGTTTATTTATTAGTAACCATTATATTATAAATTTAAACATTTATATTTTATCAGAAATGAGAGATTCATTTATCATTTTTATAACTTATTAATTAATGTCATTATAGTATTTTCTTATTGAATGTGATTTGAAATTGTTTTATGCATTATTATGCTTATATACCTATCTGTTATTTAATTTAGTTTAATCCAGTTACATACTTGTCGAGTTGAAAGTAGAAATAATTTAATTTCCATTGGTTTCAGATGATGTGATGTGCCAAAAAAGAAATGGAAGGATTAAAAATTTATTTAAGAGTGAATTTATTATTTTTATGTTTAGATTAAAATGTATTTATGGACTGTGCAGAAAGAAAATGTTTATATTATATATTGTATTGTCAGGGATTGAGAGAACTCTTCCTTAAATTGATTTGAATACTTGTCATGAGTAGATTATATATTGTATTGTCAGGGATTGGGAGAGCTCTCTCTTAGTTGGTTGAAATCTTTGTCAAAAGTGAATTATATTTTCCAGATTAACCAATTGCCTATTTTATGATAATTATAGTATGTGAAGTCAAATAGGGTATTTTCCTTGTTTTTTTTGGTGATAAGACAACATCCACATCAACATTTAAGCCTCAGAATTAGGCTAAAGAGTCACTGTGTTTTTGTTATTTAAATGATTAGAGTTAAAAAAGTCTTCTTATACCTCATGCTATCAGGTGGAATGCTTTCCTATCATTTATTCATAGCCAAGTGTTAGATAGTTTGCTGATAAGAAAATAAAATAAATATAGAATTGATTTTTTTCACAGAACACACTGAAGTAGAATTAGTGTCAAATCTTGGTTGGCCATGGTATCATCTGTATTATGACATTTTATCTCAATTTTATAAGTAAACCGATTGGGTTTAAATTTTAATTATTTTGTAACAGGTAGCATAATTCAGATGCATGCATAAAATTTTAATTCGGAAGATATAAAGAAAATCCATCATTAATTTGTGATTATTTAATCATTGTTTCAAATCAGATCATATTATTTATTTTAGTTTATACCAGCAACTCTCAGAATGTTTCATCTTCATTTTGAATGGGCAAGCAAAAGATAAAAAAGTGTAGCCATTTAATAAAATTATTCACTTGATTTATGAAGGATAGCTTAACTTCTTACTCATAGATTTAAACCCCTCTTGTATTATTTTGATGTGCATTTGAAGTTAAAATGCCAAGAATTTTGTTTCATATTTTACTATTTTAGTGCCGGTGTTTAAATAAAATTTTCTTTTTCATAAGCATATCAGAATTGATTGATAATGTATGTGCATTTGAAGTAAAATACCAAGAAGTTAATTTCATACTTAGTTACCTTAGTGTAGTGTTTGTAATGTTTTTTTTTTTTATAGACATCAAAATTGACTGATAGCTTGAGTATGATTTATAAGTTAAATACCAAGAAGTTTAGTTTCATGTTTTATTATTTTAGTGCTAGTAATATAATGTTTCTTTTCATAACCTTATCAGAATGGGCTGCTAGCTGGAATATGTTGAAATAAAATATCAGAAAGTTCTTTTTAATTCTATTTGTTCTCATGTAGACTATTCAATTACTGAAGTTGGAATTATCCAAAATATGTATACGCGCGCGTAAATTAAAAAAACAAATGTTTACTTATCTTGTAATAAATGTTTTATTTATTTAAAACCCTTTATTCAGAGTTCTTCTTTGGCGTGCATTTGTGTTCTATGTTTCCACATATGCACACACACATATCCAATATGATATAGTTGCACTATTCCATAATTTAATCATGAACATGTTCAGATCTGATGATGTTGTTTTTCTTGATCAAAACACTATATGAAATGATTGATTATTTAATGATTCTCTGAAATTTTTATTACTCAGTTATTATTTAGATGATGAATTGAAATTAAAATGTACCTTATTTTTTTCATTATCTATCTACTACCAATTTTATTAGAATAATGTTTAATTTATGTCATTACTTTCATCATAGTAATTAGTAATTGCTGGAAAGTATAGATTTAAAATTAAGCCATACAATAAATTAATTCCCTGAGATAATCCCTTAGTATTTTAGATTAGATATTAATTTAGTTATTTATGTAAATTACTGTATAATAAAAGTTAAATAGTGTTATATTTTATTTTGTATTTAATTTTAACTTACCATATAGGAGAGTTAATCAGTATTACATCTTTATTTTGCTAATTTAATTTTCTCACAGAGTAGGGATCGTTCAATGCATTTGGTTGATGGGAGGAGATGAGGTTAAACTATAACTTGTAAATTTAAATGGTAGAACTTTACCAATTTTAATTAATTATTTATTTTAGAACTTAATAAATGTTTTATTTCTATTAATCATAATGTTTCCTCCCATATTTAGTATGCATTTTACACCTTATAGATGTCTGTAGCCCCAAACTGAGTGAAGCTAAGGTAGGACAACATTTTAAGAGTCCCATTAATAATTTAAAGCAAGATCGGACTAGTAGTTTATTCTATTACCAATAGAATTGGCAGCCTGGGTATTTGTTGTTAGGGGAAGTAGGAGAGGTGTATATATATATATATATATATACATATATATATATATATATATATATATATATATATATATATATATATAAAAGGTAGCAGCTCACATCCTAATCAAGCTGGTGCTCTATTTATTGTTAGAAAAATGGGAAATATGTCCAAAAGTAGATAGGTTACGAACACACATCTGTTAAATGTATTATCCTGCTAATGTTTTGTAATAACCAAATAGTAGTTAATTAACTAAAAACTAATATTTAATTCCTTTACTTTGAAATGTGTATCTTACATTTTTTCCTACTTAACAAGATGAAAACTCTTGGTCTGTGTATAGTGATAGCAAGGAAATATTTCAGCCATGTATTGGTTGTGTCATTTATAATGATACATGGCATATCAATTGTAATGGGATATATATATGCATTATATTTAAATTCTAATACGTAATGTTTTGTAAATATCTAATACTGAATTAAAAACACACACGTTCAAAATGCACAAATAACGAATTATTAATTTATTAATGTTTGATTTAAATATTAAAATAAGTTTAAAAAAAAAATTATAGGATCGAAACAAAGATTCTAAATCTTTAAATAAAGTATAAAATAAAAACCTTTTTAATAATAGCGAAGACTTTTTTAATTTTCAAATATAAAAATTACAGATTCTTAAGGCAAAATGACAATTAAAAAAATGATTACGAAATAGATAAGAGTTCCTGCCCAGAGATAGAGACACAGACCTCAGTGGAAAACGCAAAATCTACTTGGCCACAAACTGAATTAGCCAATAAGATAGAGATATGGAATATGTAAGATGAATCCTGCATTCTAGAGATAAGGTACCTGAGGACTATAAAAGGAAAATCAAAAAATATAATTGGTTAGTTGGAGAGAATCTGAAAATTAAAATTTTAAATTCAATTGTCTTTGTTGAAAGCAGAAAATTTTTAAAAAGCTATTGTCACCATCACTAAGAATGTAGTCAGCATCAACGGGCTTCCTTTGGTGTGGCTGGCCAAAGGTAGCTTTCCTATCCACGGATTCCAGGATAGAACCACTGGTACCGTCTTCATAAATCGTCATCGCCCACAAGAAATGAATCTTGTATAAACTCAGATCTTCGTCACGAAGGAACAAGCATGGATAAAAAGAGGTATAAATTTATAAATGATCAACTTAAATATAAACTGTCTTAAGCTTGAAATCTTTCGGATTTTATTTGTGTCTAAAAAAATGAACTATAAACTTTCTTTCCTGAATAAATCTGAACTTTTCTGTATCTTTTATAAACTTTGCGATTTTAAACTATTAGCTAAAATTTTCAACGTAATCTTTAAAAAAAAAATGTATTGTATTTTATTTTTGTTTAATCATGTTTAATTAATATCTGTTTGTAATAGGGTAGAGGTTTGCGATAGCAAACTTAAATTTAAAAACGTATATCGTTATTTGTGCATTATTAAATTTAAAAGAAAAGTAGGTTATATAATATTTGTAGTAAAAAAATAAGTTAAAATATAAATGTTATCTTAAAAATGATTTTAAAACCTTAATTAAACTAAAGATTTTTTTTTGTTTTGAATTAAATTAATAAAATGATTTAAATGTTACTTGAGAGTAGATGGCTGCTAGACTAGTTTAAATATGTTACTTTTAAAGAGGGTTTTGATTTCAGACTATTTGTTTTGTAGTTGTGTCAATGCTGGTGGAGAGATATATGGACATTTATATCAATGTAATGTGAAGGGTGTTAGCACCTGGGGTGATGATTCCAACTGAATGCATGACCCAAAGAGGTAGTCATATCGTTGAAATGGACGCAGAAGTATTTCCTGCACCATTGACCCATTCCAGCTCTATGGATTGAGAAGATAAGTCGGCAAGATAAGACCACTCTCCCATCCATACGTAGCATGTTCTCTTTATATTACATACATGATTCTTTCACCAGATAGAAGCACATTCCTATACTGGTTGAAGCTCATGTTTTCTCCAATAACATCACACTGTTCAGACGCACATTCCTGTCGGCGTGATTCGATGCTAACATGTTCATATTGCGTTGGTTGCTGATATATATCTGGAAGTGAGTATTGGTGTGGCTGCGGATTTTTAGCCCGGAATCAAATGTTTGAAAGTCTTTTAGGTGTGTGGTCTGGGTAGCTCATCTATACTCAACATTTCTAAGATTAAGAATAAAAGTTAAAAACAAATAAAAATAATAGTAAATAATAATGAAACATAAAATATATTTTTTTTCTTATATAATAATTTTAAAGTTTGTGCGTTATTGATTATATACGTAAATAAAATCTTTTTTGTGTTATTAATACTGACAGTCATTGCTTTTTTTATTCTTTATTATTAAAAATATATTTTAATAAATATATAAGTTTCTGTGCCTCATGAGCTAGTAACTTGGGCTGACAGTTGTGATCTTAACAGCGCATATCTGCCTACTCTATAAATTTTTTAGGTCCAAATGCCCTAGTGGCGCTTTGTCGGCAGATGCGGTAAGATTGGATATTTCATCATCATCACCGACCGTTATACAATAGTGAAAAGCTATTTAAGCTCCACCTTGTGTGGGCCTTTAAAAAAATAAATATATTGCCAAACTTCAATTTTTAATTAAAATAAAATGGTATACAAACAATTACAAGTTGATCAACCAATAGAGATCTGTTAGTAGTGTAATGAAGAAGATTTTAATTTAATGTGAGCACTAGCTATAGCTTTAAAATTATATCACCTTCATCATCATATAATCAGTCCATATATTCTCATTACATATTTTATATTTTATAATGCCAGCTGTTTTACGCTGATAGTTAACTATAATATTCTTTTTTAATAAGTTTTTTTTTTTTTAATTTTACAAAAGCATAACTGCAGTCGTGTTTTTGGAAACTAAGATATTTCCAAGAGGTCCAAAATTCTACATACTGTCTTTAGGTTTTTTTGTTGTAATATAAGATCATTTTCAAAAACACTTTAACAGTTCATATCTTTTATCCATGAATTCAATGCCTTTTCAGCTTTTACTTTAATATTAACTTTTAACATGATTACAACTCTGTTTCAGTATCATAAACGACAGTGGCCTAAATTTGCTTTCCTCTTTTAATTATTCTTCTAATCTATTATTTTTTTTTTTTAAAACACATAGATCAATTTGGAATGTAATTTTTTTGCTATTAAATGGATAACTTTTGTTAAATTATTTAACATGAAGAAAATCCATTAGTAAGTAAGATTATGTAAGTTTAAAGTTGCAAAATTATACAAAAACCAGAAATCCACATTAGCATTCTTTAATGAAAATATTCAAAGATGACTGATTCCTAACATAATATTAATAGTATTTATTCTATTTATTCTTCAGTACCTGAAATATCATATTATTTTAACCATACATCTCTAAATCTTAAATATCTTTTTATCAATAAGTTGTTAGAAGTTAAAAGCAGAGATCATGTTCTGGCTTCTATTGTTATTGTAATAGACAATTGAAACCTGATCTCTCTTCCAGACCCACTGTGATACACAAACTGTACTTTAGAATTTTTGATATTTTTTTTGAATATATATTTAACAACCTTTATTATATACACATTTAATCTATTCACATTATTCTACTGTTTAAAAAATATTTCAGTCAGTTTTTATCATTTTATAAAACTTTTCTTTCAATAATGGAATAATATAACTCATTTAATTATTCCTTTTTGTTTATTGAGTAATTATTTTTCTATGTCTAATAAAGTTTATATATTTACAAAACAGTTTGAAAATGTTAGAATATATTGGGGAACTATCTTATTGTACATGATATACATTCATAACATTTTCTAAATCTTAAAACTTTAATGTGTTAATTTTTCGTTAATTTGCATATTTGGGTAGCACATAATTGAAATAGCATTATTGTGGTTTCACTGTAGTTTGATACATTTATGTTTGCATTGTTATGAAAGATAATAATGCAATGCATAAAAAGTAAACATTATTGATATGTTTTCTTAGTATTTATTCTAATATAGAATGGAACAATTCAGGGCAAGAATTCATTTCTGGAATATATGTACATATGATATCTTAATATAGCTGAATGATTTTTTTATTTATGTTTAGAAAAAAAGTAATTAATATTAGATTATAATTAGTATTATACTGATCTTAATATTTTTATCTAAGATCTATACTTGAAAATTGCAACTACAATATTATTGCTATTTTTATATTATTTTTTATTTTTGCTAATCAATTGAGTTAATTGTATATTTTAAAAAAATATATTTGAAAATACACATATGATTGCTCTTTTTGATTTTATATTTGTGCTGTAAGAATACTTTCCATTTTTTTTAGTTTTAGGTCCAAGCTGTATCTTATTGGTAACCTTAGCTGATATTGCTTAATGATTGAGTGCTTAAAGGGTATATTGCTAACTGTAGAAACTTTAAGATTATTATCATTTATGTAAATGTATTTATGATGTCTGGGTGCAAGCAATATAATTATTATAAATTAATAAAACATCACATAACATTACATGTCTTCAATTTGCATATCATTGTTTTAGTAACATACTTTTTAATCCTGTTTGTGGCAATTATTGATTATTGACAGAAGGCAGTGCTTAATAATCTGTACCCTGAACTTTACTAGTTTATATTAAATTCTGGGCATAGGACACAGTTGGCTTTCATTTTTAAAAATCTAAGGATACTATAATATAGAGAAACTGAACTTGATTCATATCTATATGTTTATACATGCAAGTGGGTTTAGATTAAAAACATTTATATGTTTTGAAATTTCTCTGGAGGATTTTAAATATAAAAGCCCAAAATAGATAGTTATTAAGTTACTGTCATCTGGCAAGTATCACTGCTTTATAAAGTTTACCATAAGTGGCAAAAAGATGGGAAAGTATCCTACTAATAAAATTATTATCATCATTTATGTGTTATAGTATTAAAAGTTTTCACAAGTTGAAATTATACATTCAAAACTTTATTTTATTAAGTGTATTTGATTCCATTTATTGAATAAAAGAAATGTGTTTATAGTTAATAATCAGATTTGGGGATATTGAATCTTATTCAAGCTGAATGTATATGATCTGTCCATGGAGGTGTCTGTATTACATCCTCATTATCAATCATTCAAAGGAGCATTTTCTATTTCTTTTTAGGCCTTTTTCTCATAGTCAATGAATGTTATTTTATTTTTATTCAATAATTCTGGGGAACTTATAAAAATATTTTATATTATAAACTTTTTGAATATTTATTTAACTATAAGATTAGTATGGCTTTTCAGTTCGCATCATCTACCTTGATGTTTACATCAGAGATATCGATTTTATGTAATACTGCCTCATCTGGTGCAGATTTAATAGTGTGAAATTGAACCATTGTTTATATTCTTGTAGTCAACTTATTAAATGACTATGTCAAAATATAGGTGATGGAGAAGAAAAATAACATGCCATGTGAATATTAAATAAATGATATCTGGACAAGCCTAATACAATTTATAAATATATAATGTAACGTTCTTTCAGTGTTTTGGTTTATTATAGATTACTATGTCTGATATTATATATGTGTCCAGATGTAACTAAATTTAAGGGGATTTGAATCCAACTCTCTTTAGTCATCCAATCTATCTATACAAATGATACACATGACCACATACATTAAATTAATAAATGATCTCCAATAAAGTATTTCATGTTAAACCAGCACTCGTCAGTTTATATCTTACACATGTGATCAGAATGGATGACTGAAAAGATCTCGAAAGTCTGTGTTCATATTCCTTTTGATTACATCTAGTTTAAGTATATAAACTGCATTTGTATTTAAATATTATATAACTAAATTACATGTAAATATGCCTCTAAAACTTCATTACAGTGCAAATGCATCTTTAGCAGTTTCTCATAAAGAAACCACAAAATAAAAATATTTCTTATTAGAATTATTAACTGGTAAGTGAATATAATTTGTATTTGATTTCTATCCTTGTAGTAATCTCTATTTAAGAAAAATTATCATATATATATATAATTTCTAGAAAATACTATATGGTTTGTTCCAATGGAATGTTGGACTCTGGACCCCAATGTCATGTTTTTGTTTCCAGCTCTCTCATTTCTGGTGATCAAATACTTTATGTTCTTTTGAGCAATAAATTTTTCAATATATTTTTGCCATGCAGGATGGCTTGAGTTCAAGGTCCATAAATCAAAACCCTATGCTTGAACTTTTGTAAACAGCTGAGCAATAAAAAATTTGATTATCATTATCTATTATTGAAACTATAAACTTTCTAAACATTGTTTATATCATTGCACTTTCCTATATTCAATGTGCTGATTCTTTAATTTTACAGGTGTTGTTAACATCAGATTTAGATTAATTGTTCACCTGTTTAATATATTTTTGTCATGACAGCTATCTTTTATAATAATTGAGGAAGGCAAATAAATCTCATTCATTTTTGGATTTGCAATTTGGATTGGCAAAAGAGGGAATGCATTGATGTAAACACCACTTGGAAAGTTTGTCATTCCATTTAATAAATACAATTAATGCTATATTACATTATTTAATTTGACTCCAGTATGACTTTTTTACGACTTTCTAGAAATTTCGATATTTGAGCTGAGTTCACGCGTAAACGATAAACGTCACATATACGGGCCTTATGTCATTCTTTGCACCATTTTGTTTTCTACGCGAAAATGTAAGAATTTTTTTCTGTATGACAATTTTTAGATTTTTTATGAATATTTTTAGTGAAGGTTACCTAAAAAATTTTATTATTTTTTATTTTTATCAGTTTATATATTGTAAAAAAGTTATTCCACAATGGTTGGATCAATTACTGAAGATTTTTTTTTCTGATTTTCCGTGGAAATTGTTCGCGATTCTGGGCCCTCTTCTCAAGTTACGTTTTTGGATAACGTTCAAGGGTATATAATTACTTTTATATATATAAATTATAATATTTTCAATGTACTGAAACAAATAAATATGCTATAGAATAATAAATTATAATATTTTCTATGTACTGAAATAAATAAATATGCTATAGAATAATAAATTATATTATTTTCAAATAAATATCCTGTAGAATGGAAAAAAGTTGGGGACTGGGGTAATCTGTCACCCTTTGAGCTGATGCATTTTTTGGCATAATTATAAATATGAATAGTGTATCATGCATGACCAAGTTTGAATTTATGGACGAATTATTCCATCAGCCCAGACTTGCTAAAGTTATGACCCACAACTGATTTGTGTCAATTTTAGGCAAGTAATATAGGATATTGTATAGATTTTCTGGCTTCATCAATCCATCGACTTATTGTTACAGTGCCATGTATTTGAACTTGGCCTTTCTTCATATTTTTTATGCAAAATAATAAATATATTTATATACAAGTTCATGCTACACAACTGGAATTTCATGTAATATAGGATATTTTTATACACACTTTCTGGCTTCATCAATCCATCCACTCTGTTATAGTGCCATGTATTTGAACTCAACCTTTCTTCATATCTTTTATGCAAAATAATAAATATATTTATATACAAGTTTATGCTACACAACTGGAATTTCATGTAATATAGGATATTTTATACACAGTTCCTGGCTTCATCAATCCATCCACTCTGTGTTATAGTGCCATGTATTTGAACTCAGCCTTTCTTCCACACATGTAATCATTGTTAATAATAATAAAAAATATCTTTATTGATTTATTTTTATTCATTTTATTTTTTATGAGTTTATTTATTTATTTTTGAATACACTGTTCTGTTACTTTTTTCTCCACTAAAAACCATTCATATTGTTATAGGTACTTTTGAACAAATGAACACATCTGGCTCTAAAATAAAAATGGACCACAGCAAGGCCACTGTTTTAGTAATTTTCTCAGTGAAAAATGACCTCAGGTAAGACTTCCAATACATCATTTTTTGGAAATTTTGTGATGGATGTGATGAAGTTGTTTATGAAATTGTCATTTTATCATTTAAATTTCAAAATTTAGGATTTGTGAATCAGCGTAAAAATAAACATTCTTAAAACTATTAAAAATATTTTTTTCTTAACTTTTTCTTTATGAAATAATTGTTTTAACAGCTTCATTACATTATTTCATATATGACCTTTCTTTTAATGCATGTTTTTTATATTTATTACATTCAAACACAAAATATCTAAGTTATTATAGTTAGGATAATTTTTTCTAAAAATTAACAATGGCCACCTGGTTTCCAAAGGGTTAAAAACCTCTGACATTTGTTTGTATATGAAACTTTATTAATCAAATTTTTATAAATATAATACATCTTGGTGTTCATTGCCTTTTCACCATGATTGTAATTCAAGTGGGTAAAGTAAAATAGAAATTTAAATATATTTAAAATATTCAACAAGAGTGAAAAAAGGAAGTAAAGTCAATAAATAAAAAAATAATGCACTTGCATATAATGTTTATATTTGAGCTAAAAATTATATAATAATTTATAACCAAGTAAATCATTACTAATAATATTAAGTTATTTATTTAATAGCAAATATATTAAGCAAATGTATGCAAAAAATGTAAACTTGTATATTGAATTGTACAATAATAAACTGACAAAGAAATGAAAAACATTCACTTGTGATATTCTAAAATGAACTAGTGTAACTTTGGCTGATTATAGAATTGAAAATTATGTAATCATTTAATATAATCCAAAGCATAAACATGGTATAGGATTTTTGCTTTATAAAAAAAGCAAAATATTTATTTTTATGATATATGTTTATTAATGCAAAAATAATGATAGCTAGATTTAAACAAAACATTTTTAATATCATAATAATCAAAGTATGCAGCCTTAAATTAAATAATACCGGTGATGACAAAATAATATTTTCTTTCACAGAGAATGAGCTTATTCCACTTAGGAGTTTAAAAAATGATTTTATCTGAAAATTTGTTTGATAATATATTACACTTTGCACCTTAAAATTTTGGCCATGTAAATGCACTGAATAAATATGTAAAATGAATAGATAGAAAAAGATATAGAACTGTTATACTATTTAGAAGTAGGTAGATTGAGATCATAAGATAATATAATAAATGCAAGTTAAATTAAAACTCATTTTTAGAAATTACAGATCGAATTTAGATAGCAGAAATAAAAATAATACAGAAATATTAAATCAATCCTTAAAAAGAAAATCAAAAATGTGAATAAACGTTATATTTAAATCCACAAGCTAGCCTTAATAACGTTTTGGGGAGAACTGTTATATCAGAGAAAGCAAATATTAAAAAAGATTATATAACAAACATCAAACTAATCAGGATAATTATATGCGGATAGTCGCTTTAAGGCGGTATAAAGGAAAGTACAATAGACTAAAAAAAAGTCAAGAAAAGGATAGAGAAAAAAGTTAAAGTTCAGTATAGAAAGTTAGAATAATATTATAATAAATATAAATTCAGAGGCTATATAAGTTTATTTAAAAAATAAACAGAACATGATAGACAAGATAGAGAGTAATAAAAAAAACCTATGAAAAAATTCTCATTAGTAAAAATGTAATCTAAAAGTGCTGGTTAAATAAATTACTGTTCACCATTTTGTCTAAATAAAAAATAGTGAAAGAACTTACAGAAATTACCATTAACGTATAGTAGAAAAATAATATTTTATTGAAGAAGTTTAAACAGTAGTGGTTACATTGTAAAAGGATGTAGCAGAAAAAAATGGATTGCGTTTGTGGGAAGTTGTTTCATTAAAATTAATAATACTGCATGTAATACTGAAACTAAAAAATATTCAATATCTAAAGCTTGAAAAAAAAAATATCATTGTTAGTACTAGTCGCAAAAAAGAAAGAAAACAAAGTATACAAATTACAATGTCATCGCACTAATCAATGCTTTAGAAAAGTATGGGGGGGAAATATTTGACAATAAACACAATACAACAAATATTTCACTTTATTTTTTAAAAAAAAGCTAAAAGAAAAAAAAACACATATTTTTGTATTTTAATACTTTTGACACGACTTTAGACAGAATTGAACAAAAATGTCTTAAGAATTATTTGAATAAAGTCGAGAAGATTATAAATTAATCAAGATCTATAGTAAGACTAAAGTATCAATGAGAAAAAATTGGAAATTGGTTTGAAATTGAAACGCATGGTACGTTTGGAAAGAATAATGTATAAAATCAATAAATGGCACAAAATAACTCCAGTGCAAATAATGAAATAAAATATTAATATTTTCAAATAATATAGGTATTAATAAAAAAGGAAAAAATATTAAAATCATTTTTAAATATATAAATGAGAAAGGGAAGACATATGGTTTATACATAAACATTATCAAAATAAAGACAGATTTAGAAATTAAAAAATAAAATAAAATCAAAATTGATGAAACTTTACTTGACAATGCAATATGTTCTGTGTATCTTAAAGATACTTTTTCAAATGACATTGATTGTGAAAGGAAAATAGTTCATAATATATCTAGAGTAAGATAACAATATGGACAAAATTTGGGAACCTGAGGTATCAAATTAATAACCAAAATTAGATATGGTGTACACCTGCATATTTATTAGTGTAATACATCATTGGAAAATATCAGAGATAATAAAATATTCCATTAGAAAATATTTGACTTCTAAAAAAAAACAAGTTACAAAGAAGTTTGATTGTTTATAAAAATTATACATTGAGAAATTGTGTAAAAAAGTAAAGTGACTGGGGAACGGGGTATGAATAGAGTAATAGAAACAAATTTATAATGATTTGTCTATATATGTATGCATCATGAATTCTGGCAACTAAATTGAAAACTAAAAAGTAATTTTGTATTACACAAGTCACAAAAAGGAGAAAAATATAAATATATGATAATAAAAAATAATGTGAAAGTAATATGCATTACCTTAGTGGTCTTTCAAGATAGATTACAGTTGGGGGGAAAAGCATCATACACTAACGGAAACTGAATTGATGTTTTCTTTTGATGATAATCATTAGTTTATTTGCATTTATAATTTGATCTCTATATTTACATGTTTTGAGCTCTTAATACCATAAACTCTCGGCTGAGCTCTTAATACCATAAACTATATATATATATATATATATGTTGTTGTTTTTTTGTTTCTTTGCAAAACCATATATTTTATGATATTTTATTGATTGCATATGATAATATATGTAACATTTTATGAAATTTTAAAGTATTATATGAAAATGCTGAATCTGGATAACTTGAACAATGTCCACTTCATTTTCTTTGCTTTGCTCTCCATTTTATTTCATAAATACTTTCTGCAAAACTTTTGGAAATATTAAATTGCCCAGACAACATTACCAATATTAATTTGGTTGATATCACCAAACAAATTAGTCCCTGATAATCAAAAAATATATTCTTCAAAATTTGATATCTCCTGGGCATATTTTATAATTATTTAATACTTTAAACAAATGATTTTTTAGACTCTTTAACCTAATGCAAAATGGAACATATTAATTTTCTTATAATGTCTATTGATGTTTGATTAGATTTTCTATGTAATTTTTTTTGAATCCAACTGACTTATTTTTTTGTCTTCAGTTCAATATTTTCTATAGATAAGACAAAATGATTTTAGTATACATATTTAATTATCTGGTATATTCTTATCATTTAGATATCTGCATATAGTTTTTCAAATTATTTTTATAATTTTCTAATATTATTTTTAAAGTTTTTATAGTTGTCATCATTTTCTAATGAGCTTTCATTTATAAAATACTTAATTTCTTATCTTTTTATTTAAATTATTTAGCACTTTAAAATGTCCTAATTGTTATTTTATTTTTTCACTTTTTATTATTATTTGGCTCTTTATAGAAGTTTTCCACAACATTTTTTAATTTTTTTTTTTTTTTTTTTATATCAAGATGATTTTTATATCTTTTGAAACTCATTACTGTCTATATTTTTCCTGATTTTATACTTTTGTATTTTTCTGCCGACATCAATTCTATTATGGACTTTATTTCTTCTAAAAGGATCGTTTAAAATTAATTTTACTACATGTAATATTATTTATTGTTAATCCATTGCTTTTTGTTCTGCTTTTTGATATCTTTTCTTAGTACAGTATCTGTTATTTCCTTGCTAACATTATTCATTGTTAATTAATATTTTAAAATAGTTTATAAGATTGAGTTTTATTGACTTCATTGCAGTATTTTTGAATATTAGAGTTATTTACTTTTTATACTGTTTTTTTCTTAAAAGTTGTTGTCTCTCCAACTTTGTTGAATCTATTAAATATGTTGCAGTCTTGACATTTATATTTTTGTCAGACAAAATATAATCGAACTCTGCTGATTCTAATTTATAATGCTTTAGATATGTTTCTTTGGAACTTTTTTCTAAAATAAAACAATCATGAAGTATAATTTTTGTACATTGTTTTTATCAAAAAATTCTTCAAATTCTCACACTAATCTCTCCATATTTTCTCTCTCTATACAAATTTACTTACATAACATACATTTTCGAAATGTTTTCTAGTTTTAATAATTTTATTATGTTCATAGATCTGATCAAAGCATTCTGTCCATGTACATAAAAGTTCTCTTTTTTTTTTCAGCATAAGAACATGTTATGTAGCACAGATATAATTGACTTATATTTTCTAACAAAGTAAATAATTATTTTTGACATTCAGTCTGATATATCATCAGTCTGAATAATGTTGTCCTTTTATTTATAATAAATCTATTCCACTTCCGCTTTTGATTTTTGTGTCTTTATAAGAAAGTACATGTCTACTTTTCAAGTAATTGACCATTTGTCTTTTTTTTCAAGTAATTGACTATTGTATTTTTCCTCTATGTTCAAAAAATCTTGAACTTTTATTCCTTACTAAAACATTTTTTTTTTTTCTAATTCATGAAAATATATTTTTTGAGACATAACTAGTTTAGTCTAACTACTTCATAAAGCCTCTTGCAATTATGGTTAATGATTTATTTTTATTTATTAAAACGTGAATATTAAAAAAAGGGTTATTTCTGCATACATATACTTTGTTCTGGCAAAAGCCAACAATGTGCAAATGAAAAAATATTAGGCAACTTAGAAAAAGACAATGTTTTTTTTTTCTTTATTTCAGTGATAAAAATAAGTTAGTTCATTATGATGGTTTATGCATGTTAAAGGATTATCATATCTGATAGATAGATAGATAGATAGATAGATAGATAGATAGATAGATAGATAGATAGATAGATAGATAGATAGATAGATAGATAGATAGATAGATAGATAGATGGATAGATGGATGGATGGATGGATGGATGGATGGATGGATGGATGGATGGATGGATGGATGGATGGATGGATGGATGGATGGATGGATGGATGGATGGATGGATGGATGGATGGATGGATGGATGGATGGATGGATGGATGGATAGATAGATAGATAGATAGATAGATAGATAGATAGATAGATAGATAGATAGATAGATAGATAGATAGATAGATAGACAGACACACAGATAGATAGATAGATAGATAGATAGATAGATAGATAGATAGATAGATAGATAGATAGATAGATAGATAGATAGATAGATAGATAGATAGATAGATAGATAGATAGATAGATAGATAGACAGACAGACAGACAGACAGACAGACAGACAGACAGACAGACAGATAGATAGATAGATAGATAGATAGATAGATAGATAGATAGATAGATAGATAGATAAATTAGATAGAACTCTCAAAAACACTATACATATATTTAAATTACCTCTTTAATAAACAAATAAGTGGGTTGCAAATAATATTACACATTGAAGAAATATCATATCTGTAAACAGTACTTTGATAATTTGCTTTCACTTCGTTTATTAATATATTAATTTTTTAAATAAATGATTAGTCATTAAAACAATATCTATAAACTGATTTTTCAATTTATATAACAATAATTATATATCGATGCAAATTATGCATTTATACATATTAATATTCATTATTATGTATGGTTTAAAGATATGATAAATGGTAACTCTAGTGTTCAAAATCCATGGATTGCAGCTACAGCTGTGTTATTTCTAGAGTGCGATCTTCTTATGAACTCCCTTACAATAAAAACGTTCAATTATTTTCTTTTTCCAGATATATTTAAATTTTAAATTTAGCGTTTTCAAATTACATACCTGATTTAAGAAATATAATTTCTAATCTCATTTGTCATTAATAGAGAAGTTGTTTCAAACGTAGTTACCTAATGATTTATGCAATTAAAGAAAAGCTTGAAAAGTGTCTGAACATAAGTATTACCCCATAATTAAAAAATAAGTACATAAAACTAATCAATGGAAATTGAGACATTATGCAGATATTTAATATTTTAAAATAAATTTTGAGAATCATTTATATTTTTCTGCATCTGTGATTGCATATTAAGTAAGATATAGATTTGCAGAAGATTTCGTTTAATAAGACCTCCTTTTAATTATTTTTATTTGTAATATTTGAAATACTGGCATTCTTGATATACGGAATTTGAACACAGACTTTCAAGCACCCTTCAACTATTCACACTATCTTATACCACGGACCACATGACAACACACATGTAGAAAAGATAAGTAATCTCTAATCGCCGTATTTCGTGCTGAACCAGCAATAATCAGTTCGTCCAGATCATCCTCTCCAACATATATATATATATATATATATATATATATATATATATATATATATATAATCAGTGTTCAATTTATATTAAGATAGCAAATCTTTATACTTTCATGGGCAGGTGTCAATCTTCTCCAACATCCAACTGTTCAGCCACACATACCATTGCATATCTGATGGTAGAATGTCCAAATCGCAGGCTGGTGGCAATATTATTGTTATGCCTGGGTATATGAAGATTGTCTGTATTTCAAATATTACACATTAAACCTGCATCCTGTCCATACGGTCCTATACATGAGGGTTCAGAGTAATTTGAGGTCAACATGGGCACTACCATAATATTGGCATCAGCATGATATTTGGATATTCCATCATCAGATGGCTGATGAGTTGGAGGTTGGAGTCATTAAAGTATGAAGATTTACTACCTTAATATAAACTGAACACTGATTATATATTGTGTTTTGAAGATGATGATCTGAACCAACTGATGAGTGCTGATTCAACACAAAATATGTATATTGGTGATTACTACATGTGTGTGATCATGTGTATCAGTAGAATAATATAGTACGGATAGTTGAAGGGTGCTTGAAAGTTTGTGTTCAAATCACTATATTTTCTTTTGTAACTAAATGCAATAATACTATTATCTACAAATTATTCTATTTATATTAATAATAATTCCCATGTATGGTTTAATGCAGTGATAGAGTTTTAGTCTATAGATGTAAAATTTTTGATCGATTCCAATTCTAGCACTTTCAGCACTTGAACTCTTGAGCAATAAAACTCTTAGATTTTTTGTTAATAGGATGTTTGCATATTACATTATTTATTTTAAATTTGCTCTAGTGTAACAGCAGTATACTCTTTTATTCCATAATTTGGCACATTTAAAAATAAATTTACGTTATTAATTGATAAACTAATTAATAATAAATTATAAATTAATAACAACAATGTTTTTATACTGTAAATATAAATTTTATTTTATCTGAAATGAATTTCTAATTTCATGCGTTGAAAAACTTTGACACGTTTGACTAAGAACAACCTTTAACTGCAGATTTGTGGTTGCAAATGTTATTAGTTGGATCAAAAGCTGAATTGGGTGGGCAAGTAAAATCATATTTCAAATAACTACCATCACTTTCTACACACTGGAAAAATCTTTCACAAGAATTAGGAACAGGAAAAAATCCTGCTGATTTACATTCTTCAGTTGGTATAACTACTCCACCATCAGTAACAACTGGTGGTCGGAGTGTGGTCTTGGAAGGATCTGGAGATGTAGTTGGAGGAGGTGGAGGAGGAGTAACCATATTGTCTACATCAGGAACTTTGCCATCAGTTAGTACACTTTTAATAACATTTAAAAGAACATCTTTTCCATTGCCACATACGTTTCTGAAGTCATCAGATTCTATTGACCAAACCATAGCACCGCCCAGTCCTTTAGATTTAATATATTCAGACTAAAATATATATATATATCCATAATTATTATAAAAAAATTAAATATAAAATAATGTACATAAATATTTTAATTTTAACTTGATTTATTCAGAATCTCAAGTATGTAAAACTAAACTATTAGTCAAGGTTTATTTATTTAGTATACCGATTATTAGTTACATTAAAACGTTATGATACAGGCAACTTATAGAGAATCCATAATTCTCAACCCAATTGAATAATAATAAATGTTATTATAACCCACTGAGAATGATAAAAAAGATACTTAGATAGATATATTTAATACTCATTTCAAATTAGTTAATAATTGATGTATCAAATATATATATATATATATATATATATATGGGTAGCAGATCAATAAAAAAAATTGAACAAAATTATTTTTTTTTTACTCTGTAAAAAACAAACTTTATGAAACTTACTCTGTAAACAAATTCTTCCTTTTATATATAAAAAAATATGATGCAATTATTTATTGTAGATTTTACCTACTCAAACTGCAATTTAAGTATTGCATCACATGGTCTCTTAGGCAGAGAAGCACAATACACAGAGGGTACCTACGACCAGGCTGAAGCTATATAAAATAAATAACCACTACCACCTTTACAGGCCACAGATCTTCTCAACTGCTGAATTCAACACCTGTCATTCAAAGCACTTTTTTGATTTGAAGTAAACCTCAGGTGACATTAACTACAAGCAGTAGTTAACATGCCCCGAATAACAGTAACTAATGCAGTGCCTAAGAAATCCAAACTAGCTCAATGGAAAAACAATAATATAGCAGTAAACTGATTTAATTAGTGGTATGAGTAAAATAATTGGATTCACAATAATTGATAAACAAATACTTTATTTTAACTAAAATGTTTACTGTAATTTATAAACTAATTATAAATTTCTAATTAATATAAACAATTATTTCATAATATTTTGGGAACATACATTATAATAAACAAAAAATAAATAAACATAAATATCAAAATATACATAATGCACACACATTCTATCCAATGAGCTGTTGGGTTGTATGACTTGTCAAAGTTCTAAGACTATCAGTTTATTATATTAACTTGCAAATACATAGTTCTTTTTATGCTGGTTATAGAGTTTATTTATTATACTGACTCTGGAGATACTCAAGATTGTAATGGCTACATTAATTAATATCCAGGATTGGAATAAGAAAATGTTATTACCTATAGGATTTTAAATATTGTGACTTCTTATTTTTTTCTGCTGCATGTGTGTATTGCCACCCTGTTGGATTTTAGGCTTCTGGTGTGGTCCTGATGATTGCGGTTTCGGGTTACTTTTTACTCAAGGTAGTTAGACACTTTTTGACAGTTTCAAATTATTAGACAGGACTGCTGATGTTTTTCTGGATGAAGATTGGAGCTCCTCACATGCTCAAAAAACTGCCTAGCACTACATTGTATTCATTGAAAAAAAAGTCTAATAGATACTTGACTTTAGATATGTGAAGGACTGTTTGACCAAATTTTTGGCCCTATTTATTTAATGATCTTGTTATCTTTTAATTAATTTTTTTTAAATCAGCTGTTTTTGTAGATCAAATTTTGAATAAGATGCATTTTTAATTAGTCCTGATGTTTATGAATTTTATTTAGTAGCCATTGCTAATCCCATTCCTATGTAGCTTATCAAAATCATTACATGTCAAATAGTATTGAGAATGAGTGAGTGTGAGGTGAAGAAAAAGATTGAATATGAAGTAGTTGAGCATTCAGAATCATGCTCAATTTCATTCTTACATTCAGTCTCATTACTATTTGAGATCTAATAGTTTTCCTTTGAAAAGTTAATCTTGACAATGGTCAATGCTATTTCATCAAAACATTGGGAAGTAAGCAAAAATAACACATGGTTTAACCCAAAAACTGTTATATATATATATATATATATATAAAATACATATTTTTTTTTTTTTTTTTTTTTTTTTTTTTTATAACTCTGTGGATGGCTTGTGTGACCAAGTCGAAACGTCAGTAAATTGATATTAAAAGTTTTTAACACGGATGAACCCGCAAAATATGTATTTTATATATTTAACCCGTGCAAATCTTCGTTTTAACATATATATATATATAAAGGTTACTCTACAACACAGTCTTAAAGCATAGTGAGTGCAGAAATTTTGATACTGGTAAATTAAATTGTAAGATATCAGTGAGAAACTAAATTTATATGCTGATTAAAAATGAGAACAAAATTTTAGAAATTACAATAAAAAGCTATATTTTCATCACCAATTAAAAGCATTGTATATTCTGTTAATATAAATTATATAATTTAGAAAGAATATACTACTAGTATTTTCCAAGTAGTGGTATAGACTGCTGAATTCATTACAAATGTTATGTAAATTAAAAGTACATAATGAAAAAATAAGTAATTTTAAAATAAGCCAACTAATGAAGATGGGCATGTTTAGAATAATAATAAGATAATTAATTTGGTAAAATAATAGATATATTTAGAGGCAAGAAAATTAATTCATGAAAAATAGATAAAATATTAATGGTCACCAACAGTGATTACAACGTAGAACCTTCCTAAAGGAAAACAGAATAAATGACAAATTTATAAAAGGAATGTAAAGAGAAAATATGTACCAGTTCTCTGAAAGAGTCATATTTTGAATAGATAAAAAAAATATATAAAGAAATAGAAAAAAGAGTGAACAAATGACCTTTAAAAAAAGATAGGGAAAATACTAAGCAATAGTAAGTAATATTTTCAATCTATTAAAGTCTACTTCATTAGTTTTGTTATGGATGTAAAAAATAGTATTACATCACAAGTACACATAATTCCAAAGTAATATTTTATATGCTTTAGATTATAAAATATTATGATGATTATTAGCATGAAACATATCTCAGATGTTTTCAGCTAGTGTTTGAATCACTGAATAAATATAAATAATTGTAGGATATGTTGATCAAAAAGTGTCCCAAATGTCAAGAACCATGCAACAGTTCCACTTTATTAACGAAACCAATATTTTTGTTATTCAGCTGAAAATTTATACATATATCTTTAACTTAGTTCATTTTTCAACAATGCCTATCGGAACCAGCATAGTTAACTTTTCAAATTATGTTCAGTTCATTGGTTTATTGTTCACATATTTTACAAGTTATGGGGGGGGGGATCCAATCTGATCTACAGTTTTATTAAAAAGATCTTTATTATTATGTATAATAGTTATGTGTAATTTATCAATGGCACAATAATTCTTAACAAATATTATACATTTTAAACTTATGTGAACTGCAATTCTTTTCTGGCCTCTAAATGTTAGCTGCACTTTATCTAAAAATTAAAATTCATTATTTACATTCAATACTTGATGTAAGTAATAATAAAATAGTTTATTATTGATTTTGATCAATTTCTTTTTTCCTTGCAGAAAGAAAATAATGAAGAAATTTGATGTAGTGCCCTGTGTGATTTGTTGCAATGGTAGAGGCAGACTCTAAAACTCACGGTTCTAGATCTAGGTTTGTTACTTTTGTGTTTAACTTTTTAGAAACTCCCAAATTGTTTTTTTTTTGTCCATGTAGTGACATATTACTTTTCATGGAATAGTTTTTTAAAGAATAATTATTGCATGTAAACTGTAATAAAGAACAGAAACAAGTGGGGTGTGTAAAAGTAATCAATAAAAAGTGTTATGAAAGGAGTGAACAAACAATATATAAAAGCAAATATTTTAATGCTTATATCATTGCAAAGTAAGAAGAGAAAACAAAAAAAAAAACATAACATCTATAATTATTGATTATTACTTTGCAAAATAAATCGTAAAAATAAAATAAAAAACAAGTGGGGCGCTAAGGGTATTTGCCTTTTGGTTGCAAATTGTAAATTTATGTCACAAAAAAAGAAGACAAATTTAAGCAAAATAGAAAGTTATTTTACATTTCTAACATAAAAATACAATGTTTATTTATTATAAGCCCGCGAATCATTGATATGAAAGTGAAATAAACAAAATAGTTTTGAATAACCTGTAAAGTACCTTATTTGTTGGATATAAAACATCCAAATATAGTTAAATTAAATCAGATAATTGTTAAGTATTAGTAATTTTATACAGTCATACATCCTCAATATAGACCACTGTATACAAATTCACATGTAACACACACACATATATAGAAAAAGATATTTAACTATACTTACGTATAAACATCTAAGAAAGACCTACATGCATAACAAGTACAGATACATTTATCGACAGTATATTTTACAAATAGTCCAATCTTTAAACATAAACTTTAAAATATCAATATTAAGCACGTACTTTTGAAATAAATATGAAAATGTTTGAAAATAATGAATTGCTATCAAGATCCTAATTTGCAAAAAATAGACCATGAAGATAATTTGAAATAGATGGTATCTGTAAATTCAAAACTTTATATAAGTAATAATAATAAAAAACACTGGAAGGTAGATTTATAGTTAGGTGTATTTAATTTATGTTCAGGAAAATTTTTTTATATAAATGTTAAAAATTGTCATTGGCATATATAATTTTTTAAAGCTGAGTAAAATAAATGTCATCTATTTCTTAGCCTTTAATATTGTAAATATTGCATAGCAGTCTTTAGAGAACAAGAGTATACACCAAAAAAAATGTCAGGTTGATGCTAGTATTATAGAAATTTTTTATCAATTCTACATTGTTAACTTTTTTATAATTTTAAATTAAATTTAAATGTATTTCCTCTGTTAACTATTACATAATTATTTTTTTAAGATGAGCAAAAGAAACATTTATTTGTAAGTGTACCACAAAATCAACAGTGAAAAATTGCATGATCCCCAAGAAAACAAGAATATAGAAAAAAATATTTTTTATGATTTGTAATGGCATATACTAACTTTCTTTATCATTATTTATATAATAAAAGATCAGTACTGCTTTGTTAATTTTTTATACTTTTAAATTAAGTCTTAAACATTTATGCAGTAATATGTATGCCTACAACTATTAAAAATACTACACAGAGATATCTAGTATAATCAATATTGCTACATGATTTCTTTTCACTTTTTATTTTTTTTTATGTATTTTTATATAATATCATTTATTCATATTTTTTATTTGAATTCCATTTTGAAAATAGAAATTAATTTTAGTTAAGACATTATTAAAAAATTAAAATATGTTTTAAAATTCAAAATTACATTTATTATAATTAAAATTTTATTAAAAAATGCTTTATCCGCATTTATGAAAGCAATTCTTTTTAGCCAATAAAAATGTCTTACACTTTATTGTAATTAAATTTTTACATCTTTTCTTCTTACAAACAAATATTTTTTAAATAAAATGTAACTGTGGCCACATAGGTTTTGGAGTTAAATAACTATTTTTACAAATATGTTGCATCATTAAGCTTAATTATGTAATTAAATTACTGAAATATACACTTTTTTGTAAACATTACAACAGGAAAGGAAGTTGCAAATTTGGCCAGCTACTCTACCAATAAGTAATGCTATAAATTTATTTGTATTCTGACACAATCAATCAGGGCATTGTTGTCTTACTTTTATATTCAAATTTAAGTGATATTTCTGTGAGGTTTGTATAATACTGACATCTTCAGATTTTTTAAACTAATAGTTTGAATTATAATTTCTGCACAAAAATAATATGTATGATAAACTAATGTTTTAAGTAACTACAAAATAAAAGAAAAATGTGAATATAATAACAGCACTAGCATAACACCCCAAATATCTTAAACTTTATAATAAAGTTGCTGACTGCATTAAACAAGATAAATCCAACAAGAATTAAATTTAAAGATAGATTAATAATTAATCATTTTATAACATGAATAAGAACAAATAATTTACAGTAATATGTCAATATGAATATATAAACTGAAAATGCACAATGCTAACTAATGAAATATATAACCCAGACTCTCCACAGACCTAATCATAGAAACATCACTCTTTCTATCTAACCTAAGTGATATAAACATTAATTTGTAACAATTTATTAAAGACATCCAGCAATTTATGTATTTCATTCTGCTATCTGTTACAATTGCAATGTTTGCCTTATTAGAATAGAAAAGCATAGAATAATGTGTATTGTGATTATTAAATGGTTAATAAAATACTTATTGGTGATATAATTAAATATATGTTTAGTTAAATTTATACATTTTATGATTATATTTATGCTTATGTTAGTATATTTGTGGTGCTATTTAATTAATTAGCCTTGCAATATTACTATTTATTAGTATATATTTTGGTGTAATTCTTGACTAATTTACAGTTTAAGAAATTGTTAACATTTTATATATTTAATTCTATTATTTGTTATAACATAAAATGCCATTTTTATTGGACTTATATAGAAATAAAAAGATGGATATTTATCGCTTTTGTTTTGTTGTATTGTATCCATGATTGTAGTTATATTTAAATGTAGACATGTTTTATATCCCTGGAGTTAGTTGTAGTTAAAAAGGATTTGAATCCTGACTTTCAAGCTCTCTTCAGCTATCCAATCTATCTCATAAAAGCGATACACATGACCACACGTACATGAAAAAGACAAATGTTTTTAGAGATTTTGAATTATTTTTCTTTCGGCACTTATAAAATAAAGCTTGATTAGAACTATTGGTAAGCTCCATCTAGTGATCATTTAAATGCACGCTTAAAAACAAGTTACAAAATTTATGTCTTGTTTTATATATATAAAATCCTATTTTCTTAGTAAGTATTTAGATATGAACTAAAAAGAAAAAATGTTTTTAAATATTTCACTGCAAGACAAAAATCTTACTAATAATCCATCATACAGCAACAGTGAAAAAGAAAAAAACAACATCAGACATGTCATTAACAGGCAATGAGAGCTTAAACATTTATCCATTGTGGATTTAGTCTGATTTTAAATAGCTAAATACTTATTTAGGACCCAATATTAAATAGTTCGCTGAATTAGAATAGGATTAGCCATCTGATAAAAAAATCTAGCCTATCTGATAAAACAAATTCAATTGGCATAAACCGTATTTAAAATTAAAATGATTGTTTATTTATATGTACGTATGTGCATATATACATATATATCACTTGAATATTAACGGTAAATATTAAAAATAATAATTATATAACTCAGAAATAAGTTAAGTTATTTTGTGATCAGTCTTAATTGCTATTTATTTTAAATTTTCCAGAAGTAAATGTCATTATCTAATACCTCAAGATTTTTACATTTTACTACTTTCATTTTCCTATTAATTAGTGACATCTCATTTCTATTTATAAAATTGCTTCTTCAATTTTTTTTTTATTACGATTTTTTTCTCTCTCATGAAAAATCTAGAGTTATTTAGTCTAAAATTTAAAATAACTGAAAGTATTGCTGAAAATTTTATATTAGTATTGTAAAGGTTGGCTTACAATGCACTCATTCCTAAAAAGATCAAGCATACTTATTGAACCTAATCCATTTGGAATTTATATTAATAATGGGAAGATTATTTGTTTATTTATTACATATATACATGTAATGCACAATAGATTATTTTATTATAAAATAAAATACGATCAGTATTTTACAAAGTAGTATTGTAACGCTTGACGGTGTTTTTGGTAGAACACCATCTGTTGAGATAAATACAAGAGTTAGCAAGTTTTTAACTTGTTTTTTGTTTTTCATAAATGTACCTTTGAGGTCTTTCTAGCAATGATGCTGAACTGAGATCAGACCCATGTAGCTATCTGGCTTGCTATGCTGAGTTTGAAGAAATTACGTGTCTAAAAGATTCACGCTTGCAAGCTGAATAGAAACTGTTTCATAAATGCTCAGAGTTTGTGTTTATATCTAGTTTCTAAAATTCCTGTTTTTCACTGACGATAGCAAATAGCTTGAAATCATGATCTGAAAGTGGAATTAAAGTTAGAGATAGTGAATGCATGCTCTGACGTTTATGTAAACCAACGCTTGATGGTGTTTTTGGTAGAACACCATCTGTTGACATAAATACAAGTGTTAGCAAGTTTTTAACTTGTTTTTTTGTTTTTCACATATATATATAACTATTTGATTAAATAAACTGTAATGTATATATATATATTTTAATTTAAAATTGAATATTAATTATATAATCAAATGATTTAAGGATAGCCTGAAGTTAATTGGGTGGACACATGTGTGTGAAAATAAAACTGATTTTATTATTTTATTTTATTTTTTTGTAAT
Organism: Epiperipatus broadwayi; assembly: GCA_028023455.1. Taxonomy (NCBI): domain Eukaryota; kingdom Metazoa; phylum Onychophora; class Udeonychophora; order Euonychophora; family Peripatidae; genus Epiperipatus; species Epiperipatus broadwayi. The sequence continues at coordinate 254,939 of JAQFVV010000421.1, read as the reverse complement.
AAATGAAATGTATTTAAACAATACATATAAAAATCTAAATGAATTTAAACAATAGGCAGTTAAAAATCTTAGCGTTCCTGGAAATCTGCACATGAAATGTATAAAAACAAAAAAGCAGTTTACAACTGGTTCTTCTTATTGTTATAGCACTGTTAACAAACGACGGCAATTAAAATTAATATTTAGAATGCTAAAATATAGTTTTATTTTTTTCTTTTAGTTAATTATAAACATTTTAAAAGTCAAATGCTGTAACTAAAAGTTTATCAAATTCAGAGGAAAGAAAATGAAATAAGAAGTAAGACTAATTGATAAATTATTAAATAATTAAATCATGTTTTAAAAGTTGTTGGAGGAGATTTGAATATTTTAAATCTTTTCAAAAAGAATTAAGTCTGCTGAAAATTGGAAAAGAAAAAAAGAATGAAATAATTTCTCAATATATATTTAAAGGGCTTCAATACAAATATATGATTATAAATAATTATTAAATTGTACTTTAATATGAAAATGGGCTAGAGCAAAACATGCTATTGCGTGTCATGGTATTTCCTACCAGCTGCATTAAACCTCTCTCTCTCTCTCTCTCTCTCTCTCTCTCTCTCTCTCTCTATATATATATATATATATATATATATATATATATATATATATATATATATATATATATATATATATACTTTATTGTAAACACACAAGAAGATGCCTGCAGTCCAAGGTAAACAAGGATTGGAATACTTTATGGTGAATCAAATGAGGATCAAGGTGTTTACCATTAAACACAACTACAGGAGACACCATTGTACCTATCTATCCTTGCTAAGGAAAATGATTTACTAAGTGAAACTGCTTTGAAGAACAACTTGCCTGTCTATCAACTACTACTACTTCTGTTATGAAGATTTTTGATGAACTTTGTTCCAATTACAATTTTTAATCAAAGAATCAATATTGTAAATTTTTGTTTATTTATTGTTTTTTTTATTCATGTTATCTGTTGTATTTTCACACTCTGATGCTGAAGCCTCATTTTTTTGAGAATTAGCAAAGAAGAAAGGGGTGATTATTCACTTTGATATTTTTCTATTTTCATTATAAATAAAATTTAGGTTAACCTACCTGCTTCACATCAGGTTTTCCACATAAATATTGAGGTAAGATTCTCTAAATTTATTTTTATAGGTTAAATTACAACACTTATACAGAATATATATTATGTTTTATTTTGTGATTAACCTTGTACATATATTTTTCAGTATGTTTGACTAATGAACTAGTATCTATCTATCTATCATATATATATATATATATATATATATATATATATATATATATATATATAAATTGGGGGACTTGTTAAATAGACTAACATTTGCAAATATATAATTTAGCTAGACAGCTTCTCAATTATATTAAATAACTAAAGTTTATTTTTCTATATAATTATGATTTGTAGAGAATGAGTGACATAGGTGGATTTCTACCATGGGGTATAAGGGTTGGATTATAATAATCATTAATTAGTAAAAATGGTAGAGTTCACATGTGACACATGTACATATTATTATTATTATTTTATTTTTTTTTATCATTACTATTGTTGTTATACTTGATATTTATTATTGTTAATAAATGTTTGAGAGTTTGTATTATTTTGGTCTCTGGTTTATTGAGTTGTCCTGACATTCCACAGTCTATAAACAATTAGGCATGCATACACATCTATTTTTCTTATTATATAAAAGCTTGAAAATAAAACAAATATAATAAATGCTAGTTGTAACTTATATATAGATGCAGGTGTTGCTGTTTGTATCTGTTCATACCTGTTAGAGGAGTCAAAAACAATATTCTTTCTGGGCTTGAATATTAGGGCATAATGGAATTTAAAAGTGGAAAAGTAGATGAACTAGTCTAAATTGCATTTATTATTATTAAATAGGGATAGAATTAGTCAATTAAAGGGTATGCAATCATTGGTTAAGCATTTCATCAGGTTCTCATTAGCACTCTATCAGATGACCCACAGTCTGAACATAGTTGGATGCAATTTTTATTCTTTTAAACTTGGTAGATTTCTGCAGATTGTTTCATTAGGGGTAATAAATTAGAGTATATTAACTTATCCCCACACCATATTGCTATATCTGTATAGTAGTACAGTCTGCAAGTTAGCTGACCATCCCTTACATCTGGTGCACCATCATTGGGCTTGGTTAGTTTATGACTGTTGATGAAGAGTACTGTCCGTTATATTGGTGTTAGCAATGTTTGGGATTAGTTGTAATCATTCCATCCATTATATCTGGCATCATCACTAGTGGTCATCATTCCATCCATTATATCTGGCACCAGCAACATTTGTGGCTCGATAGATAGATGTATCATCACATAAATACTTTGTGTAAGTTGGTCATACATTGTGATCGAACCAGCTGATTGTTGAATCTGATCAATATATATCTAAGTGGGAATCTTTCCATCCGTTATAGTATTGATAATAAATTTTGAAATACTGATTTTCTGTCTTTATAATTATTTATAGTTATTATATATATATATATATATGAGTTTTTTTAAAAAAATACATACAAAATTGCTTTATAAATCAAAATAATATTAATATTGGTAAATGTAAACTAAAAAATAATAAATACCATATAAATATAATTTTACCTTGATTTTAATACTTTTAGCATCGTCATAACCAATCCAGAAGTTATCTTTTACTGCATATGGAGTTTGGTATTCATCGTGCCAGACGCGATTCCAACCCTGCTGTGTTCTAAAATTATTGCATATCTAAAAAAGTAAATATAAACACAAATAATAGATTTATATATATATAGCCACAAATTCTTTATTAATTTCTGAATATATATATATGTGTGTGTGTGTGTGTGCGTGTGCTTGTATTATTAGTTTCAAAGCAAACTGGTATGCTTAGATTATGTCATAACCGTGTATGTATGTTTATAATTCAGACATAAAAAGTAGTCAAATGCAATATATATTTATTAGGTTTAAATAAAATTTACAAATTTGTTACAAGTAATTCAAATATCAATATTTTTAGAATTAGTAAATTAATAAAATTAATGGTTTAACCTTTTAATGGGTAGTTAATTTTATTGGCCGAGTGAGGTAAAACTCTAAACTTTTAATTTGTCAGCTCACAAACTCAAACATCAAAATATATTCATCTTTTAATATTATATTCACTTTAGATTCATTTGTAAAAAGTATATTAATAATTTATCAGGTTATGAAAATGAACAAAAGTTTTTTCAAAAATAAATTTTTATTTATAATTATAAAAATATTCGATAGCATCAAATCTTAAAATGAATGTTACTCACCAACCAAAAAGTTTTGCTGACATCAGTGATTTCTTTCTCAATTTTACGTTGTGGAAAAGTAAATAATTTTTGCTAAAGTCTTAACTATTTTTCTAAAATAATTTTATTTTTAGCATATTTTATCAAAATAATTTGTAATATGTCAAAAAATACTTTTAAGGTGGTCTAAAACATTTGTTTATCACTTTCAAAATGAAAGAAATCATAATGCTTAGTTATTGACAATCCATTTTCTTTGTTATCGAAAGCTAATAGCCAATCAGGTTCAAGAAAGACCCACTTTAACCCCACCTTTTTCTTTTGTTAGATTTTCAACATCAGTTTTATTGATTTTTTACTTGTAAAATAATTCAAGAGGGTTAAAAACAAATAACTATTTCTATTACGAATCATACTTAAAACAAAGTATTTTAATTTTATTACAAATATTCATATTTACAAAAACAAAATTTTAGTTCAAGAAAAAAAAAATTAATTTAATTAGATTGTAAAAGTCAAATGTAACTAATCACAAACAACATAAGCTTTGAAAAAAATTACTTTTTTGTTAAATATTTTTTAAGCTTTCCTTCAAAAATGGATATAATACAAATGTTTTGAGTGGTATTGTTTTCTTTTTTCTTCAAGTGTTGCTGGCCTGAACAGTGGCAGGCTAGCACAGGAATCGAACCTAGACTTTACACAATTGCTCAGTTGATTAAAGTGTTGCATTAAATTCAATATTTACTCATCTAAGGATCGAGATTTGATTCCCATGGTAATATAGTCATTGTTCAATCTATCAACACCTGAAGAAGCGAGGAGAAGAATACCATTTGAAATGTGTTATACATAAATTACTGTGCTATTACAAACAGTTAATTTATTTGGAAAGTTTAAATTAAATTTGACTTTTTCTAAAGACAATCAATATTTAATATTAGCTGATAAAAATATGTTCCAACATATAATCACTATTAGTTTTAATAGATGGCCAATAAATTTCTAAGCTCTCTCCCTTTCTTTATTTTAAATTCTTGTAACTAATGAAATGTTTAATCACTATAATAATATTCCACTGATATACTCATGCACATTTTAACTTCTCCTACCTAATATTTTATAACTTAGATTATGATAATAGATTCTAAGTAAAATGGTAGTTTCTGATCCCTTACCATTTCATTTTCAGTTTTGATTACCAACCCTACTCATGCTGGGTGCAAACCCCATTAAAATTATTAAAATAAATGTATATGAATACTAACATGGCTATGTGCACTGGATTATATATGTATCTGCAAGGAGATGTTATTAATACCAATTATATTATATATTACTGTGAATTAATTTTGTTTCTCTATTAGAAAACCTTTACATTATAAATTAAATATAAAAAGCTGATTTATTGATTTGCTTCATTATAAATTCCTAATTACATGTGTAATCCAGCCTATATCATTATACATATATAGGGTGGCATGATTTAGTTGCGTTAAAAGTTTTAGCTCATATCAATTAAAAGTAAAATAGTTGTAAACAAAAAATTGCATTAAGCCATCAATTTAACAACTTTTGTTCCCTAATTTGTTTACAATAAAACTGTTATACAGTAAAATCGCTGGACCAGCACTATTGAAATTCTCACGAGAATTTTGAACATTTTAAAAATTAAAAAAAAAGTTTGAAATCAATTTTTAAGATCTACAATTTTAATGTAACTTCTAACATTAATGGGTTCCCAGGTGAAGAAATTCTCAACAAGTAAGAGCTCGGAATTAATATTTATAAATACACCACATTTTGAGCTCATAAACATACACTAATATTTTGCAAGAGAGATTGTTACTTTTCTCCACACTGCTCAATATTTTGATGTCTGGTTAAGGATGACCAAGTTTTGCTGCTTTTCCATGAAAGAATTGTGAGTTTTACTGTCATCTGATGCCCCTAAATACCAGCATCACAGAGTTGAAATTTTCCAACAACAGCCTACTGTCAAAAAACGAAAGCACCATGAACCATGCTAAGAAAGAATTTGACTGCATCTGAAGTCCAAGTGCCTACATTTTTAGCTGAAAGAAAGAATCAGTAACATAAACCCAGAACTGCAGAACTCAGAATCAATTAATGTTTAATATTCAATTTCTTAACTTTAAAGCTAGCCTAAATGTAAAATAAACCTGTAAATGTTCAAATTAATATTACTTTAAACTCTGTCTAAATTCATTAATCTTTAAATTATATAATTTGCTTATCTATCTTATAATTTTGTTCAATTTAAACCAAATTGATGTCTTACATAATTTTTATTATCTATCACTGTAGTTGTGCTTATACTTTTCTCTAAAATATATATATATATATATATATATATATATATATATATATATATATATATATATATATATATATATATATATATATATATATATATATATATATATATATATTAACCTGGTCTTGTGCATCCTCACTTCAGAATAGTATATGATATAAAATAAAAACGGGTTCTAGCTCAGTTAATAATTAATAAATAAAATATTCAGCATTAAAATTAAAATGTTTCACTAGCTCAAATTTAAAATACGTATAAGGTTCAGTTTATAAAAATAAATTAAATAAATATTTAATATTTTCATGAGACTTGAAGTGAAAATACAGGTGACAAGATAGATTACATTGAGCCAATATTCTACAGGATACTACCTCAATGGCATAAGAACACTATCCCCTCTTATTACTATTTCAAATAACAAACTCATAGTATTCTTATGACTTTAATAACTTCTACTCACTAAGATTAAGTTAATAATTACATCTTAATCTTCTATTTATAATAATCTAGCTCAATGAAAATCTCATGTTCGTAAAGTTTATTCTAAGTTAATTTAAAATTACAGTAGTAAAATATGAGAAGGGATTTTATGTCATAATCTACTACACTGAAACTAATAATAATAAATAATAATAATAATATTCTTCATTGTTTAACTACTACTGGATATCTTTTCTTTTCGTTACATTTTTATTATTATTTTATTACCATAATAAAATAATAAAATAATTTTATATAATCTTTTATCTTCATGTAATGCTATAATAAATACGTGGTAGCATATGATAATCTGATAGACAAAGGATGTGTGGCAACTGATAGCATATAATTCAGCATACTATTGTGATAACTGATTTATGACCAATAAAACAATGCAAAATTATAATTATTTAATTAAAAGAATACCAATAAATATTTAAATTCTTAAATAATTCTCTATCTTTTTGTGCAAAATTATATATTTGTTTCAATTGTTATGAATATACCGTGATTTCATGCAGTGAAGAGGAGAAATAAACAATTCAGATACAAAAAATTTAAAAAACAAATTTTAACAAAGTTTATTAATAACAACAAATAAATAAACAATTTATGTACACTATTTACAATGGATATTCTTATTTTATTCTTACATTTTTATCTACTAAGTTATATAAAAATAATTTATAATTTAGTTATATCTTTATTTAGACTTAAGACAAAATAAAATGTTACCATTTGGTTTCTCGTTATGGTTAACTTATTGCAAATATATTTACTTATTTTATTAGCAAAATATTTCATCCTTAATATTATTAAACTATCTTATTTTTAAAATATTCATAAGAAAACATTCTACAGAAAACAAAATTAACTTTATAATGAGTATGGATTTCTCAAAATATAAAAAAAATTTTCATCTTGCAAAGTCAAAGATGTTTCATAAAATATTCATCCCAAAATTCAGTACTAGATTTTAGTGTTTTATCACACGATGTTTACTAATCATAATATATTCTTATTTAGCCTTACTTTAGTATGATGTAAGTGTAATAATCAATATATTCCTGCTATTCAATAAACAAAAAAAAAATATACTATGCATATTTGTTTATATAATTTACATTGTACTATTGTATTTTAAAAATATGCAATACTTATTTTTCTCTTAAAAATAATAATAAAGCATTTAAAAATAATTAACATTTTAAAGAAAATATCTTGTTTAGATACTCTATTCCAAAATTTATATTTCATTTCTGAAATAAAATTCAAAATATATTCTATGATTCTTTCCTTTCCTTAGGATACTTTGGACCTTCAATTTTAAGTTATAACATTCTATTCCTTCTAAGCAAATAAACCAATCTTATACAAAACGATAGCATAATCTAAGCTCTAAATTATTTATCATTTCTTTTCAAAATATCTTACTGAACGATGCAGTTACAAGAAATAAAGATAGCTAAATAGATGTATAGGATTTAAGGAAGAAAGCTAGAGTATCACTCATAACATATCTCAAAAATCATGGCACAGTGCATTACAAGAAAGAGGTATGACCTTTACCTATCTAATAACCTCTAATACATGAACGATGTTAAAGCTATTTCTTCAGCTTTATTAGAACATCAAATATTTAAAGAAATATAAAACACTGTCCAAATAAAATGTGTACCAGTCATAGGGCTTTGTTAACTAATGCTGATATCCACATAAAGACTAAATATTATTTCTATTCCTTATCATATCCTATTTCTTAAAAAACATCATCTTGGTTTCCTGTTCACTAAGTACTTCCAAGCCACTATCTCAACATTATTTTTTAAGATTTTCCACATCTTACATCGATAAATAACTATTTGCATTTACAAAACAATAAATAAAATTCACTGATAATTTTAAAACAATTTCACTGTTCCACAAGAAAAGTTTGTCCACTTCATCATTATGTATGTTTAATCATATACAATCTACTTAGACAATATTTGAATATTCAATAACATGAAAATTTTGAAAGAATCACATAACTATTTGTTATTATGTTGGATTATATCACTAATATAAAAAAAAATTGTCGTATGCATATTTTCAAATCAATCCTATCTCATAATGTTTTTTTTTAAAATGTTGTATGAAATGCGTTACATATAATTAAAACTTTTACACTTCATTCCTACTATCCATAGATGATCTAAAGAAAACAAAAATATACATTATAAATTATTAATAGTCATTATTATTACCAAAATAACCTTTATCTGGTCATCATATTCAGTAGGCTTCTTCATCCACTAGATACCGATCATTGCAAACATAATTATACATTCATACACTTTATTTTAAAATATATTCTTATCTAAATTATTAAATTATTCCATTATAAAATTTTATATCATCAACAAATTAATGTTTTATGTTTTCCTAATCTTATAAAAAAAAATTAGATTTAAACTAGGTTAATAAAATAAAAGGAATCAAAACTATAATTACATATTTTCTTGACAATAGTTCCTGATAAGTCCAAAATGTTTATTATTTTCTCTAGAGTTTTAAAATGTTCTCCTCCAAGCGTGTTAAAGTTTAAAAATAAAAATAAATATTAATCCATTTAGTAAAATTTATAGAAAATAATCCTTGGTTTTAGTATTTAGGACGATAATTATTAAATCATAATATTAACTAATCCCGTGAAGCTTCTTAATATTCTCTGCCAATATTCTCTGTGGCGTATCCGATGCATCACTCCATCTAGCTTAACTTTAAAATATTCCGTAAACTTTTTTTTACAATATTTCCATGGATCCATCTTTTATTCAACTATGTGTTCACTTTTTTATATATATATATAAGTTTTCTTCTTAATACATTTAAACTTTCGTTTGGTATTTATATATATATATATATATATCACTTTTTTAAAAAAAAAACTTCAAGTACTTTTAAACAAATGTTTTCTAAATACATTTTAAACAATTCTAAGACTGGAGGTTTTAATATCAAAAATGCTTCAGTAACATATTCTCCTGGGTACTTTCTTTAACTCCTGAAAATATTTTTTTTTTAAATGTTATCTTCAGAAAGGATATAACATTTTACTCCTTTTGACATAATATTATATAAAACGATTCATAAGATATAATTGTCTTATTACTATTTTAAAAAATAAATCTTGGATAAGCTTATCTAAATAATAATATGTCTCCAATTTTTATCTTTTAAACAGAAAATAACTTTGCACTGTATCAGTATAATGTCCGTACTATGATTTTTATGCACTAGAATAGTTCTCCGGTGAAGCATTAATAAAGCTGTATCAAAATATTCCCAAAACATTTTTATATTATTAGAATTTATATCCATTTTATTCCACAGTATATCCATCTTTTCATTGCGAAGTTTAGGTCAAATTTCAGATAAAATAATCCTGGCAAGTAACTTTTAAAAATTAGAAAATCATTTTTAAGAAGTTCCCAAATATATTTTATTTTAAACTCTCTTTTGCAAAATACTTTTCAAATAATATCAATAACTTTTTTTTTTTTTGCAAATAAAACTATAAGAAAGTACTAAAAAAAATTGACTAAAATAAAAATTTTAAAATACTATCTCTTCGATAGCTACTAATATACCTTTCTCTGATTTCAATCCATTTTTAATCTCCCCTGATACCCCGTGCAATTCATATTTATAGTCTGTAAGAATACCTCATTTGATTGATTGATTCTTACTTAAGCTTGAGAACAAATTTACATATATTTTTAGTTTTACAGAATTATATTTGAAAATAAAAATTATGATGTAATGAACTGAAAATATTATTTAAAATACTACTTTTAAATCAATTATTATTTTATTAAAATTATTTAAACATTTAAAATAACTTTTAAAATAACTCTAATAACTTATTCCCTTCTTAATATTCAATTTATCTAGTTTTATTTAAACAAAATATTTAATTTTTTTATTAACTGTATTCGTCTTTATTACATTACTTAAAACATTACATACAATAGTTAACTTAATATTTATTATTATTTGCTTTTATGATAGGCAATAATTTCATTCAATTCTATAATATAATCTTTTAAAATATTTTAAACTTTGTTATTAATTCAAACAAGCAGTGTGTGTGATAGTATGCATTATACAAGTCACATGATCAATAACTTTGACAGACAATTTTTAATCTATTTCTCTGCCTAGAGTAATAAAATTGATACACTTATTATATTAAATAAAATAATTATAAAAATTTGGAAAAATAATTTAAAATATAGAATTAAATATAATTTTCACCATCATAAAGTTTATTTTTTTAAAGTATACGATATTAATTTTGATTATTAAACATAGTTTATAAATTTAAATACTGTATTTATTAACTTATCAGTTTTAAACTATTAAAATCGAATTTATTAAATATACTTTTAAATATTTATAGCTGTGTTATTTAATATGGCCAGCTTTTACAACCATATGAAACAATATTTTAAGTTTTATTTAACTATTTTTTAAATGATTCACTATAATTTTATATACTACGTATTTTCTTTAGCTTCAAATTGTACTTTTATATTATAATTGACAAACCATAATTAATAGATCAAAAGAACATATTCTAAAATTTAAAATTTTTAGTAATTGACTGAGATGGACTATTACTGACCTATAGAAAAGGGCACAATATATATATATATATATATATATATATATATATATATATATATATATATATATATTATGCCAATCCTTCAAAACAGTGAGCTTTAAATTTAGTAAAACTTGGAGAATATATAATTTAAAATATCTTTATATAATTATTTTTCTTAATGTCACCACTTACATGTGCTGTTTCAAAATCCTATATTTATAATAATAATTAACCAACCTGTGCTTGTTATTTTAATTATTTGTTCAATATATATGCATAATGTGGTTTGTAATTAATAATACGCTGATGCATTGCAGTGAAACTTTTTATGTAATAATTTGTAGGCTTTATATATATATATATATATATATATATATATATATATATATATATATATATATTCTAATTTACAGACTTAGCACTTGCTTCTAAATTTAATTTATAATTTTAATTAATCTATATATTGGACTTGAAATGCACATACATGAAGGTATATTATAAATTAATAATTGCTTAGCACTTTTGGGAGCTTCATGTTCTCATATTAATAGTTTATACTAATGAATGTTGTAGTCATCATTTTAATAAAGATATATGCAAATTTATGCAAATAGCCTAGACAACCCTTTTTTTTTTCAAAAAGAAGAAGCAGGCATCTCTTCTATTGATGGTGTTGGGGTCATCTGCAATGAATAATGATTCCTTAATCCTGCACATGGTGTCACTGCACTCAGTTCTAACCACTTCAACTGGAGAGATTTGAACATGTGGCCTGTAATTTTTGATGTTCCAAAAATAGAGAGCTGCCCTCAGATTTTATTCGAGCCCTGTTGTATAAATATCAGGGTTGTGATACCGTGGTGACTATTGCAGCATGTGTTTTCTCATAATATGCTGCACTATAACCATTTTAATTAATGAACAATAAGTATCAAACTAGCCTTGGGAATGATTAAAAAGTATATTTCTTTGTTAATCTATTAGGAAATGATTTCAAATATATTTTTTCCTTTCTTAGATGATTATTAATATAGGCTGTAGATTGAAACATGTTAACAAGATCAATAATATAATTATTCTCTTAGGTAAGTTATATATATAATGCTAGTTAAGAATTGACTCCTATTAGCAAAACTAATAAAGCTATCATTAAAACACATTTTAAGCACATTTTAATTTTAAATGTGTTAGATCCTTTTTGTTTGGTGGATTAGGTTTTAATAAATACAAATAAATAATTAATTTTTGCTGAATCTTTTAAATAATGGGACCTTGGTAATGCCATCCCATTTTCTTCTTTTGGAGACATACATGCATCAATAAGTCCTGAAGTTTAATGCCAGGCAAGCAAGTAAGACACCCCATTACTGAACTATAAATGTTTACATCATAAGGAGGAGGACATTTGGTCCCAAGGTACTGACATTGGTGACAAGAACCCTTAAAGAACATAATCTATCCACAGAGCATTTTATTATTAATATTTGCCAGTGATATAGCCTATGTTGTCAAACTAGAGCAGCCATTATACCTCCTTATTAATTAATTTTCAGCTTTATTCTGAAACCATCTCTTGATCTTAGTTTCAATCTACAACTGGGTTAGATGATTTACATGCTCGTATTAGATAAAATATAAGTACTGTATAACCAAATAATAACTGATCCTCTCAAGGCTCATTTAATTACTTATGAAATAGCAACCACAATCTTAAAGATAAGATTTGGCATTTCCACTATATGCATAATCAAAGTGATTTCATACATGCACACACCATTGTTAAATTAATATGTAAAGATGAGAGTGATATTATAATTTTCTCATCCACTGTGATGTCTGCATGTATTCACAACACCTTTGAATCATGTTCTTTATATTTGTTCATTTTATTTACTAATTAAAATATATATATATTTAAATTACATTGATATTCTATGATTTCTCATAGCCTAATTTCAATCCAATTCAATATTAATTATTATATTAAATGGGAATGATATATGTGCATTAATTTAAGATTATAAACACTACCTCCATCTTCGTTCCATTGGCCTCTTATAATTTGTAGTCAGCTTTTAATAAATGAAGCCTACATCTCCATTTATTTCTGCCCTATTCCAGCCATGAAGAAATAGAAACTAAGTGTGATCTCAGGTATGTCACTCATAAAGTGTTGAGTCACAAAATACTAGTAAAGAAGTTGAAACCTAAATGAAATAGGGATTTCACCATTCCACTATGGTCAGCTTTGGTCTATTTTCCTGGATTCTGGGTTCTGATACATGAATATACAAAATGTACAGAAGTAAATCAGCCTTCACACATGTGCTATTTTAATATAAATTGATGGGCACTTACCCATAAGCAAAGATTCAAAAGCACAAGTAAATGACTTGTCCTTCAAGCTTTCTATATTAAAAACAAAAGCAAAACTCCCCATACAGTAGTGCCACTCTGTGCTAACCAGAGTAATCAATAGATGCCAGAAGGCTTGTGCATAAAATCCCTATCTAGTGCCTTTGGTTAGCACAGGGTGGCACTACTGTATGGGGAGTTTTGCTTTTGTTTACAACAATTTTGTGCTAGTATGAGATGGTGATCATGTGATGTTTAGTGGCTTATTTATATTGAAAGGTATAGCTACTTTTCTCATTACTACTTTACTATTTTAAACTAATGCTTAGATTACAAATCATTTTTTATTATATTAAACCATAATGGTTTTATTGTTATCAAGGACTCTAACAGAAATGTTTATTATTTTTTCCACCCAGCATATTTATGGATGTCATCCTATTCTGACTCCAATTGCCAAACCTATGCCTTAATAGGAATTTTGCTGGAAGGGATGAGAAAATCAATCAGTGATAATTCAGAAATGCCCAGTCACTGGCATTATACATATTCGAGATGATCTTGAAGCAAAAGAAAATAAATATATATATAAAGACTAAAAACTTGATCTTTCTATCTACTGTACTAACATCAAAAAAATAATTAAATATTCTTTAACTGGGAAAATGAAAGTTCATTTTAACAGTCTGTAAATAACTCATCTGGGACAGGCATGAAAATAATGATAGTAACTGTAAAATGACAAAGTTTTAATAGACACATAGACAATTTATAGCAGGACAAACAAAACAAAATTTTGGATCCAATTGATGAGCAGCTTCTAAAGTTCCTAGCAATAGCTAATTGAAGTTGCTGTTATTATTGCATGTGAAGTATTCAATATATTTTATTTTTTAATAATAACAAATTAACATTTACTGCTGCAGATTTTAGTTATATTTTACTGTTTAATTAATTGGTGATTTTATAGTTTTATACCTCAGCACTCAAACTTGCAAATTATAAAAAATAATATTAGTTTTTCCATCAACTGACATTGACCATAATCACATTTATCAAGACACTTGTAATAAATTATCAAAGATCATAAATCAGACAAATAGTTAATTAATTTGTAATATTCAATTAAGTTTACATAATTTTTAAATGATAATATATTTTAATAATAAATTAAATACAAATGAGAACAATACGAAAATGTTCATATTTAATATTCATGCTCTTCTATTCTTTTTTATATTATATGCACATTAAATATAGGTTAGTTCCATTGGTTAATAAGTCACACATTTCATTCCTCATTCCTAGAGACATGAATGGTTAGTTATAATTCTTGTTCAATAATAATAATAAAACATGTTATGCTAAGTGAAATACACACATCCTTTCATTTGAACTTTACTTTTTTATAGCCAGAATATATTTTTAATCCAGAGTCTATGAAATATTTAGTTAAAAAGTTCAGCATAATTTTTCCCATAAGATAGCAAAGTTCACACACTTCAATTCTTTCTTTAATATTAGAGATTAAGATTAGCAATTTGAACTGGAGTTATAGACACACTTGTGCATTTTAAATGAGGACATTAAAATATAAGTTACTTAATTGAAATGTAGGGAGATCTATCTTGTTTAAAGTTGATTAGGCTTTCATCCTTGTCTTTATCTACCAAAGAAATTTTTCTTAACTAGTTTCATACAGGAACATTAATAAAAAAAATACTTTTGAGTTTAAATAGGATATTAACTGCTTGATTTTGGAATAAGAACCACTTTGTAGAGAGAGAATTGTAATAAAACAAACAGACTGCTTATATTTTCACCCCCTTTTTATTACCGATTATTGCTTAGCTATCAATTTTCTCCTCTAATTAAAAGGTCACTTTCTCTAAAGGTCAACTTCAAGAAAGGTCACCCCACCTTCTGCACTGAAATAATTAGCTGAAAATATTCAACAACTTTTTCTTTTGAAAAAGAAATAAATAAATGAAAATCATTGTCTTTTAAATAATATTAATTAAATTGAATCAAAAAAAATACTCTTTACACTCTTAAATAAAAATAATAATTTAGCAAATAAAATTGATAATGTATTTGTTTTGTTTAATAATCCACCAATCCACTTATCAATCAATCACTTAAAATATATTTACAGTGGTTGTCAAAGATATTTATTGTTAATTTAAGTATTTTGCTGTAAAACATAATATTCTGTATCATGATTAATTACATGAGTGAAAATGAAGTTGTAAGATAGCATAAATATACATACACACATATGCTACACTGTGAATACTAAATCAACCTGATAGAGTAAAAACTTATATTTCCGAATGCAATGGGGCTTTATATGTTCAATACATGCTAGTTTCCTTAAAAAACAGTATTATATAAACGTGTGTTAAAACCAACTAGTTCAATATTAAACTAATCAATGTCATTAATAAATTCATGATAAAATTATTCATGAAAACACATATCTTATAACTGTGTGGATTGTGCATATATATTTATAAATATTTAAATATACATATTCATTATAAAGTTTCATTGCGTCGGAATGTTTTATTTTACTTTTAAACAGTTTGTTCAAATTTTAGTGATTAAAAGCTACATTCTTTCAATAAGCTTTCAGATCATCCTTTCTCAAAAACAATGGGGAATTTTTATCAATTAGTAAAAATAATAATTTAAAATGTAATGATGGTTTTTGATTAAATTCATTTTTTAGATTTACAAATTCATTTTCTAATTAGAAAATGAATTCAAAGTTAATGAGTTTGAAAGCCTTATTGAAGGAATGTATATAAAATCAATTAACAAAATTTGTAACTTTGATATTGTAAGAAGCTTTATTCTGAAGGCATCTAGATTCAGCGGCACACCAGAAAACAGGTATAAATAGCCTGGAAAAGTTTGGAGAAAGGAAGCCATATTTGTTTTGAAAGAAGTGCTACTAGAAGCTATATGTGTCTTAAATTATAAATTTCTATAGTGTCTCCATCATGGTGAGGGGATAACTTTGGGAATCTGACTGCTGGGCCCAAAGTCCCCAGAAGATCTTCAATGTAGCTGCTAAACTAAACTTTTTCCACATCAATTGTGCTGCCAAAAACTGAAAGAATATTCAAATGCCATTCACAAATGTTCAAAATGCCTTCGTTTCAACCCAATCGGACTCTGCCATGTGAACTAAAGAACCAACCATGAAGGAATGGTAATATCTTTCTTTTGAACTGCAACTTTCTGGACAGATGTGAACTTTAAGTTAAAACACCTTTTAAGCTATCTACTGTAATTTTTTTTTATTTATGCTACCTTAAATTATGAAGTAATTCTCTCTTTCTATCTCTTGTTTTTAAATTTAATATTTGTTAACTTTTCTTTCTTATGATGGCAGTTCATTTTACTAACTGCATTATATATATATATATATATTAATGTCATTTAATTTTGATTATATGCCAATAATAGCTTCAACTCGATAATAATCCCTTTCGATAAACTTGCCTCATAAAAATAATATAATATTAAGTTTTATAGTAATTTTTTCCCACTAGAACTAATTTAATACAGTTCTATTACTTATTGAGTTAAAGGATTTATTAAATGTTGCTATTTTTACTAATGAGTGATAATGACTATTGACCATTTTCTAACCTATGCTCCTGGCTACTTTATAGAGTTCCTAATATTTATTTATTCACATTAATAATGATAAAATGTTTTATTAAAGGTCGATAAGGAAAAGTAAATGAATATATTCTAATTCAAATGTTATACTTTCTATTAATATTCAGGGAGGGCATGATATTTAGGGTATAATTCATATAATTTTATAATTCCGTTAAGTACTTTTTAGTTAAAGCTTGTTTGACTTTAATTCAACATGATCAGGTCATCATGTATAGCATTCTTTATATAAAAATGTTTTTTTTTACTTCAACATGATGACTATCAAGTCATCATTCTCCAAACATTGCTGACACAAGCCATCTCATGCTTCGTAAGCTTGTCATCAGTGATACTATTGTTACTTTGATTATCGAGGAAGAAACCACTTCCTCACTTGCTCGTTAGTATCTTGGAACACCAAAGGTTCATGGCTATGACCCAGCTTGGCTTTCTCTGTGTTCAATGTCTCCTTGATAGGGCAGAAGACTTGTAAAACACAAGCTGCTTTCTTACTTAAATCACCGACAAGCCATTATTTTTCATATTCATTTTTATAGCTAATAAGACATCAGTACCGTATACTTCTCAGTTCCAGTAAAGCATGCTCTCATGCTCATAAATCAAGATGAATTGATTTTATTAAAGTTGAACAAATTCATATTTATTTATTTATAATTAAGTAAGTTTTCTATTAAATATTAAAGTTATGCCCTAAATACATATCTTGCTCTTTGTGAATTGATTTACGAATGTGAAAATGAATATTACATTCTTTCTTTTAAAAATTTGAATAATAATTTCTGTCAAAGCCCAATACCTTTATCTACCGTTATTTACTTGTCAGGGCATAGACACGTATAATCCTCCTATAATATTGCATAATAGTTATTGGCATTTAATAATGACTGTCATTCTTATTGTAAATTGTAAATTCTATTTTAAAGACTAGAGGTAATCTATAGAATTTTAATCATAAAAGTTGAACAAAATATTTATTATTATTAAACATTTTATTAACACATTTGGTTTTTAACTTTTTTTATTATTCAATAATTATTTGAATACTAATGCTCACTGTCTGTATATCCTTAGTTATTTTATTATATGTTTGTAGAGTCAGATCAGTGGTCTCAAATCATCATCATCCATTGAGCTAGTTTCTTGGTGCATAGTCATGTACTGTTGACATATGCCATCCATTGATTTGATCTGAGTTCATGAGCTGGGTTTGAATTCAGTTTGGTCTTGGAGTAAAATCTTTGGTTTGACTGAGTTTGAATCCGAATTTGTGGTTTGGGTCATGTTGTTGTAGGTGGGATCATTCGATTGGTACAATATATGTATATAATTAGATATTTATAAATATAGTAATTATATAATTAAAACTGTTATACCCTTGAGCACTTTCGATTATCCTAGTAATATTTGTCAACTAACACTTTGAAAGGCTAACCTTTCCACAATTATGTGATCATAATGTTTGCTGCCTGCCTGTTAATTAAGTCATGTTTGTATTTCTATATTAGAATAGCTTCCTTTATAATCCTTTAATTGTTATTTTTTCTAATTTGGAATTTTTTACATTATTAAAATTAAAGTCAAAACCATAAATACATGATTTATTATGGTCATAAAAAACAGATGCCTAAATATTATTATCTACTTTACAATTTTGTTTTGATTTCTAAACCTGTTTAATTACAGCAAGTGCTCTTTAATTATTTTTTCCAATGTACATCTCAATTGACCTATATATCCACTACTACACCTACATATCCATTTATAAATGACACAATTTTTTTTTATAAATGAGGTTTTACCTTTAGAGTTATTTATTAATTTGTTTAAAGTAGGTGTATAAAATGCAATATCACATATACCTTTATAAATATTCCTTACAAAATTTACATGACAATTTGAAATATATGGTATTGATATCCATATTTTTTATTAGCAAAAGAATCAATATTATTATTAAAATTGTTATTCTTATATTTTATATTAAAATCTTTAATAACACTATATATATGATTATAACTGTAACCAAAATTTAACAATTCATTCAAATATATTGCAATAGTTTTGTCTTTATCCAATGAATATTTGCAAAAACTACTACTTCTAAATAAGAAGGACTTCAAACATGCCATTTAGTATGACATTGGAACTCTTGATTTATATAGAATATAATCTCTTTTTACTATTGGTTTAATGGTCATACAATAATCCAGAATACATTGATTTCTAGTTATTTTAAGATCAAGAAACTGAATGCACATTATATTTTTATCTGCTTCTATAAATTTTAAGTCTTTTAAACCATTTCATTCTTTAAATAACATATTAATTGTATTTGGTTTGCTGCATACAAAAACATTATCAACATATCGATAATATACAGTAATATTTTTTTGATAATATTCCTTTTTCACAATACTTTTTTCATATGTAGAAATTACAAAATTATATATTTAAGCAACAGTAGGTAAACCCATTGACCAGCTATTGCCCATTTTATATTAATCCTTCTTAAAATCTGCATAAATATTTTTAGCAATAAAGCTTAATGTTTCAGTTACAAATTTTATTATTTTCATGTTAATATTTTTTTAAACTTAATGTGCTGTAAATACCTTTAATAGATGCTAATCAATCAATTGGTCCATACATTTCACTTACATCTAGAGTACAAATATGTCATTAACATCAATCTTAATGTTAGAGATTTTATTAACAAAATCAGATGAACATATTGTATATTTACCAAAACCAAGAATTTCTTATTGCATTTTCTCAATAAACAACATTTTTCATAATAAAACACCCCCATCCCAAAATCAACCATTAAACATAAAGGTTCATTTTTTTAAGCAGTTTTATATTTGAAAAATTTTTGGGACATATTGCAGCAGAAGGATAAATATTATAATAAGTACTATTATCAATCATATTATTTTTGGCTTTTTTAAATGTTATTAATAAATTGAATATGTAAATTTTCTATATTTACTTCATCATTCATAAAGTTAAGATTATTCATTTGAGTAATAAGTCTGTCTTCATAATCAGATTTTTGTTTTTTACAACCATAATAAGTCATGTAGTTATGGTTCTGATTTCTATTTTAATAATGTAAAAATATTGCAAATTAAAAAAAAAAATAAAGAAAAATAATGGAAGCTATGCTAATATACAAATACAAACATGACTTAATTAACTAAGGCAGGCAGCAAACGTTAAGATCACAGAATTGTAAGAAGGTTAGCCATTGAAAATGCTAGTTGACAAAGATTACTAGGATAATCGAAACTGCTCCTAAGTGGATAAAATTTTTAATTATCTAATTACTGCATTCATAAATATTTAATTATATAATTACTTACATTGCTTTAAAAAAATGCAGTCATCAAATATATATATATATATATCATAAACCATTATCAACCCGCTGCAGGATGAAGGTCTCTCTAAGTTCAATCCATCTCCAATCTTTAACTTCTTTTATCCACATCACCCCTGCACACTTTCTTATTTCATCCATCCATCTCACATGTGGTCTCTTTCTGGGTTTTTTACAATATTTTGGAATCCAGTTTAAGATTTCAGTTGTCCATCTATTATCATTTCTTCTAGCAATATGTCCAGCCCAACTCCACTTCAGTCTTTTAATTTTTTCAATGAGGTCAGTAACACCTGTTTGTTCTCTTACCCATATATTGCCTTTTTGGTCTCTTCTTGTTACTCCCAACATGCATCTCTCCATACTTCTTTGAGTGGTCTGAAGTCTCTGTATTGCTCTTCTATTAATTGTCCAAATCTCAGATTCATAAATAAAAACTGGTAAAACACATTTATTAAAAACTTTCCTTTTCAAACACATAGGCTTATTTCCTTTTAGTATCAAGTTATTTCTACCAAAAGCACTCCAACTAAGTTTAATTCTATGATTAATTTCATCCATTATATTTCTTTGTGTATTAATAATCTAATAGAAGGTATTTGTAACTGTTAACTTCTTCTAACTCATCATAATCAATCTTTATTTTTATATTTAGAGAAAATCCATTAAACATTACTTTAGTCTTTTTAACATTTATCTTTAATCCTGACTTTCAGCTCTAAAGCAATATTTGCAAAAACAACTACATCATCTGCGAAATGTAAATGCTTTAAATAATATCCATTTACTTTTACTCCTTTAGCTTCCTGTTTTAATCCACAATATACTTCTTGCAGCACTGCTGTAAAAGGTTTTGTAGATATAAAGTATCCCTGTCTTATATTCTTATCAATGTTGACTAAGCTTACTTCCCCAATCCACAAAGTACTGTCTACATGTCATAATTTTTTTATATTCTGACTATTCTTTCTACCATCTGTATATCTTATATCCTGAATCTAATTCAACAACAATAATTTATCTTTTCTTTAACTCAAATATTCTACCACTCTTTATTACAATTATTTATCAATTTTTATTATTTCCTCCCTTTCTCCAATACTTCCCACTCTTTGAAGCCCCATAGTTGAGAGACCATTGAAATGATTTAGTACTTTTCTTATTACGACTGAACTATTTTAAACTAACACTAGATTATTAATCATTTCTTTACTATATTAAAAAATATAATAGTTTTATTGTTATTAAGGACTCTGACATAAATATGCATTATTATTTTCCACCCAGCATATTTATGGGTGTCAGCATATGCTGACTTCAAATGCCAAACCTATGGGTTTATAGGATTTATGCTGGAAGGGATGAGAAAAGCAATCAGTGATAATTCAGAAATACCCAGTCACTGGCTAGCTAATTGAGTGGGTGGTACTGAAACTGTAGGAAATATATATGTAGGCATTGCAGTAACAATTAGATTAATCAACTAATGGAATGACTATATCATGCATATATCTTTAGATAAACACATAATACATGCACAAAATAAAAAGAAAATATGTAAATATGCTCAAATATTCAATAAAACATTCATGAAATAATAATAAAAGAATATTTCAATGTGGTCAGATATTTAATAAAACATATGCAAGTATACATATATTCCTGAAGAAAAGCAAAAAAAAAAAAATACTAATAATAAAATAATGTCTCATCCCTTCAAATACCATGTAAATTTTCTGAAGGTAGGAAAAGTGTTTGAAATATAATTATGTAAAATCTTTTAATATCAAAGGAAAAGAGTGCATTTAATGTATTTTGGAAAATAAATGTGTTATCTTGAGTTTCCCTGGAAAAATAGCTTATGCAGATTCATGATTATAATAAATTCTTTTGGCATACTATGGCCATAAAAATTGTTCAGCATAAATATCTTCTCATAATTGTTTTCTTGAATCTCCACTGGTTCGATGATTATTTTGGATATTACATGGAAAAATGCAGATGGTCAATCACATCTTCTCTTCAGGTTCTGGTGATGGTTGACTTCTATAGCAGTTTTGTCTTTTTTATGAGAACAGGTTTATAAATCCCAGCACATTTAAAGCTTTACCCCAGCTTATTTATTTCTAACTGGAGAATATATTTTCTTTGATTAACACAAGTCTTCAAAATTTCTGAGGCAAGTAATCTATAATGTGAACATATATAGCAAATTGACACTTTAAAACTTAATGTCAAGAACTCAAAAAGTCTCCTGATATTTTTCTATTTATATCATTCTTTTCTCGAAAGTTCTACTCTTCCAAATCTTAGCTATTTTTTCTGTATCTTAGCATGTGATATCCGCGGTCGGCTTCTCTTCAAAAGAAAACAAAAAAACCTTTTAGCACCTTTTCCTTTATGTCTAAGCAAAAATTTCATTAAATATTTTTTGAAAGTAACTTACAACAATGCCTTTGTTAAAAGCATTTTCAGATAGCAATCAGTTTAGTTTCTCTTTTATTTTAATTTTCTTTTATATATTTTATTTATTTTTATTTTCATGAATATATTTCTTCATTTTCTTAAATTTGTATCAAAATAAAAATATAACATTTAGACATTAAAATAACACATATTTAATATATGCTTTCAATATGATTTTACTCATTCACCTGCCTATACAACAACATATACACACATGTTTCATTAATGTAAATGAGCACACACTTCCCTTCTTATGCCCGTTTTACATCTTTATTTAATTATTTTTAAAAATAAAAATATTAAATATATACATTTAGTTATTACTAATATCTATAATTATGCATGAATATAAAATCCCTTTCTTAGGAACATGGTTTAATCCCAGCCTTGTTACAATATATAAACCAATCTTTGCTTACCATGCATTATTCAGGGCTTGAGTCTATTCTATACTTGATTTTTTAGACGATGTTTGTGTTATACAAACACAATTCAAAATATTACACGAGAGAGAATTTATTTCACTTTTAACAACCTACAATTAATGTACAATAATTTACAATTTAAATTATGTTAAATGATAATAAAAAAATGTAATTGGATTTAATGATGAATAGTTTCTATATGTTAAATTAGTGATTCATTATACTGACATAAAAATAAATAATTATATGTAAAGTTAAGTCCCTGCAATTTGCTCCTACATTTTAAATCGTAAAGCAAACATAACTATAATAAATTACATAAAAATTCAAAATCATAAAATTTTGATATACATTATTACAAAGTGTGAATGGAGATTATTCTAAGAGTAAATGTCAAAACAGAAATAATATTAATTTAACTATATAATTTTTCTTCTTTTTTTTAAAATATGTAATTCTATGAATAACATTAATACACTAATATCTTTCTTTGTGTTAGTTTAGTAACATTATTTATAAAATATTAATTTAAGTTTTTTATATGGAAAAATATTTTAAAATTTAAATAATGTTCTGAAAGTTAATAAATTCAAAATGACTTTTATATAATTACCTAGAATTATTAAATAGTAGTAGACCGATTATTTGGTGTACAACAGGAAATTTGCAATTACTGTAGAGTTTTTTTATATACATTTATTTCAGGACTCTATATTATGTAAATTACATGGATTCAGTTTTATGATGTAGGGTCATACATCTTGTTTTTATAAATTTGAAAAATAAATGTGTTGATTTTCATTTTTTCACTGTGGTAGTAGTTAACTTATAGTATAATGACATATAGTCGATTAAAAGCTTAAGAGTCTATTTTTTATTGAAATGGCCCTATTCTTGGATGGAATTCCCTAAAGCAAACTAGTAATTCATAAAAAAAGTTTTTGGATGCTCACAGGGAGGTGTATACTTGTCACATATTATTTTACAGTTACTTTCTGATATATGTCTAAGATGTTGAAGACAAGAAAGAAGGATAAAACAATTTAATTTTTTTACCATATTAATTTTATTAATTTTTTTTTATCTAAAGAGAATATTAATCTCTTAATAATTAAAACAAAGTTATGATATTAATTTTCTAAGTCTGGAACCAAAATGCAAGATTGATAACAAAAGAAATAACAAAATATTGTTATATTAAATATAACAAGATTATAGTTATATTATTGAGATTAACTGGTTTTTAATAACATGTCACACACAGTACAAATTTATTTTTTAATTTTTTTATATTTTAATTGTTTTATGTTAGACTTTAATTAAATTAGCTGCATGCTGTCTAATTTTGGTTCAAGTTTAGGTATTAATTCAAACTTTTTAAAAAAAGATGTGTCTTTTACTAAAGGATTAAACTTAATTTTTAAATTCTAAAAAAAAAAAAATAACTAAAACTGTTTTAACTTAAAATTAAATAAAATACTTTATATTTAAAATTCTAGGCATGTTTATATCTATATACTCACAAATTTTGATTCTACTATATAATATCTTATTTTGTAAGATTTATCTAGCTGAATTACCTTTTAATTTTAGGATATAATATACAACTAGTCTACTATCTTTCTAACAACATGTCATAAACATAAAATTGATATTTCTAATTGTTTTCGTATATATACACATATATACATAAAATTCTTTTGAAGGCATATGTGTGTGTGTTTTGGAAAATAGATTTTATTTCTTTTTTATATTAGTTAACTATGTAATTTCAATGAGCATCAAATTCACAACTCTCATATTTCATAGTTTTACTGTGCAAAACATGACAGATCTGTTAGTCAAAAAATGTGAGCGTACATATATCAACAAACCACAATAGGCTGATTAAAACACAAAAGACAGATACAAAATGAAAAGATAACACACATAATATATAAGGTAAATGCAATCATTCTGGTTGCCCAGCTGCATGCTATAAATCAAAGACCAACATCACAGCCAGAATTGTGTAGCACAAATATATATATATATATCTATATATATATATATATATAACTATAATTTTAGTTTCTATATGCATAACATGCATATATATATACAACTGCACTATAGACAAACTAGAATAGTAGCCCATGTTCTGGGACCATAGAGGACAACACATTCATAGCTTTTATGCATGGTCTGACAAGTTGCTATAGTATATAATGTGATGACTGTGAAAAAGGAAAGTAAACGAAGCTTGGTTCATAGTCAGTTACAAAACATGAGAAATAAAGTATAAACAATATTAAATTATCACTCAGATAGAATATTTAAATAAAATTATTTACTTAATATAAATAATAAAAACATACTATTATTTTTTATGACATGACCCTACTTTGTACTAATCCAAATAGTCTAATAACCATTCAATATGATAAGTGGATAAATGACTAACATTGGTATGAAATATATATTTTTTAAAAATTAATAAATCATTTTAACGAATGAAAACATTATATACAAATAATCAGATTATTATTTGTATAATCTAATTATTATAAAATAGTTTTAATATAGTAGTCTTAATATTTAAATATTTATATTTTATAGAAGTTATAAAATCACGTAGTGTTATTAGTTAAAAAATATATCTACCATGGGTAAATAAAATATATTTATACTTTTAATATAAGGAAGTAGATATATCAATATTTTTTTATATATTATAAAGTTTAAATTATTTATTTGTTAAATAAATAATTATTATGTTTTATATTAAACTAAATGAAGTCTTTAATTTATTTTATTTATTTATTTGATTTTATTAGATAAGAACAACCATTTAATATAATAATCTTTATTGATTATTATATTAACTTCATGAAATCCATTTTAAAGAGTTAATGAGATTATTATTATTATTATTATTATTATTATTATTATTATTATTATTATTATTATTATTATTATTATTATTATTATTATTATTATTATTATTATTATTATTATTATTATATTGATAGGAACCCCTGAAGAGAGTCAATTGTTAGACTTCCCTGAGTTTGAAATCTGAGCATAACTGTTAAATCAATTAAGGTGAAAATTGATTGATGTGGTTTAGATATAATAATTTATTAATAATTATTTATTTATTTGGAGCATATATGGTTTTATATCAAAATTAAATCACATCATCCATGGCATCTTATATGAAGACCTTAAATCTCACTATAGTGAGATGTGACTGCCTTAACTCATCTCATTGAGAGGGTGCATATCATTACAATATATAAATATGAAAGGTTTTGTACATATTAGTTTATTTATTTGCTAATATATTTATGTATTTTTGTACTTACTTCATAATATATCAAGATACCATTCTCTCTACTATAAGGGCCAGATGGTCCAGGTCCATTAACGGCAGCTCCAGGTTTAATATTACTTTTATTGCTTAAAGTAAAAGTGCGCCCATATAAAGGAATTCCCATAATAAGTTTTTTTGGATCAAGTCCATTTTTGATCCAATAATCCACAGCCCAACTCTGTTAAAAAGCAAAAAAAAAAAAAAAATGACAATATTCATATACAATTAGAATATGAAAAAAGATAATGGAATATAGATTATAATAGACTTTATCTAGAACAAAATGTAAAAAAAAACAAGTTTTACAAGTAGTTGTCCCGGGTTAGCGTGTTCACTTCCCGGCTAATGCTATGACACATGTGAAAAAAACAATCTCATTTTTTGTTCATAAAAAATCTATTTTGCAAAATAGACCGTTACTTTAAGAAATAATTGTTATTATTTGCTCTGCTAGACCTTCAAAATCATTTCTCAGATTTAAAAAATAGTCACCATAGACATATAGACCCACAGATAGTTAGATATATATGACAATAAGTTATAAAACAGATAAATTATATTTTTAAATAAAAAGTAATAAAACAGAAATCTTATCTAATATTTTATACAAACAATTACATGTTTTATAGACTAAAAAATATATAATTTACTAGATTTACTTAACAAAAGAGAATTATAAATAATAATCACAAGATTTACTAAATGGAATGAGTTTAGCTAAACTTTTTTCCAATAAAATTTAGCTAGACTGATAAAATATCAGTTATAATTTTTCTCCATATATTTTTTTTGTTTAGACCGTATGTTTTTATTAATTAACTTTTATACTAAATATAAAGAAGTATTCCCATTTTTATTTCTCTATAAAAAAAAAAAAGTGTTATTCTTACATGTACAAAAGATATTTTTTATAAGATAAAATATAATAAAAATAATTACTGAAGATAGTTTCTATTTGCCGGAAGTAAATTTGCTAAGTTTTTCTTGATTCTGACTAAATTTTTAAATATTTTTTTTTTCTTTTTTAAGCATACATTATATCATAAAATAAATATCAGAACATTTTTTCATAAATAAAATTAATGAAAACGTTTCTTTCTTAGCAAAGATTCTTAAAAAAATGTAATCTCATTATTTTTCTACTTTTCAATAGTTAATTCCTATTTGATTTCATATATATATATATTAATTTTTTAAAAAAATTCCATGTATTTTTATAGAAAAACTTCAGTTATACTGTAATAAAGCAGATTAACAGAAACAATCATTTCATACTGAAATAATGCATCTATCAATAATATCTGTCTAACCTATTTTGAAATTAAAAATGAATTTACATTTAGTTTATTATTTAAGATTATAAGGATCACAGATCAAACATTAATAATTTATATATGTGAAAACTGTTAATTAAACAACTTCCTAAATATGCTCACAATTAAGTAAAACTCTTTCGCAAAAGGTTATGGATTTTAAATTTTAAAAAATCACAGGCTTTAAAGTTTAATTTTAATAATTTATTGAATTTATCTGGGTAATTTTTTGATTAATATTAGCTATAGTATAATAAAACAAATTCCATTTAGAAACAGGAATTGCATATTTAAATTATGCCATCTAGTAAGCTATTATATAAAGAATGTGTTGTATTTTCACTTTTCGTACATATAAAGTATAAATATCTGATCTATAATCTTTATACAATCTTAGATATTAAGCTAAAAATAAATTCATTTGAGGTCTAGAGTATTACAATCATTTTTTTTTTTCAGTTTGCAATGTTTATCATTAATTAATACTTTGTTTTTATATATATTATAGGTCAAATTTATTTATAAAAATACATGGAGAAAATCTACTAAATTATTAATATTTAAATTTAAAAACCTGTAAAAAGATTTGTATTATCTATCTATCTATCTATCTATCTATCTATCTATCTATCTATCTATCTATCTATCTATCTATCTACCTATCTATCTATCTATCTATCTATCTATCTATCTATCTATCTATCTATCTATCTATCTATCTATCTATCTACCTACCTACCTACCTACCTACCTACCTACCTACCTACCTACCTACCTACCTACCTATCTATCTATCTATCTATCTATCTATCTATCTATCTATCTATCTATCTATCTATCTATCTATCTATCTATCTATCTATCTATCTATCTATCTATATAAATTTATAATAAAGTAATACAAATATCAATATATAACAGTGATTATAAATAAATATACATTTATAGTTATACAAAAAAGTCTTCTTGACACATATTTTAGTCCTTTTCAATGTTAAACATTATTTATTTTAACCGTTATGTGATGTGATGTATTGTGGCTTCTCCTTAAACGAAGTCAAGAATATTTCAGCAATTATGCCCAGATAAACCTGTTAGCCACTTTATTTTCCATTCCCCACTCAAAATTTTTCTATATTCTGCTTTATCCCATTTCCACAACATAACCTTTGTCAACTCTATAACCTTTATATCTAGATCCCCTTTATCTTTTCCCAAACCCAGCATAAAAACCAATAATTCACTTTCTCTATAATCACTTTTTTTATATTTATTCTTCCATAACTTCATTATATGTATCCTTTCTGTTTTCAAGCATTTACATTCAATTAACAAATACCTAATATTTTCTATTCCTTCTTTACATAATTTACTAAATAAATCACCCATTTTTTTCCATTTACATGTATATTCTCTTGTAGCTAAAGATCCTGTTCAAGCCTTAAATAATAAACTACTTTTCTTACTATTATCATACATTAACTCACACCTAATATTCTGTTTATATATATATATATATATATATATATATATATATATATATATATATATATATATATATATATATATATATATATATATATATATATATAACTCTTTTTACTCTCCATACTATTTCTCCATCTCTCTAACTCCCTATTCTTTATTAATAAATCTATTCTTTTATCCCATTCCTTACTACTACAACACTCAACATTTCTCTTAACACAATCATCCCATCTTTTGTACAAATATACTGATATAAATTCTTTATCCAAATCTTTTGCATACCGCATTACATTTCTCACCCATCTTGTTACCTGCCCTTTACTCATAACCCAATTAAACACTATTTTGTCTATTTTTTCACTATCCATAAACTGCAATCTACCAAACATATTCATTTTTTTTTGCATCTCTCATATGAAAACTTGACCATCCCATTTCTCCTTGAATTGCCTCTCTTGCTGTCCATACATCTGCATGCAATGCATGTCTTCCTACTTCCCTTTGAACTTTTTCTAAGTAATTTAATACCTCTTTACTAACATATAATGCATCATTATCATATGTTAACCCTGATACTGCAACTCCTTTCCATATAATTCTAACTACATCATATTTATTATATGAAAACCCTGTTAACTTCTTTAACAATCCCTTTCTTTTCTTTGCTTCATTTATCAATTTTCTCTCCCATTCATCCAAATAATTTTTCTGATTACTTAAAATAATTCCCAAATAACTATATCTATTCACCACACTTAACTTAATATCTCCCAATAAAAATTCTACATCTTCTCTTTCCCCAGTATTAACCATCATTATATTTGATTATTCTTCACTAAATTTAATCCCCATCTCTTTATCAATCCTTGCCCATGTCCTCAACATAACTTCCATATCTTCTCTTCTTTCTGCACACAAAAATATATCATCTGCAAAAAAAACCTGACAAAATATATACTCCCTTACTACCTATTAATGGTATCTATCCCTTTTCCTAATCTTTTTATTGCTCTTTTTATTTCACTCAAATATAACACAAACAAAATAGGTGACATGGGGCATCCTTGCCTTAGCCTCACCCCATTTTTAACTTTAACTGATTCTATATTCCCTAATTGATATATATATAATATATATTTTCATATAATTTCTTAATAATATATATTAAAACTTCATCCAATCCCAAATTTGCTACTCTTATCCATAATCTATTTCTATCTACTCTATTATATGCCTTCTCTATATCTATAAAACTCATATATAACTGTTTACCTAAATTCCTACTCATATCCATAAGTTGTGTAACTACAAATAAACTATCTCCTATACGCCTATCTAATCTAACATCTCCTTGCATTTTCCCCACTACATTATTCCCTTCCATCCATTTTACAACTCTTCTGGCCATCATATATGAGAAAACTTTATATAAAACTGATGTTACCACTATTGGTCTATAATTATTCAACTTTCTATGATCCTTACCCTTTCCTTTAAATAATAATCTTACTCTTGTATTACTTCAACTACTTGGGAAAACTCTATTATGTGCCATTTTATTAAAACAAGATAATAACTTTACTTTTGCCCTATATCCTAAAATCATTACTATCTCTGCTGCCCATCCATCTAAACCTTTTGCCTTTCCACTTTTCAATTTCTTCTCTACCTCATTAAGTTCATTTTCTGAAAACCTAATATTCCCATTACTATATGCTTTCATGTTTTCTATCACTCTATCATTCACATCTAACATCTTTTCTATATTCATTACATATCTATTTAAGATTATCTCTAAATTTTCTCTAGAGCTACACTCCATTCCCTCATCATCTAGTAATACTATCTCTCTCCCCTACATTCCTCCTTTTAATGTAATTCCAAATTTTTTTACTCCCATCTCTTCCACTTTTATTAATATCCCCCAACAATTTACTATTCAATTTAAATCTCTCTCTATAATTATCTATTTTAGCTAACTTCTTCTTTTCTAAGTACTTTTCCCATTTAGCATTAATATCTTTTTCACTTTCCTTATTCTTAATAGCACATTTATATTCTCTACATGCTTCTTTCCTCTCTTTTACACTTTTATTAATTCTCATTTTTTATTACTTTTATTTTTCTGATTATTCTCACCTAAAACCCTATTTGCCACTTTTTCTACTTTTTTACATCAGTCCTTATACTCATCCCCAACCCACGCTTCCATAATTTCTTCAACTTGTATTTTATACTCTTCCAAATTATTCTTATCATTCACTCTCCATCCATATCTTTCACTATTATTTCTACTTTTATTTCTATTCTCCATCACATTACTAACCATTTCAATTACACTGAAGTTATGGTCACTAGTGCATTCTTTTTCTTCATTATCAAACATCTTAATTTTTCTTATTTTATTTATTCCCTCTTTCTCTACCAATACATAATCTATTGTATGAAATATATTATTTCTAGACCATGTGTATTGTCTCTCATAAATATTTAATAAATTTCCAATACTCAAATTCACTTTCTGACAAAATTCCTTCAAAAGCTATCCATTTTTATTATCTACATCATCAATTTCTTCAATATGTCCATTCATATCCCCTATAACCATTATTCTCTTCCCTTTTTCTTTAAAACTTTGTATATCTTTAACTAGACATTCATATATATTACTATTCCATTCCATTATAATTTGTCTATCTCCAGTGGCTATATAAACTATAGCCATCATCCATTCTTGACTACCCAACCTTATTTCAAACCACAAATGTTCTTGAAATTTAAAATTTTTAACATATTATTGCATACAGAGTGGCATCTATTGTTTTGTAATAGAAAATAATAATAATAATAATAATAATAATAATAATAATAATAATAATAATAATAATAATAATAATAATAATAATAATAACAATAATAATAATAATAATAATAATAATAAAAATAAAAATAATATAATAAAATAATAATATAATAAAATAAATAATAATAATAATAATAATAATATAATAATAATAATAATAATAATAACAATAACAAAAATAATAATAATTCACTGCATCAACCCTTCCCAACTATCATCAGGGAGTTTTAACATGAAGTACAAGTTTCTCTCAAAAGGCCATCAAATTGCAATACCACTCTGAGTGCTGAAGGTTTTACCACCAAACACAGTAACATTCCATAATAACCGACACACATCTTTAATTGACCTTTGCTTCTATTCACCAATGCTGTATCATTCTTCAGCCTCAAGCTCAACCATCCCCATTCTCAGATCCCTGCTCAAACTGCAACACTTGATCTAACTGAAATTCAGCCAACTACACTACCACTTGGGAAAACAATGAGAATTCTAATACCAGCATCCCTCCAGAATCCCTTTTTCTGAAACATATATTATGCTCCATAAACTTGCAGGACTACAACAAGTGCGTGCAGAGATATCAGGCATACATAAATATACTTTCATTCAATATTGACCATGTCACCAAAAAAAACCTCCACCCTCCAGGCTATTAGCTCTGGCAGATGAACTTCACAAGAGGATAACAATGTCTAAACCTACTCAAAATACATATCAGCATATATATAAGCTCACCCAGGCATATAACAGCACGGCGCCTAAAGACTATTTAGCGATAAAAAAAGCAAATCCCTCAGTCAACAACATACAGGCTAGAGGCTACATCAGATGGGCCATGGGTTTTCCCTCCACCATTAGAGTCCTATGGCTAATTGGAACAACTATACTGCACCATAACTTTGAACCTATTTATAAGCATTTCAAACAGAATCTTCAGAACATCAACTCTTCAACCCACCCCGTTATTTTGGATCACCTGAAACAAATACCATTTACCATTAATGAATTTGTTTAAGCTTCCTCGCCCAATGCTTCATCCAGGCTCTGGCATACCAAATTTGTGTACGAACACCTTAGCATACAACTAATCAAGTATTATGTATCTTGCAAACTATCTCTCAAAAAATATACACGAAAATTTTATCAATTGCAATAGTACCATTTAATAAGAAACCACCATACCCCCTAATAATATTAGGCCTATCTCCTGTGCCCATAGCCATCAAGATTTGAGAAAGTCATTAAAGACAGGTTGAATCATATCTGCTCCATTGATTTCACCATATCATTTGAGAAAGCATCTCTACAGTTTTTCAAAGGATTGGGATGGGGAGGCGGAAAAATACACATTGCAGTTCAAATAGACATTGAATCAGTTTTGATTCTGTGGCAATTGAGATATTAATTAAAATGTTGCCTCAATACCTCACTATTTTATATGTTATACAACTTGTTGTTAAATGGGATATACATATTACACTCAGTGGAAAAATTCTGAATCTTTTACTCCAAAACAATCAATCTCCAAGGATCCCCTGAGTGTTTCTTTCCCTTTTACATCACCCTCTATTAATAAAAATCAGAAACATTCATTGGCAAAATACCAAACACTCTCAGATAAATGTATGCTTATATGGATGATATATCTTCCTCCCATCTAAAAAACACCTACCAGCTTGTACAATACTACAAGAATTTGCACTCACAAACTCAGTCAATCTAAATAAGGGCAGTTTGTCTCTTTATATGCAAAGCAGTACGGCTGTATGGGGAAAGCCTCTGTTTCTTGGGATTTCTTTTATATGAGTGAAGTGCAAGAGGTCAGATAAAAAACTCAAAGAAGAAACAGAGCAAATTACTACTTCTCTCTCAAAGGCATATCTTTCAATATACTCCAAGATCAGCTATTTAACCAGCTAGCCATAACAAAAATCACCTATTACTCCCCATTATCCATTTTCTAAAGGTTTTATTAACAAAATCTCTTCTCTCTGTAATAAGCTCTTGTGGCAGAGGAAGCGTGTCAATATCTGCAAAACAACTACCAGACCACCTATTCACAATGGACTAGGCTTCATAGTATTTATATTTTCCATCTACAGAAGCCACAAACTTAATACACACATCAAATACTTTCCAATGTTGAATGCCTACTTCAAATAACCCAACAGATAGACACCCCTGCTTATGACCAACTAGCATCAATGATCAATCATATAAAAACACAGCTCCAAGATATCTCTTCAGACAATATACAAGCATTCATACTCAAATTTATTCATTAATCCACCAAATAACCATAAAATCTCAATGTAAAATCAATAATCTACAATTACTCCGTAAGTTTAAAAAATGGTCCTGGAGCCAAAGTATTTTGATTTTTGCTGAGATAAACCTACAAGCACCACAACATATTTTCTGAGATATCGGAGACTATATACTAACATTGATCCTTTTTGTCCCTGTGTCAGGCTGAAGAAACAAGGAACATCTATTCTATCTTTGCCCCTAGCAGAATTGAGTTATTATGATAGGAGAATAGACAATCTAACACACCTTCAAACAATCATTAATTCATATTGCAAAGCTCTATTCCATCAGTCATGACCACTTTTATGTTTTCTGGTGACTAGATGACATCACTCTAGTAACAACAAACCACATCAACTTTCAATATAAACTCAAAACTACGAGCCAGAGACAATAAAATTACATCAGACATCTATGAAACTGTCACTGATACAACAATAAACCTCTAAGATGGCTCCCAATAAAATCTATGCCTCAACAATAATATATATAAAAAATGTGGCAATTATCTACAAATAAAAAAAATGTTGTATTTGATTGCATAATATTAATATAAAGGACAGTAAAACAAAATCAGACCTAAATACTGGAAAGAAACTAAACCCAGCATGATATAATAAAGTTGAAGTTTTGAAATTGAAAATGATAACCAAGACTTTGGAGAACTATGATTACAGCAAGAGCTTAAATGTAACGTTACATATGTATTTTACCCCTCTAAAATGTTTAAATATCTTTCCTCTAAGTTAAGTTCTTTTTTGTACATACAGATACCAACTTAAACTTGGTTTATCACTAGCAATGTAAATATATGTATACTGAAGTGTCTTATAGCAAATGTAACTCTATGGTTATCAATAAAGTTCTTTTCTTTGAAACATAATAATAATAATAATAATAATAATAATAATAATAATAATAATAATAATAATAATAATAATAATAATAATAATAATAATAATAATAATAATAATAATAATAATAATAATAATAATAATAATAATAATAATAATAATAATAATAATAATAATAATAATAATAATAACAATAATAACAATAATAATAATAATAATAATAATAATAATAATAATAATAATAATAATAATAATAATAATAATAATAATAATAATAATAAGTAAAATAAAATGTGAATACATCATTTGTTATTCTGTTGAAAGTAATAATAGATAATATTAGATGGTGTAGGAAAACAGACCCCATTGCTATGTAATTGGATATAAAGTCTTAATTTGATGCAGTTTCTATGTCTAATCTATTTCAATTACTTCAAGAATATAATATATCTACATCGTATCTCTACATTCTGGAAAATGTATTTATAAATAGAAACATGTGTATAACACTCAATGGAAAAATGCTCACTGGATATCATCCACATAATTCTATTCGTCAATGCTTCTTTCTTAGCTCTCCTCTCTTCATAATTTATATCAACCCCTTCTTTGGAAAATGGAAAATTCCAGGAATATATATTCCCATATTCAACCAAATCATTAATCTCATCTCCTATATGGATGAATTAATTACTTTTTTCTTCTCAAAAAAAATCTGTCCTTTAATAGACATTATACTTAATAATGATACTAACAATTTTTCACTTCAATAAAAACAAATCTACTTTGAATATTTTTACAGGTAATACTATTTTTTCAAATTTTTCCTCTGCTCATCTAAATTTTTTAGGTTTCCCAATGCAGCTTTCTTACAATGCAATGAGAATTGATATTCAAAATTAACTTACATTTTTGATAGAAAGCACCATCAACACATTATCCAAAAGTATACCTTTCAATATATCCATAAGTATCATTAGTCAACATTTTAATATTTCATAAAATATTTTTTTTCTTACCCAATATTAAATTTATTTCTTCAATCAAAAAATACTCCTTGTCACCAAACTCATCTGGAACAAAAAGGCACTAGCTCTTAGCATAGGAAATATGCAAAAACATAGTAAATTCAAACGTCTCTCAATACAGGAAATTTCCACCTTTTATCTTCAAAAATCCATTAATGAAATAATTAAATATTTAATTTTTTCCCTATTGTTAATAGTGTAAATCTTATTAACTCAATCCTATTATTACTTCATTACATATTACCAATAATTTTATCAAACTTTAATATTTTTTATAAATAAACACACTACTCTCTGGAAAAATATATTTCTAAATAAAATAAGCTATTGACAAACATGTAAAATTGTAAGTGATTATAAGATATCAAATAATATTAACTCTTTCTTGTTATGTAGTGAAAAATACATTATAAAAAAGTTCAGATATTAGTTATTGGAATCCAAACATATGAACTTTCTAAATAAAATAAATGTCATAGTTCTTTCTACTAATTATTTTCTTTCTTACAAGTGCCACTTCACAAATATAGATCTATTACATTTCCTCTGTTATAGAAATGAAGAAACAACTCTATCTGATGGATTATTCATCCCAACTTCCTGACCATACTATTGCCACTAACATTATTTATTCAAACTCACTAACAATCAACAACTTCATTAATAATATGCAGAGTGGTCGTTTTCCCAATATAAGAATTACTACCTTCATTCTTTTCATACTGAGCTTTATAAGATGTTATCTATGCTTTAATCCCACAATTCCCAATTCTAAATCACTCTTTCTAAAAAAAAAATAACATTAATATCACCAGACCAATTCATTAGCTGAAAGTTTTGCAGACACATAAAATCCAATCTCATCCACAACAACCCAGTGACTTGGCTATTGATTATATTAATTAACATGCATTATATTTATATACAAATGAAATATTAACCTGATAAATATGTTGGTTTATATATATATATATATATATATATATATATATATATATGTGTGTGTGTGTGTGTGTGTGTAAATTAGTAATCAATGTCTGTATTCCAATTATAAACAAATATATATAATTCTTCAAAAAACAATACAATAATTAATACAGTAAATAATATTTTAAAAACAAATATCTACTATAATTTAATAGAAGTACTTTCAACTATCTAAGTAGTCGTTATCAACAATATTCAAATTCAGTTCCAAAAAAACATTATAAATGTCTACAAAAATAATTAACAATTCTATTAAATTATAGTAGATATTTGTTTTCAAAATATTATTTACTGTATTAATTATTGTATTTTTTTCAAAGAATTGTGTATATATATATATATATATATATATATATTGTGCCCTTGTCTGTAGGTCATAGGTAGGGTAGAAAGGTCAATTATTAAAAAATTTTAAATTTTAAGTTATATTTGTAAGATATATAAATAATAATAAGAGAATGAGATTTTATAGTACAATTTAAAGCTTAATCATATCATTGCTTATGGTTGTGAAAGCTGGCCATACAAAATAATACAGCTATAGATAGTTAAAAGTATATCAATTATTTAGTATAATATTTAAAAACTAATAAATTAAATAAATGAAATGTAATGTTATAATTGTATTTAATAATCCAATTTAATAGAGTATAATTTATTAATAAACTTTGGGATGGTGAGAGTTATATTTAGTTTAACATTATAAATTATTTTCCAAATTTTATATAAAATATATCAGTTTTGGTAATTTAAACCAAGACGTAAATAAAAAATCATTTTGATAAAAGTTAGTAAACACGTGACCGTATATTAAATACCTTCACGCACACTCTTGGTAAAATAATAATAAACTGTGTGAATTTAAAACTAGATATAATTGCCATCGATCATTAAAATGAAAGTTATAAATATTAAATATTGTTTTAATAATTATTTTAAAACTTAGATGATTTTTTTTTATATAAAACTATAATTGAATTTAAAAATATTGGGGAAATATTCCAGACATTACGTCATCAATTCTTAATTTTGAAACATCCATTCTGTTATCAAAATAAAATGAATAAATTGTTCGCGCTAAAATAAATATTAACCAATCAAAGGATGTAAAATTAACAGACAAAAATCTAAGAATTATACAGAGCGGGAGAAGTAATGTGAAAGTGAAAGAGAAAGTAACAAATTTTGATAGCTGGTAACATCGTAGCTGAAAGTAATATAAATCTATAATTTCGTATTATTCTAAAAGTTATTCGGTAACATATAATATATTTTTGACTGCAAAGACATGAATTTCTAATTTTAAGTTTATCTTACCAGGAAATTTTATTCAAATTTAACCAGAAAGCCTACAGTAACATGGAAATACAAGGAAAAATATCTAGATTAACTGCTGAAAGAAAAATAATTGGAAAGTGTTTTAGTACAGCATTAGTTGTGCTCAACCTGAAACTTAATCTTATAACTGAAAGGAATACAATTGGGACGATATGTGAAAATCTGAAAAAGAAGCTGCCAGTCGTCAAGAACAATTTATGACGAAAAATTTACAGAGCTATCTTAAAACTAAGTTATACTTCTCTATGAACAAAATTTTAATATGCGTTCTAGTACCAAGAAAATTAATAATGAAGAAAAGTGTTTATTTTAAAAGGGAAACATTATTAAAACTATAGTTCCCGAATGTTAAAGTAAAGAAAAGTTAAAGACTAATATGAAAGTGATATATGTATTTTATGGAAAAGAGCATAAACTTTATCTCGATCAGAGAAAAATATTACAAAAAATTTAATGAAAAATGTTTGATCAAAGAAATATATAATTAAATGACTAAATAGAAATGGATCCATGGAAAACGGAAAAATTTACTAAATCTTTAAATAAAATATCTACAAGATGCATCGGGGGAAACCAGACGCGCGGGAAAAAGCTAGCAGACTATGTTAAAGGAGACATCAAGAATTAATAAGTGTATAAAATATTGAGAAAACTAAGGATCATCGTCGATGAAGATTATTAAACAGAGTTATTTTTTTTAAATAGAACATTAAGTGACTGAAGAAAAATAAAGTATATATTTTTTTTTAGCTTTACGATGAACAATTTTCAAGCAAGTTCGACAAAGCAGTATCGTAAATATAATTTAATATTTTTATTTGATTGTATTTAAAATATAAAAATTCTATATTAGCTTAGGGAAACATATAAACATGAATTTAAGAATAATGAGATTTAAATATAATAGCTTAATAGAATGATAGAAATATTATTATAAAAATAAAATGTATGTATGGAAGTTTTAAATATCTACAAGAAGTAATGGAATGGTGAAGCCTTCAGAATACGATCAAGAAGATAGAGATCGTTTTGGTAATTGTGATATTATTGATAATGCATAATGTATTTTTTTTAGGTCATCTATTAATGAAGAATGATGTATGAAAGTTTTTAAATTATAAGTACACATTTTATCCAACATTAAAACATATATTTGAGATAGTAGTAATTTTAAATGTGCATGCAATAAGTTGTTTTAAAAATATAATTAATAATAAGTATCATAATAATTATGTGATTCTTTTGAACTTTTATGTTGCAAAATATTCATGATGATTTTAAAATAGTTGGTATATTATAAATATACGAGATAAGTAGTAAAAGATTTTCTTAAGAATAGCTGTATAGTTTGAACTAAAAAATGAATTTTATTATTGTTAGAAATGTAGACAGAAATTTGTCGATGTACTGCATAGATAAATCTAGAGAAATAAAATCGGATAGTGACTTGGTAGTACTGGTGTAGAGGAAACCAAGATGATGTTTTTTGCCAAGAAATAAGAAAAATCAAATATTTGGATCATAGTATTTTGTGTGATTTCAGTATAGCTAACTAAGTCCTATCACTGAACACATATATTTTGGACAGTGTTTTTTACGTATCTTTGAAACTTTTTGATGTTTTATAAAGCTGAAGAAATAGCTTTAGCATCACTCCTATAGTAGAGGTGGATAGACAGATAAAGGTCACTCCTCTATGGTGTTCTTTAAATTCACTGTGCCATCATTGTCAAGTTTTATGACGGATAATATTCTAGTTGTTTTGATCCTGCGCATCTATTTTCGCTATCCTTGTTTCATGAATATACATCGTCAGAAAGATATTTTATAGAAATGATACATAAAATAGAAATGAGGCTAGGTTGTCGTTATGTAAGAATAGTTTATTTACTAGAATGAGTTAGAATTGTTATTTTAAAAGTGAAAGTATAAATGTCATAAAGAGATGAAGAATCATATGATATAGTTTTAAAAAGTAATTCTGAAATGAATATAAGATTTTAAAAGAAAAATCTAAACAAAGTTTTTAAAGTAATAATAAAATTTTAATATTTTATATGATATTTAAAAATAGAGATTGCATGTTGGTTGAAAAATGATTCAATAATGTGTAACAGATATATGTATTTGTGCATGTTGTGTTAATGATTATAGTTACCATACGAAGCAAAGGCTTGGATAAGTATTTGATTAATAATTATTGTATAGTCAATAATAAAACGGAACATCAAAATGTCAAGAAGGGTTTGAATCTTTAGGAT
The DNA here is from genome assembly GCA_028023455.1 of Epiperipatus broadwayi. NCBI lineage: Eukaryota > Metazoa > Onychophora > Udeonychophora > Euonychophora > Peripatidae > Epiperipatus > Epiperipatus broadwayi. The sequence continues at coordinate 214,008 of JAQFVV010000421.1, read as the reverse complement.
TCCATACGAATAATAATATAAAATAGAATTTTATGATTTTGTATAATTTTTACTACGAAGGTAAAAATTTTTGTAAAAATATAATTTTAAAATTAATAGAGATATAAAGTATTAATGATAATTATTGATAGATACATTTTTGTAACAAGCTAAACTAAAATCAGATATAATAATAATAATAATACTGTATAAGAGTTAAAAATAAAATAAGTAGAAATTTAATGTTAAGAGATAAACTAGTAAAGTAATTTTTGTAACAGGAAAGTAGGGATATCCGATGTACATAATGTAAATATTGTTATTTGTATAATTATTAATAAACTATGTTGTAAATTTATTTGTAAGCTTCGTGTCTTAGTTATTATTTCTCCACATAGAATGCATGATATCGCAATACACATTTATAATTGCAACAGACATATAATTTTGCACAAAGTAGATAAACATAAAAGTGTTATAATAATTTTTGAAAATTCATTTGTATGATAAAATTAAAGGATTATAATTATATCGTTTATTGGTCATAAGTTGGTTGCCACAATATTAAAATAAATTATATGCTAATATTACAACACGTATTTTGATTGTCAGATTATTAAATACTACCACGAACGTAATATTTATTTATTTATTTCATTTAAGAAGAAATAGGATTACATTATACTATTATTATCATTATTCTTATTTATTATTGTTAGTTGTTACGTAGTGAATTTATGACATAAAATTCCCTTCTCATAGTTTACTACCGTAATTTAAATAAGTTTAAATGCAATTTATGAACCTGAGATTTATTTGATTTGATTTTATTTCATTTATTTACTTAAATTATTTAATTGAGCTAGATTATTATTACAAAGAATAATAAGATATGATTATTATCTTAATCGTAATGAAAAGAGCTTGGAAAGTCATAAGAATACCATAAGTTGATTATTTAGTATAGTGTTCTTATGCCATTGGGATAGTATCATGTGGATATATCTCAATGTAGTCTGTCTCGCTCCCCGTGTCGTCGCTCCATGTCTCATGAAAATAATAAATTTTTAATAATATAACTGTATTTATATTTTAAAGTTTAGAGCTAGTAGTAATCATTTTTAATAAATTAATTTCATTCATTTTGTTAAGACTGAGCTAGAGAGAGAGAACCCGGAATATTTAGGCGTAATAAGAATCCTAAACTAGATTGTTTTCTATGGAGTGGAGGCGACGGGGGAGGAGGGTACAATATATATATATATATATATATATATATATATATATATATAAAGAAATCAAGTCATATATCACATGATAGAATTTAACAAGGTTGTATTACAAGCTTGCAATTAGCTCTTAACAAGCTTTTCAGAATATCCTCAACCTCAGACTGGCTTCTGCTACTGACTTCCTCAGTGAGTATTAGTATATTCAAGCATTAGACTTAAAATATCATATCAAGCCCAGAACTTTATGTAATGGATAACTATTAAATAAAAAATCTTAGATTTTCAGATATTCATGTCTTCCTATCCAGCTATCTAACTTAAATAGCCATATGGGACTGAATTAAGTTTAGATACACCATATATTAATAACTTTAGCAATATAAAATCGCCAAAGCCTTAATAGCAAAAAATATAATTACAAATAAATTGTCATATATCATATGACTTAATTTAACAATCTTGTATTTAAAATGTTATATAATAAAATTGCAAACAGCTTTTAACAAGCTTTTTAGAATATCCCCAACCTAAGACCGATTTCTGCTACTGGTTTCCTCAGTGAGGTGCTAGGATATTCAAGCATTAGATTTAAAATACCAGGCCAAGCCCAACACTTTATCTAATGGATAAATATTAAGTAAAACTTTTAAGACATTCATATGTCTTCCAATCCAGTTATCTAACTTAAGTAGTCATATAGGACTGAACTAAGTTCAGATACACCATATATTAATAGCTTTAGCAATATAAAATCACCAAAGCATTAATAGCAAAAAATATGATTACAAAAAATCAAGTCTGAGGTTGGGGATATTCTGAAAAGCTTGTTAAGAGCTATTGGCAAGCTCATTGTATAATGTTTGAAATACAAGCTTGTTAAATTAGGTCATATGATATATGACTTGATTTTTTTTGTAATTATATTTTTTGCTATTAAGGATATGATCATTTTATATTGCTAATGCTATTAATACATTGTGTATCTGAACTTAGTTCAGTCCCATATGGTTATTTAAATTAGATAGCTGGATTGGAAAACATATGAATATCTGTTAATAGGTATTCATTAGATAAAGTTCTGGGCTTGGCCTGGTATTTTAAATATAATGCTTGAATATCCTAGCACCTCACTGAAAAAGCCAGTAGCAGAAACTAGATTGGTGTGGGGATGTTTTGAAAAGCATGTTGAGAGATATTTACAAACTCCTTATATATATATATATATATATATGACTCATTTCAAACACACAGATATATTATTTAATTAAAAAAATTTTTTCTTTTGTATATATAGATTTGTGTGTGTATTTATTATTATATAGTCTATATAATAATAGTTAATAAATAAGCAGTTATGTAGAGAGAGAATGTAATAATATTTAATATTGATTTATTATATTTTTTTATTAAATAAGGTGTTAAATTATTTAACATTAATTCTTATTAAATAAAGCAGATCAGAAAGAAAGTGTAAAATAAGGCGATCAAGATTAGGAGATAAAAAAATGTACATGTGCAAAAGAGTGTGAAAGAATAAGAACATCTGTATAAACACCAAAACACTTTTACACCTATTTCTAATGACTATAGATTGCCAGCTTTATTGTTTGTTATCTGTGTCTAAGATTATTTTATAAAGGGGGTGCTTTGATGTAATAAAACATGATTATTAATTTTCTTGTAAAATTGCAACAGACATCAAACTTGTGAAGCTTTGATTTTTGTTTCAAGATAAGATTTCCAGGTGGAATTTTTTTTTTATCATAGATTTGCAATATAAATGATAGAAACAATATTTAGTGATCTGTCAGTTTTTTCAATTTTTAGAGGGCAGTTCAATTTTTGTTTGGGGGAGAGTGATTTAACAATATGTAGTTTTAAAAGAAAGTCAGTCATTAATATTACTAAGATCAGTCAGTTTTTTGAATATTATTAAACAGAGATGTAGCGATCAGTCAGTTTTTTTAATATGATGAAAGAAGAGATGTAAGCTCTGATTTTTTTTTTCAAAAGAGAGTGAGTGATTTTTTTTTACTCTTTAAAAATTGATGAAGAAAAAAATGACTCTTGTTTTAAAGTCAGTATAGATGAAGATGTGTGTATATATAAGTAATTCCCAGCAAGATTAAGATAAAGAAGGAAAAATGGAACAAAATTGAATTTATTGGAAAAAGTTCTTAACAATTCTATGAAATGATATTAATATATTTTGCTGTGTATAATACAATGAATTTGCATTGCTAAAACCATTGTTTCTGCTTCCTGGAATAATACAGAATGGGTTAAAATCACTGATCTGTCTATGGACTCATATACCAGTCATATAATAACCAACAAAATGATTGAGTTTAAAGCCAACCACACAAGCTATTTGAAATGCTTCTTTTCTGGCTCCTGGCCTATTTTAGGCTCATTACCTTTGGATGGAAGGAGAAGGGGAAAGAAGAGGAAAAGAAAAATGTATAAAGGCCTTATAACCAGATTTGATTAAGCTATCAACCAATTTTTGTTAGAATTTTCCTCATAGTCATCTAGAGTGTCTACAACATTTTTTTTAAAATGGGAGAGACAAGCAAATCCCCCAGTTCATACTTATTTAAAAGTATTTGAAATAACTCTTTTTGAAATGGTAGAAGGAAGCCAGTCAATGAATTCAGCATTATCAAAAGTATCAACAATAAATAATTTTAAAATTGAAGAAATAAGCAAGTCAATTAATTCATGTTTATCTTAAAAGTATCTGCAAGAACTTTTTTTTAAATGGAGCAAAGACAAGCAGTCTGAAAATTCAAACTCAGGACATTTATAAGAAGTGAAAGTAATCGGGTAACTATGAACTTTCCTTAACAGATCTTTTATTATTGCTTATTAAAAGTAAACCTTAATTTATTGTTCAAGGCATTTTTTTCTTTTGATACAGAAACATTAAAGGCTTGTTTATCGATAGTTATTCTTAATATCACATAACATAACACAAATACAGTTTAAATCTTTAAACTTAAATTTTTAATATTTTTTTATTATTTTTTTTATTATATATTGTAATATTGAAATGTTTTTTTTTAATTGTTCTTCAGATGTTATGATAATGAGCAACCTATAAATATATGCATTTATAATGTTTTTTTTATTTTATCTTGTTGCATATTAAAATTGATATAATGTATTTTATTTTCTTTTGCTAAAAGGTTGCAAGAATATTTTTTATATATGTAATTTATGTATTAATCTCTAATATAGGGGTATACATTTTAAACATATATGTTAACATTACCAAATGTGTGCATGTGTAACTGCTTATACAAACATGTCAAAAGAATAGATTATACATAATTAGTTTAAATATGAGAAATTATAAAGCAAGGCTTACATATGAATGGAAGTGAAATAAAACACAGGTTACATATGAAATTTATTTTTATGATATAATAAGTTAGGAAAGTCTTAAGTAAGCATTCCATGAAATATATTTTTTTAAAATGTCATTTTAAGCCAGCTTATTTTAAAATTATCCAAAATGATGAACTTGTATATAAAATTTTGTATTAGTTCTATATTGAATTAATGTAATAATAAGCCATTTATCTAATTAGTAAATTTGATTTTAAAGAAAGAAAAAGTAATAGCATTAATAAAATATAATTATATATCTTAATTGAATTTTGAGTTCTTATTAAAAATATTGTTGTATTTTTCTTGTCTTAATTCTATTGTTTTAAATGATCATCATCATCATCGTTCGCAAATATTAAGAATCATCAGCATTCGCAAATATTAAGAAAGTGCTCGCAAAATGTTAAGTAAACTAGAATGTTGATTTACCTTTAAGTATTTAGGGATTAAGCTTGATAATAACCAAATTTTAGTAATTATAGTTCAATAAAAGAAAGCTAAAATTATGTTGCCCATGAGTTTTAATCATACTCATCAAAGATGGATATCATATTATTGATTAAAACACTGTTTCAAATAGTACTGTACATGAGTTATGATCGCCATCATCATTAATAAATTATAATCATTAAATCTAATGTTTAACATAATTAATATATTTAGTAAATAAGGATTTATGGAAAGTTGAATATCATGCATAGAGATTCGTGATGATCAGTCATCATCACTAGTATTATTATATCCTGGTTTTAACTATCAAAGTATTTTAGTAAATAAATATAAACATATATAAATGCTAGTAAATGTAATATTTAAATCCCATTTTGACAAAGGGATGATTTAAAAAAAAATGCCTATGAGTTAATAAAGATAAATTTATTGTTGTGAGTTTATTAATAAGCTATGGCTGGTATCATCACACTATTATTATCATTATTATTATTATGATATCCTTAACTAATGCCTACTAATCCAATATCCCCAGAATAATTGCTAGCTTGTGCCTTTCATCAGTGATGATTATGTGATGTATTATTGTTTTATACCATTTCTGCTTAAGGAGTGATGGTGAGTGTAGTCTTTGATAAACCAAAAACACCAAAATGTATAGATGCTGAATTGAGTTCAGATCTATATGACTACACAGGTGAATGAGCTTGGATTGGAAACATTAATGTCTTTTCATCTTAAGCTGTTAGCTTTATAGTTAAAAAAGTAGGTTCTGTTGGAATGTTTTAGATCTTTAGATTTAGGTGCAATGATTTCAGATGAAAAGGTTCTCAATGATGAAAGTCACATTCTAAAAAACAGTCTTGGGAATATTAAGCACTTGATGGTGATTTTATGCACAAACCTTCATGCATCTATTAATTACTAAGGCTTGCATTGAGTGGCACTACTGTATGGAGAGCTTGCTTTCACTAGTAACAGTTTGTGTAAGCATAGAAAATGGTTAGCATGCATGCTAATTAGAAAACTTTCTTATATAGAGCATGATAAATTCCGATTAGACCTCTAAGATTTAGTCTAGTGATTGAGAAATTTCCAAACCAATGCAGGCTTTTTTCAGATAGTTTGCTTATATTCACCTTAAGTAAATATCACTTTTGTTAATTCAATAATAGTGCAGTTTGTTTTGATTAGAGAGTAAATGTTAGATGAAGTGTTATTTTTTGATTATAGTAAAAAGAAGATTGTAATATGATATTGTCTTTTTATTGGTAAAGGCAGTGTCATAATAACTATAGTTTATAAGCCAAGTAATTTAAGTTATATATATATAAATTTAAATCCCTCTATACATATGTTAATATTTAATTTGTAATTAATAAAGTTTAATTTATATATATATAAACAATTTCAATACTTTTAATGGGTTAAAAATGCAACATAATTCACTTAAGAAAGATTAAATAAAGCAAGTAGGTTAAGAATGTGGATTACCGTAGTTAGCTTTTTCTGCTCATCATCCTGATCTTTTCTTGGATATAATGGACTGTTGTGATCGGCAAATTTTTCCCAAGCTCCATGCAGATCGTAAGTCATAACGTTAATGAAATCTAAATGTCTAATATATATATATATATATATAATCAAGTCGACATTAGTAAAAATAAATAGGATGAATATATAATATTACAAACACAGACTTTATATATATATAAATTACATTACTTTGTTATTAAGGGGTTGTTACAAGGGTTAATTTAAAACAAGATAATTTAACGTTTCTTACTGAGCAATTTGGGCAACTTCGTAAGCAATGGAAATTGTTCTCTCTCCTGCAGATACAGCAGCTGTAATTAATAAAGGTTCTTTTCCTGTTGCTTGACCTTCCTTCATGAAAGCCTCTTTAAATTCCTAAAATTAAACAAAAAATTTGAAAAGGCGTTTAAAAATGTATAAAATATAATTTTTTTTAATAATATATAGGGTATATGAGCACAGACTTTCACACGACCCACCACTCTTCATACTATCTCATAACACTGATACACTTGAACACATATATGTTGGAAAAATAAATAATCACCAATATATGTATTTCATGCTAAACTAGTAATCATCAGTTGGTCCAGATTATCATCTCTACACATATATAAGTGCTCAGATATATATATATATATATATATTGTGCCAGGCATTATCAAATGGCCTTGCACAAAATATGCTGTAAAGAATATTACAGCAGATACATATATAGATTTGTACATATTAGGCACAACAAATATATAAATGTGCTATATTAATAATGGAAGTTGGATCTGAGTAATTAGAATACCCACACACACCAATCTAAAGAAAACATTTAATGGTCACACAAATATTGTACACATATAATAAACTCATGTATTTTTTTTATTTTTCATTTTTGTATATTTTATGATATGTTATTTTATGTATTTTGCTTTTTTCTGAAAAATTCAAATAGAGAAAAGCAAATTTATTAAACAAATGGATCAAATGTTGGAACATATTAGTAAAGTAAATAATTAAAGCAATTGTTCCAACATACTTGTATATATATATATATATATATATATATATATATATATATACAAGTATGTTATATATATATATATATATATATATATATATATATATATATATTTTTTTAATTACTTTTCTAAAAACTAATTTTATTCTGTAAACTAAGAAAATCTGATCAAAAGCAAAATGTTTGATAATGCTATAATTAAACTATTATCTTTTTAAAAATTCTTTTGAATTGATTTTGTAAGCAAGAGATCTGGGTTATTCAAGATGGAAACAATTATATCAAACTTAAAATGTAGAATTTAATTGGAGAAATTGTAAGAAATGTTATAATCTAAATGATAAGATAGATTGAAAGGATTGGCTGATTCATACTTCTCAGAGGGCTAGTGGGATTGATATAGTTTAGTCAGTGTGGTGAGATTCATTCTTTTTTTGGCATTCAAGTCATTCACTACTTTGGCTCCAGAGATTTTCAATCATCTAGCAACTTAGAGATAAATTTATGGACAAGACCGCTGCTGACATTTTCTGAGAAATCCATTATATAGTTCTTTTAAGAACTCTTGATTTCTTAAGAATTTAATAAACTAGTCAAGATAGAAAATGAACATTTGATAAAATTTATTATCATATACAAACAGAGGAAAATATGAAGCAATCTACCAGTGAGTCCAGTAAAATGACTGTGGGGTAGACAACCAGCCAGCGCACCACCCTTTCTCTGTCACAAGCCTCCAAGATGTGACCACGCCAGTTCCAGCCACCCACGATGATGACAAATGCCACCTTGCTAAATGGATGAAATCTTCACTACACAGCCAGTTGACTGCACTCAGAGCCCAGAGGAGAAGAATGAAGACACAGATATGTTTGTTTTAAGATATTTTATTAATATTGAAATAATTAACTTTGATGTTTCCGATTAAATATATTATTATTTTTTTGTTATTATTATGAATCATTTAAAAAAGAGAGAGAGTCTCTCACTATGTATATTGAATTTACGGTTATTACGGGCATAAATGTTAAAACTGTTAATTAAATCTTTTGAGTCAAATTCAAATTCTAGTATTTTCAACAAAGGTTGCAATGAGATTTTTTTTTCTTGTTGCTATTCATTTTCCTTTGTGTTACTCCTGAAATTCATCATATACAAATATACATGTGTATATATGCGTACATACGCTTATAATATTCGGTAAATACGATATCTCATGTTGAATATCTAAAAAATGTATTTAACTGTATATCTTTTTTTAAGTTATTTTTTTTGTCACTGCTGCACCTCATGATGCGTGTAAGAAGGGATCTATTATAGATTCCCTGTAAGCAAGTCCTTAAATAACTTTATATTTAAAGTAGTGTTTAATTGTGCTGCACGTATATGCATGTATAGGAATTTATCTATGGCAAAAAGGAAATAGATACAGTACCTCATGTTGCGTACTATATAGTATCTGAACTAATGCAACCTTATTGACATGTTGAAAAATATAAAATTAGTGAAATATTTCATAGTGCAAATATATGCTTAGTTTTTATTATTATATTTGCTATCAATAAAAAGGTTTTAAAGTCATCAGTAAAAGTATATGCCTGTATAACTGAAGATCTCTAATCTGATATATATATATATATATATATATATCAGATCGCACAAAGTATAACATTTCCAAACGGTGGTGGGTCCTTTGGGATTAAATAAATATTTAATCATAATATTAAACTTGTTTCGTTTTCATATTATTCTTTATATTGATAAAAATGTGTCATTTCTTTATCAACCATGTACCTATAATAATCATTTAACTTACCCACTTGAAAACCCTAGATGTAGAGTGACCGAGCTAGCCACAAGGGATATCGCTCTACCGGGGTGTTAAATCTTATTGTTATGCTCCGCTGAACATATGGTATTGCACATCCTTCTAGGAGGGAAGGAAGAAAAAAAATTCATTTTTTTTTGTTGTTTTGTTTTCTAGAAGTGGTGCGGTGTGTACTTACCATTGTTCTAAATGTTTGGGCATTCGAATAAGATATCAACTAAAGGGTGTTTTTGACTGGAAGAGTCCGGTCAATGCTCTCTTCCTATCAGTTAAGCTGGAAGTACCAATATATATATAAGTACAGACAATCGGCTAAATTGATATCCATTCTTTTTCCTGTTAAATCTTGTTCACTTCATGCTCAGTGCAAGATTAGGATTAGGAAATCCACAGGGGAGTTTGGCCTGGTACAATATATATATATATATATATAGCCAAACCTCATACTTATATATATATATATATATATATATATATATTAAGATAGCCAAACCTCATACTTTAATGGACAGGCTTCAATCTACTCCACATTCCAACTCTTCAACCATCCATCCAATTGAAAATCTGATGATGGAATGCTCAAAGGCCACCCTGAAGCCGAGATTCCATGTATTTGTAGAATTGTGTATGCTCTACAAATATATTTATATAAATCAATTATATAACTCTAGTTGAAAATTACAAACGAGAAGATAAAACTCAACAGCTTTGTCTGTTAAAGAAATACAAAATCTGAATGAAATAGCATAGGGTTATTTATATTAAAACAAACGCAAAAAAAACTATACTATTTTCACTGTATACAAATTAAACTTTTAATTTAAAAGCAGATCAAACAAATACAAAGGGAAAAATATCAATAATATATGATATTGCATGTATCAGAGAGGTACTTTTTAGAAGAAATTCAAATAATATTAATAATAAAAATAAATAAGGTTTTAATCTCCCATAATGCATATGGTAATAATAAAATTATAATAGATATTTGGTCCAGCACCACACAATGTAAATTGGCTTCTTAATAATATTAAAGACAGAATTAAGTAAGAAAAAAGTAATACAATATATATAATATTATTTGCTTTGGATGCATTGTCACATATTGATGAAAAAGAAAATGAGAAAGGTAAGTCACATAAACAAGTAATACACATCTGTGCTTGAGAACCATGTAATAGAAAGTTTGTTTTCAATTTGAATGCAAAAGAAAATACTGCTTGAAAATAATTTAAAAGTTATTTTTATTATTAGAAAAAATAATTTCCTTTATTAACAAGGAACAAACATGAAAATTCTTGAAGCATAGGAAATAATGTGGAATAATGCATTATGGGAGTTAATATATTAATTTAAGATTGTATACAGTTGATAAGGACTACTTTTAATAATGGAAAGCTTGCTTCTACAATTTATTTTTTAATATTTTCAAAACTAAATAGTAGATTTATTTATTTATTATATACATAATCTTAGTTATATGGATAATTTTATAGAAATTCTCCCTGTATTTTATTGACAAATTTTACTTTTGAAATTACAAGACAGAGTATCAATTAGAATACTGGTGTTGCCAGCTAAAATCTAACCCCCTATTAGTAGAGACTATGATTTCAGTTGAAAACATCCACTTATACTTTATAATTAGACTAAAAAAATATAGATCAGAAGTTAATACCCTATATATTCAAAAACAAATATAATTACTTCCTAAATATTTTTACAATTTAATAAATTTCTTTTGTAAAATGCTTTATATATATATATATATATATATATATATATATATATATATATATATATATATATTATATATATATATATATATATATATATATATATATATATTTAACTGGGTGTAAATAATAAAATTTTTAATAAGAATAGATATATTTAATATATTATAATTAAAATTTGTCTATAAAACACATGAAAATCATTAAATGTTCCATCTAACAATCTTCAAATTATTATGTATAACTCTCTATAAAAAAGACTAGTTTTGTTATATTTGTGGTAAGGCCAATTTTACATCCTTTATTTAATCAATGGTATAAATCAAAGTCATTCAACATTTTGTTAATAGATAGTATAATTTCAGTTGACAGTATCACTATTTAAATGGTTCTTCGTCTCATTTGTCATAGCTCAAATTTATCTATAAGATTCTTTGATAAATCCTGTTAAATTTTTAATATTTTAATCCAAAAGTCCATGAAAACTGTTTAATTAGTATGTAATAATGTTTTTGAAGCAATAATTTTTATATATAGATATTATAAAAGTATTTTGTAAATCAGATATTTTAGAAATAATTTTAATATTTTTTTTGAAACATCTCCTTATATGCAATTTAATAATCAGATGGTAGGAAACTAATCACTAATATTTTGTAAGTGTAAAATATTACATTAGCACCAGTCTTAATAAAGCCTCAATCTAATGCAGATATAAAATTTATTAACTTTAATAACCTAACAAACAATACCTATTAAACATATAGTACTCACAATATATAAATATATGTGAATCCGTTTTACATGTCAGACAAGTTGATGCAAGAGAACATTATTTACACATTTATTAGAATGATCTTCAAAAACACCAACTATTAAATGAATTCTTGTAGTATGAATATATGAAGATTATTGCTATATTGATAGAGGCATCTGAAGAGGAAAGCAATAGAGCTTGAAACCTATATCATGTTGACTATTGGTTTAACTGGTTTGACCTCAGGGACTATCATTTTGTAATAATTGATAATTATTTGGTAACATCAAAGGTTAAAGTTTATTTCTATTTACATAGATGTTATCTCCTCATTTCTACTATTTATTATAATAACAATTTAAGAAAATAATTAATCCATATATATAAAACCAGTCACTTGTCAATACTTAGACAATCCTAACATCAATAACAATCAATAATTTCTAACTGTTGTCAAGGCAACCTATTTTTAATTATATGGGGGAGGGGATATGTATACATATTAAACAGTATATTAAAACAATCATTGCATTTGTAATCTCTTACTAAGAAAAATGATTCTTTAGAATTTATTGTATTATTAACAATCATGAGATCATTTTCATCATATTATGAAGTGTTTTGATTTTTCCATGTTAATATAAATATATACTTTTAAAGAAGGACAACTGATGCATCAAATTGCATCATAAATCAAAGACTTTAAATAAAAATAAGAAATTATAATGTGATTCTATGGAAGAAAATTAATTTGTTAAATTTAAATTCAAAATACATAAAAAATTAACCCAAAAAATGAAGCTTATATTAAAAATTAATTTTAATTAATGAATAAACATTTTACCAAGCATATTATTTTTTTTAAAAAATTAATAACCTGTCCATAACTGTATTCTATAAAAATATACTGATAACTATATATATATATATATATATATATATAGTTTTTTGATTGATAGACTGCCATTTTATTTATTACATAGCAAGAAAGTATTGCATAATTCATGATTCAATAAATTAAAATACAAGATGAAGCAAAAAAATTTAATGGAATACAATGTATACTTTAAAATTAACAAAAAATAATTTGACACAATGTCCATTTTAAATTTTACTTTAATGTATTTTAAAAATATTAACATTCTTTTCCTTTGATAATTACTGACATCTCTGTTATTTTTTTTTAAAAACAATGCATGATGAATTGTATTATTTAACATAAGTGTAGTGAAAGTAACTAAAAATTTTATAAAGAAATGTAATGTACAATTGATTGATGAATTTTGATAATCTAACTGATTAAACTGCTTTTTCGTGATACCATAAAGTTGTATTTGACATCCACCAATTTTCTTAAAAATCAAAACAAATTATAAGATTATTGATTTAAAATTGAGAAAGTAAATGATATTTTTAATTTATGTTTAATAAATAGTGATTATTGAAAGTTAATTATTAATTGCATAATGCCAAAATTATTTATCTCATTTTCCCCCTCATATTAATTTACAGTTATAATATATAATATTTTATATTTATGATTAATGTATTTTATGCTACAAGGAAAATAATGTTTATAATAATTTTAATCTGTAATATTTGATTGAAGGTTTGTGATGATGGTATATTAGATGTGATAATATGATGGACCATTTCCATTATCTATCAGTAAATGTTGAATGTATAAAACTTTCCAAACACAAACAACTTGTTAGTAATAACACACAAAAAGAAAACACAGGTTAATAATTACACAATGTTTTAAGCAGTATTATTGTCCAGTCTTCTTCAGGTGTTTCAGGCTTAACCAGTGACAATATTAGCATAGGAAATAAACTTGCATCTTAAGATTCTCGTATATCGAATTTAAGCAAATGCTCTAACCATGTGAGCTTTTCTATCAACAGCAATATATAGTATAAATTTTATACATTTATATATGATGATTGGTTCAAATCTTCCTGAGCCTCTCAATTTTTTAACACTTATTTCTAAAAACAGGATTAATTAGAGACCTCCACACATTGATTATTGCCACACTGGGTTTACTTATGGGATTATTTGCCATTATCATATGAGCAGCTTCCTTGAATTTTCTTTTTTGCAGCTATTTCTCTCTAGCCAATATTTATGTATTTTCCCAATTCAATACATGGTCATTAATACATACATGGTCTGCTACTATAAACACCTGTTTTTCTCTTTTAACCATTAGTTGTGTTCCTTCAATTTCTGTTCAATAAAATGGCAGGTCTCACCAGTATACTTCTTTCCACATTCACATGGTATTTTATAGGTACAGTTTTTATTCTTCAGCCTTTCCAGTTTAAGTTTGGTAGAAGTTAGAATTCCTCAAAGTGCTTTATGGCTTTGGAAAGCTGTTATAATGTTATATTGACCAGATTTTCTTTAATTTGTTCACCATTCCTAGTACGTATGGATACACTACAGTACCAATAATGGTTTTTGCTGTTGGTGTCTCATATTGTTGTGTATTAAAAGTTTTCTTGGTGATAATTTATTGAATAACCATTCCTCATGAGGGTATATGTAAATCATTTTATTTTTCAAATGACTGTTTTCCAAACAGACTTTTATTGCACTTTTCCATAGTGATAATATAATTTCATGTTTAGTTGTTCTGGCATGATTGAATATATATGCCATGCACTTGCCAGTATATGTTGGTTTTCTTGTACTGTTGTTTTTACTTTTTCCTGAGAAAGTCTTGTCACAAAAACATCTTTCAATGTCATTTTTTAATTTTATCCTGATTACATTGTGAAATTTAATTGAAAATATGTTGTTGATATGCATCCAGAACAATTACTATTGGGTCTCACCATGTAACCATCTCACAAATCAACATAGTGAAACCACACTTTATGTGGACATGGATGAGTATTTATAGATGTGGTTTCTTTCATAACTATTGCTAAGAAAGGATGGCAGTGGTGATCCCTTGTCATCCCTTGATTTTGTTAGAAGAATTCTGAGTTATATTGAAAGTATGCTGTTGTTATGCAGAACAATAATAACTTTATTATGCTATCAATAGATATAGTTGTTCTATGTTGTCAATTATTATCATCATATAACTTCTCCTTTAGAATAGTCAATGCTCATTACATGGTACATTTGTAAATAGACTTTCCACATCAAAGCTTATCAATAAGTCATTTCTTTCCATTTTCATGTCACTCACTAATTCTACAAAGTGCTTAGAATTCCTGACAAAGATTGTGTCATGTATGCAATAGACTAAGAACATCAAGAAAAAATCTTGACAAATTTTGACATCAAGAAATTTTTATAACTACTAAGTGGCCTTAATAAAATATTATCTTTATGAATTTTAAGTAGTCCATATAGGTGAAGAATTATTCTGAAATATAAAGCTAATTTTTTTTTTTATGAATCACTAAAATACCTATGATGCTCCCAGTATAATGCTTGTAATTTTACCTCTGTACTTGTATGTTTTGTTAATTTTTTGTATTGGGCTGTTGTGAGAAGTCATTGTATTTTTTATAATAATCAACTTTATACATTACAACTGTAGTGTTACCCTTGTCAACAAAAATAATGATTATAGATGTATCCTTTATGAGAGATTTAATAGTTTTTCCCTCATCACATATGGAAACCTCTAATTAACTTTGCTTTTAGAAATGAGTATTAAAAAATTGAAGGACTTAGGAGGATTTTAACCAACCCTCATATATAAATATATGAAATTTATACTATCTGTGGTCTTTGACAGAATATCTCCATTGGTTAGAATATTTGCCTTAAATTTTATATTCGAGAACCTAAAGTGTGTTTGACTCCTATGTTAATACTATTACTGGTAAGATCAGTAACACCTAAAGAAGAGTAGATAATAGTAATACTAGATATTGTAACAGTCAAAACACATGTATCTCGTTAACATAGTGCAGAATTCGACCACCACACAGAACAGCAGCACCATCGAGTAGCGAAGCCACCCATGGTACCGAGTTCGAACATAGTTTATCGGTTCCACACTACAATCTACGGAACAACGCCTCTGATGCGACATAAGTAAACACTTCTTTAGGCACGGTGGTCAGGGAGATGCACGAGATTCATGGTTTTGTTTCCGAGTTGGCCAACAATCAGACGAATATTAATTCACATATATAATCGAGGAAATATATATAATGGGCATCGAATAAATGAAAGCTTAACTACAGACGTACAGTTAAAAATTATTTATTTATGTATTTAATAAAAAAAACATTATTAATGTTATTAACCATATTTTATATTCAGAGTTTCAATAGCTAATTGACAATTTTATTATATATAAAAATACATTTATTTATAAAGAGCATTCATTTATATGAAGGTGTAATCTAGCTACCTAAGGTTCCCGAGTGAGCATTTCTAATGCGTACTGTAGGGGATTTATACTTTGCACTGCAAGAGTCATCCGTGGCGGCGGACATACATTTATTTAATAAAAATATTTATTTTACGACTAAGGGCGAACATTTATTTGAGAGTGGATGACGAAGATAATGCCGAGGTGGAGTGATATAGAGAATGATAAACGAAATAAAGGAACACATGGTACGCTTTAGAAGGGTGATATAAAATGGCAGCACTGAAACTGCAATGCCGTGAATAAGTTTATAAGGGCATCGGGTTGGTCTCTGCCTCGACCCGAAGAGGTAAGGTGTCACATGAGCATAACCAGGGACAAGCGGTCCGTGTCGCAATTTGCCAGCTGGCTGTGTGACGGTCGTCAAACCCTATGGGAACATTATCATGTCCACTTGTGTAGGACGACTGGGGTTAATTCAACCCTATAGAATCTGGAGTATTCACGGTGTGGAATGAGCCATCGTGGCTTCAAAACGTAACACATGTATAAAATCTAAAAGATTATGGTAATATTTAACTAGATTTCAAACTCGGCCCCCCATTATCAACGTTGACTGAAAGAAAATTGATGACTCTCAAATAAATGAAATTTCAGTAATTATTCATTAAAATTTAATAATAAAAAAATATCTAAAAAGGGGACTTATTACAGTGAGCATGCCAGCTATTACGAAGTAGTAGACCCTGCATTACAATAACTGATTCTTTGAATGCGTGTCGATTTATATGAAATTTAAGTTATTTATAAAGCAAATATTAATGACAATTCGACACGCGTTCAATGTTCAAGCGATTATGGATTTAGCTTTAAAACTAAGACAATTATGAGAAGGTAATATTTCAATGATAATTATAAATAAAGTGTAGATTTGAGAAATACACACCTAAGAAGGATAGAGGGAGGTAAGCTAGATTATGCGAGAAATTTACAGATTACATTAATTCTCAAATTTTAGTTTCACAAAATTACAATTTTAACATTTAGAAATTAGACAAATAGTAGGAGATGAGCTATAGCTTATTTACTAGAGTACTCTATAATTTGGAATACACACACAGGTACCTGTTTTATAAGATGTTTTCGTCCATTTGTTTAATAGTAGATTGTTCGTGATTAGCAGTTTTCTTTCTTGTCTTTGGTATTTTATTGATTTTAACAGCAGCGGCTTTCTTGTTTATTTCAGGCAGCAGATCATTATGGTGTTTTTACGATGGGCAAGGTGAAGTTTGGCATACGGTGGGCCATCTCCCGATGGAGAATAATCTCGGTGCTTACTCGGTCATACCTTGGCAATATCAATTTATTTTAAGATATTTTAGACTCTCCACTCGAGAGCAAAGCTAAAAGTCAAGAGAAAGTCTCCAGCAAGTCCAAGATGGCCTCCTTTTTTGTTATCTTGATCTTTTAATTTTTTTCTGTTGAGATATTTTTAGGTTTTCTTTATCTTGCCCTCAGGATAATCAATGCTTTTGCTGGTTTTAATTAGAAAGAAATCTGCTGCTATTGTTTGTTTTGTTGTTTTTTTTTACATTCGTTAATTACATTTTTTTGGAATTTTCCTATAATTAATTTATTATCTATCACTGATCGATGCTTTTAAATTTTCAAAGACAAAAGGGAATAAAATTATTTTAACTTTAATTAATTATTGCATCAGATTTTGTTAGAATTATTATTTAACGAAATTTAAACTAAGCAATAAATACGAACTTTATAAATTCAAAATAAATGATTAATATTACACAAGATTTATTTAGCTAAAGAAATCGAAATTATATTACTTTATCCGTATTTATTGCCTTTAATTTGAGATCGAAATGTGTGCGTGTTTATGTTGAATTCTACATATATTGATACATTTTTAATATTGTTACACACACAACTCGATACCAAAAGTTTAAATTTGGGTGGGATAGACCGGTCAGTGAGAGACGACAGAAAAAGGTGAAACTTGAGATTCGAATACGAATCTCACTGTTTCAATATGTTGTATAATTATTAATCCGTGTTGTATGTTTCTGTGTTATTACTAACAAGCTGTTTGTATTTGAAAAGTTTAAATAAAGGTTAAATTTTCTATACAACCATAATGGAAATAGTCCCACATATTATCATTTTTAATCTGTTATATTGATTGAATGCATATATTTTACATAATGTGCACATTTAAAAGTTTAATATTAATACATTTTGTGGTATACATTATCAAAGTACGTTTGTGATTACTTACTCTATTGAATGAAATTGACATATTTTTTTTTTTGCTTTTGCTATTTTTAATGATGAAAATCTTTTTCCTTTGGATAAATTATAAATAAAAACATTTACTATCTTGCAAAAACTCGGGTTGAAATCAGATAAAATATATTAATTGTAATTTAATTCTGTATTCAGAACAATATTCTTTATTAAAAAATAAATAAATTTGGTACTATACTATATGTTTTAGTATCAAAATTACCATGTTATTTTGGAATATGTCTTTAGTAATGTTTTATACGATGATGTCATTCATCTTACAAAATGGGCATCATTTTGAAAACATGGTGGTTGTTTTTACTTTCAAATTTTTTAAAAGATTGTAAGATTGAATAATCAATCGTAAATTAAAATAGTAGATATAATTTGATAATGATCACTATAGTGAATCTGTTGCTAACCAGAGTAAAGATGTAAATACATTCCTTTATTCAGTTATATCAAAAAATAATTATTTTATTCTTGTATCAGATTTATAATTTTTTATTACTTCATAAATATTTAATTTTTTCAATAGTATTTATTAAGGCATTGCTGTAATAAAATGTGTACTAATGATATATTCTTATTTAACTTTAACACAAAATAATATTTTCTTTAAAGAAAATCAATATAGCACTGTGACGATATTGCTTGCCAAAATTTTTGTAAAAATAATTAAATAAATGGATATATTTTTAATTATTTGTAACAAATCATAATATCTACAAAGGAAAAACTGGCTTTTATTATGTTTTTATTGTTGAATAGAAATTTCTGTGCAAACCATATTAAATTTGGTTTAAATTTATCTCAAATTAATTTTATATTGCTTTTGAATAGATAACATAGGCCCACCTTTTTATATTCTTATCTATTTCCAATAAATTCTAATTAGTAGTGTTTTTATAAATCTACTTGTTAAACAAAGAAATTTTAACTTACAAATTAGAAAATGATTTTTTCAATAATCCTGCAAAGTTCACTACTGAGATGGTGATTATTTTCTTTAGCATCAAATTCCGCAGATTTTTATAAAACTTAATCCCTATGCTAAATAAAAATTCAATAAAAGCAACCAATTGAGTTCACATAGACAATGCTTTTATAGCAATAATTTAGGAGGACAATTCACTATTTCTAAAACATAAAATGATCTTGAATAAAAACATTTAATCCTTAATAGTATTATTGTAACATAGTTGTTGACAAATAAGAAAACCTATCTTTTTTTGAACTCTTTGATTCTAAAACTGAATCATAAGTACTAATATATCAGGCAGATTGGTAAAGATGATTGCCTCTGTTTATACATTTAAAAAAAGACAAAATTTAGGATGCCTGATTGATCTTTGCAACAAATGTAATATATAATGCTTCATTTTGTTTGATGGGGTTCTCTTAGAAAAAAACTTATAATATCTGCTTTTTTTACATAGTTTCATCAAGTACATCAATCCTAAATGATGACAAGTTTTTTTTTTTTTGCTACAAATCTTTTTTTTTTTTTTTGAAATCTTGAAGAACTCATATCAAGTAAAATTATTCTTTGCATGTTTTTGTATTTATAAAAAATATCTTTAAATTATTACAAATATTTTCTACTTTGTCTCTCTGATTATTACTATTATTAATTTTACAACTATTTATATAGCTTTATTTAACCATGTCCCAAGTTAGGTATAGTGCTAGATCGTATTGCAGTAGGACTTTTCTTTGGATCTTTGAACTTTTATTATAAATGGTGTTTTTTATAAACTGTAGTTCTAAATATTTAAGAACTTTGTCTTTGAAACTCTTGTTACAGGTCTTGTTCTAAAGTCAGACATTAATGAATGTTTTATCTTAAGCAAGATCATAACTAATAATTCTCAATCTTTTAAATATTCCACCACCATTAAGCGCATATAAATGTTTGCTGACAATGATTGTAGACAATACTTGGCCTGAAGGTCGTCATTATCTGTTATTTATGGAATCCATTAACAACATCGTCTCGCTATGTAAATTTACTTTATTAGATTGTTTTCAATTTTGAGTTAATGCCTAAGTGATTATAAATGATTCTTTATTAAGTTAGAAAATATTACATTTTTTTCTTCTTAATATTATGATACACTGAGGTTCATATGGCTAGTGTTTAGAATATACAATTCATAGAAACAACATAATTATCAAATAGTGATCAGAATTTTTATAAAGAGTGAAACAAGAATATTTTTTTCTAAAAATCTCACTGATTTGAAATTGGCAAGCTTGATTAACAATGTGTACTTCTGCAGCGATCTAGTTAAAAGCTTTTTAATTACTTGTATATAAGATATGCTGTAATTTTTAAAACATAGTTGATTTCGTAAAATTGGTAGAAATTTAAGTTCAGATATTTTATTTTTTTAAGATGCTCTTGTTTTACTTTTCACAATATTGCCCTGGAAAAAAACAATAGATGGACATTTAAGTTCATAGTATATTATAAAGTATATTTTTTTATGACTCGTGAAGTAGGTTTTAATGACGACTATTATTTTTTAACTTATATTGACCATTCAAATTTACCAGATAATAATTGTAAAAAAAAGTAAAAAAATATTAATTTTTGATAAGTTTATCATATTGTAATTGAAAAACTAACATGTATATAGCTTATAATTTTATTTACCTTGCAAAGAAGAGTAAAGTTTGGTTTATCTTCAGGTTTGCCACCACGATCAGCAGGATATTCCCAGTCCAAGTCAAAGCCATCGAAGCCATATTTCCTTACAAATGCTATAGTGCTATCAATAAATGTCTTTCTTCCTTGTTGCGTTTTTGCCATTTCGGAAAACACTACTGAACCTAAATTCCACCCTCCTACTGCAAGAATTGTCTTCAGTTTTGGATTTTCTTTCTTCAAGTTGTTAAATTTTTTGAAGTTACCTACATTTAGTTGGTAATAAAAAAATAGGTTTATAATTCTAGTAACACCAAAACAACGTAAAAAAATAAGTGTAATCAAATAAAAAGTGAGGTCAACATAAAAAAGTCCTCATTTTAATTAAAACAATAATAAAAAGTGACTTAAATGTTAAATTTAAAAAAAGGTTTTCCACTTTAAATTTGAAAGTGTTGAGTTTGTCCAAATAGTTTTAAAATGATTGCAGGTAGATATACCAGAGAATAATTGATACCACTGCATACTATTTATAAATTTTGTTAAATTGTTTATATTACAGGCAGCAGTTCATAATGCACAACAAATCTATAAATTGTTAAAGAATGAACGTTTATGTGAAATGTTAATGACAATAAAAGTTCAAGTTATGAGAATGCACTGAGGTATATTGCCAAGCTTTATCCAAGATGTTTCTGGTTGAGATAGTATAAGCATGAGTTGAATCATTTCTTATTATTTCTTTTGAGTTCATTATACCTCCTATTGTCAAATTTTATGAAAGACAGCATGCAAGCCCACATGATTCTTAATGGGTCAATAAACACAGATGCATTATAGGGCTGGAAATTTTTTATATATTTTAAAGCAGCTGCTTCAAGTTGATTGTGCATTTAAGAAATTCATAAAGGCATATAGAGGAAGTTGATTGTGCACTTAAGAAATTTATATAGGCGTATAGATGAGAAATATTGATAAATTTGAAAAAAATGTACTACTGGATAATTATTGTTAGATTGAATTAGCCATTGAAAAATATTTCAGTTAATTGGGTTTGTAATTTATTTAAAAATATTTCAGTTATAAGGGTTTGTAATTTATTTAGAGTCTTAGAAACTGGCAAGGTTGTTATTAGATGTTTGTTTGAATAAATAAGCTACTTTAAATATTTGCTAGTCTAATAGATTATCAATCTCAAGGGAATTTTCTATAAAAAAGAATCATATGGAAATAAAACAAACAATGATAATTGAAGAGGAGAGATTGGCAGAATTGGATTAACAAGGGTCATAATACATTTTTGTTCTAATATACATTACAAAAGATTTGAGACAGATCTCATTGAGCTCTTTCTTGTAGAGAGAAAAGCATGTGATTCTGATTGATAAAAGATGTGAAGATGACTCCAAACATTTGCTTTTATTACAGCCATATGTATTTTGTGGATGTTTTCAATAGTTGCATCCAAATGCTATATTAGGAAAGAATGCAAACTTTCACAAAAGAATACAGTACTTTTAAACATAATGCTTTCATTTTCATATTAAATGTGTTCTTGATAAGTCTGTTCAAGAGATGGAATAATTGCATTTTTGACAGAATAATTGGGATACTAAGAAAGGTTTAAAAGTTATTTGTGAAGGATAATAATAGGATACAGCCTGTAGATACCTATTACATAGATGATTTTCAAATTTATATTATGGTTCCAATCAATCTTTAGAATTGCTTTAAATATTCAGAATTTGGAGAATGTTTTGGAGGCCTCTGAAGATTATCAAGACACAGTCAATAAAAGATATGGCTTATATAGTAGACCTGAGATAAACAAAAACAGATCTTCAGTGCATTGTTCAATATGTTCAGGCAGAAATTTATCTTGAATAGACATTTCCAACTGACTAAATCAAAGAGTGATGGAGCATGCAACATAATTTGCAAGTTTGGTTTCTTTAGCAAAGATGATTTATTTCTCTACTTAAACAATAATTTGAAAGGCACAGTTAGTTTTATTGCACAAGGAGAGATAGTTTTTGCAGAATAAGTTCAGTGATTTTTTTTCAGATTATTTTTGCAAAGATTCTAAGTGTATTAAAATATCAATTATTTATTTACAGAGGAGTATATTGCATTTGTTATTTTTCTAAGTCTAAATATTATAGTGTTAGACAGGTTTGGTGGTGCTAGTAAGAACTGGCAGCAAATATCAACTGACTAAATAAAATATGTGAATAAACAGGTATATTTTCCAAAACGCATATTTGTTACTTTATTGAGGAAACTATAATCACAATAGTGAGCTGATAATGATCAAGTGCTTTTAGATTAGATTTTAAGTGCTCAAAAAGTTCCATGTTGACTTTGATGACCATAAAGAGGAAATCATTATTTGATAAAATGGAAATGCCAAAAGCATGAGATGGATTAGATCTCACATAAATTCCAGTAATTCTTATCAGCTTTTAAAGCATTTATATTGTTTTTAACTTTAAACATTATTGCATTCTAGTTGTAAAATATGATCAACTAATTGGCTTCATTTTGCAATTGACAGATAAGAGACTTGACATCATTTACATAACGATGTTTTGAAGAATTGAATCAATGTCTTTAGTACATTGTTTGATGAGTTTACTTGAAGAATAGCTTGTTTATTAATAAGAGCCACAGTTGTTTAGAAATATTCTGAAGGACAATCAAGTTTTAACAGAAGTAGGATGACACTGCCATAATAGTAATGACATAAGAGGATTATATTAGAAAAATCATTTACAGTTAATTTAAATTTTATAAAAACTTGCCATTTAAATGTAAACTTATAGGGTGGAGTGTTATTTTGAAACAGCATAATTTAATAGGTATACAAATATAGTTTGAAAATAAGACACTGAATAATTATCTTGAAATATTAAAATTGGATGAAGATGCAAAAAGCGAAATCAATAACAACTGAAATTTGTTATTGTGCATAATAAATAAGACTTAACTAGGAGAATACAAGGTGGATAGCAGTAACAAATCAAGTTGATTAAATTTAGATTGTAATGCAGATGGTGTTTTTATAATAGCAGTTGAAGTTGCCCTACAAGTTAGTTATTTGGGGCCTGTATAAGACTTTTCTTTGTGAAATGAGTAGTCTACTGATTACAACTTTGATTTTTTAATTTGAGTATATAAAACTGCTACATCTGATTTTTAGAGGAAAGGATAATTCCTTTAACAGATATGTTTACTACTATGCTTAGTTTTATTAATGGAGTGTTTGTACTTATCCCCTACATCATAGGATTTGTGATGTTACCAACAATAACATCATATGAGTTTATGATATTTTACACTTTCTATCAATAAATAAATTTGGAAAGTTTTTTTATTAATGTGAAAGCAAAAGAAATTGGAAACATACTATTAATAATAGTCCTGAAAATATTACTTCAGATGCATTTCAAGCATAAATCTATTTAATGTTATGATATAATCACTGCTTTTAAAAATCTTGCACTTAAAATTTGTATTGAAATTACAACAAGCTGCTTTTGAAAAGTAAAAGTCAAATTTCAAAAACATGATGATCTTTATAAAAAGATAAAGTTTTGTCTTTATGTAATAAATATTTTTTACCAATTAATTATGTGTAAAATGAATATATTAAATTAATCTATGGATTCTGAAATTCATCTATTAGAAAGTATTCCTTTAACCAAAAGATTATCATGCATTCGATTTGTTTTCCAAAAAATATGAATATTGTGAATAATGATTATGATATTCACAATTTTAGTCAACTAAATTGGTTAATGTTAACAATAAAATCTTTAATAATAATTTCCAAATAAATATATATATATTTTATTATATAACTTTTTGCATACTACTTTTATTATCATCTTTATTGATAAATTATATAGTTACATTGTTTATATTAGTTTAAGTGTGTAATATCTATTAAAATATATACAGATTATACTTTAGTTTGTATTAAAGAAGTTAATATTTCATATTTATATACATATACTAGTTATGTATATCAGATTCAAAGAAAATTATATACAAATAATGAAAAAATAATTAAAATATGAGTTGGAATGTTAAATTTAAACTGTTTTTACAGATTAGTATTTGACTAAGTGACTGATTAATTATATATAAATTTTAAATTGAGATTATATTGTTTATAAAAGTATTGGGAATTAAAGCAAAGGTTATATTCTAATTTTAATAACTAGTGGTTACAGTTGTTTAGGTAAGGATATTCAGGCTTCATGTAGCTGCATGTATATTTGAAAGTGCCAGATGTTGATCTCTCATTTTAATTTAATTTTACTTTGTTGTAGAAGTATGCTTGCAGGTTTTTTGGAGGTTAGGTTAAAGCAAAAATGGCATCTGAGAAACCAAAGAGTGAATAAAATAAATTATAGTTGCTCTAATGTTTTGGAAGAGTATTTTTGGAGAAAATCATTTGATAATAGTTTTTCCACATCTTATACTTAGAATCTGCTTTGTAAGTAGCATATCGACATCAAGTCCTGCTGAATGTTACAACATGTAAATATATTAAAGTTCATAAGTTCACAAAAACAAAAGGCTGATCACATTATTTTTAAAAACATTTTTATACAGGGGGGGGGGGGACTTTAAGGGAAGTTGAAATAAAAAGACATGAAGTTCCAAAAAATTTTCATCCCATTATATTTGTGGCAATATATCTATAGTTTGCAGAATATGATGCTCATTATAAAAGTAGGCTGTAAAAAGAAAAAAAATTATTATTAGGATAGGAGTTTATCTAAAATTAAAGAAGGGCATAATATTAAAAAAATTATATAGGCATATTTATTTCACATTATTCCCATGATCATTTAAATAAGTTGTCAGAAATTTCATTGCTACTAAAATTCTCATATGATTTGATCATGTATTAAGCTGTTTTAATTACTTCAAATGATAAATATTTAGTTGATTATTCATCTAAATTGTGATGAAACTTCTATAATTGTCTTCTCCAAACTACTATTTATTAATGATCATTTTTATACACTTATTATCTTAAAAATATGGTGTGTGTCGAAACTTTTAATATTATAAATTTGCTTTAGTAATTATTTTAATACAAGTATATTGGCTAAAGTTTGCATAATAGGTTTCCTATCCAAAAATCAGATTAATAAACTATCACAGTAACATGTAATGTGAGGATTTTTGCAAGTTATGATTAAGAATCAACATTAAACTTTTTTAAGTTATATATTAGGTGTAAATTGGCAACAAAGTCGAATTATGTTCAAATTATTAATATTCAACTCCAATACTGTCTTTTACATATCACAAACTGCTTTATGTATTAGGATCATACATGTAAAATATAAAAAAAATACCAAAGTTATATAAATAACATTGGTCTTCAAATAGTTAAAAATAAAATAAAAAATCATAGAAAAAAACAAATTATGTGAAATTAAAGAATACATTAATGAATAGTATTTTGTCCAATCAAAAATTAAATAAAGACTGAAAATCAGACCTAAGTTTCTTAGAACTGATTAATTACATTTAAATTTAGTTGTAGGTTTTTAATAATTAATCTAATGAAATTTTTATATAGATAGTTTTTTAAAGACTTCAAATTATCTTGAAACAAAGTACATTTATAGTAAAAAAAAATTCATTTCTTGGATTAATAAAACCAATAACTCAATTCAAATTTAAGCAATCAGTCATCACAACTTCTTGTCTGATTCTCAATTTATATTGAATTTTTAATTGATGAAAATGTCAACTTTTACTTGTTCTATGATTTCACATATTCTGTTTTATTTTGTATTGTTTTTAACCTAATTAATATTTTGTTCTTTACAACACTTGTCAGCGATTAGGAATAACATTTCTGTCTAGTCAAAGGCAAATATTATTTTGTTAAAATGTTTATAATCTTTTTTTTTAGTATTTTACAGCGTTGGTCATTAAAATGAATTGTGCAATATCTCTCACTCCTTACAAAACCTATTTTAAGATTATTTTCAATACTCACTGGCAATTTTAATAACACATTTAGCCTTATGTAATAGCTGTACTTTGAATTAATTATCTATAAATAATGTGTGCATATAAATTTAAATGATAACAATTAATGTAATATATCTTGAAAGCATGTTGACAAACTAGCATTGTATATTTAATATGTATTAACTTATATATTTTATAATATATACTATGGTCTGTATGTGATTTCCATAAGTGTATACGCAAAAAAGAGAATCCCTATATATATATATATATAATGATTACAAAAATATATATTTATTATTATATTAAAAAAATGTGTTCGCGCATAAGTTTCTGGCCTTTTCAATGTTTAACATCTGTTTTAACTGGTAATATATTATTGCAAGGAGATTGGTATTTATTGCTGTGTAATAGAGAGAAAAATAAAGAATAATAAACAAATAAAATAAAAAATACATACATTATGATACAGCAATGTGCATTGTTAGAAAATCAATAAAGATTGAAATAAATTAAATATAATATAATAATAATATTAATACAAAATATACTTTATGCAACTTTATATATATTATTTTATTAGATAATTTCCCATTCATTTTAAATTAACTAGTTATTAATTACATTTATTGAATTCCTATAATTATCTTTGTTATGCTTAAAATAATTTGTTTTCTTCTGTTTGCATCTTTAATAAAATTTAAAGATTTAATATTTTTATAGCATTTATTTTATGCTGATATATTAAATATAAATTACCAGATTAAAGCAGATAACAATTGACATTAAAACGGATTTAAAATTATGTACCCGAAACGCGTTTCTGTATAATTATAAATATATATATTTGGAATCATTGTTATATAATTGATATTACTTTATTATAAATTTGCATAGTGGATTTTTTTAAATATTTACAGAAAAAGAGAAAATGGTAAATAAAGAATAAACACTAATATATAGCCATAATATTTATGTACAGGATAATAGTATACTTATTACACTAAAATCAGAGGTAAAATGTTTAATTTTGAAAAGATTAATTATACATTATAAAATCATAATTATAATGCAAAATATCCTTTCAAATTAAGCTGCAAGTAAATAAGATACCAATATGTAACAATTAAAATATAAATTTCAAGAATTAAAAAAATGTTTAATAAATACTTTTTTACCTAATCCATCATCATAATCACACCATGGATCATAACTTGTCAAAATTTTGTCTTGAGTTACTTTTGCAAAGGTGTAAATCAGGTGAGTACAGATGTGAGGATCGATATTAGCAACAAGATGTTTACCATCTCCAGGTCTGTACACAGCCCAACTGGCCCAATAGCAGACACGCTTATATTCTTCAGCTGTAAATGGTAAACACCAATTATATATATATATATATATATAGTGTACAGTTTTATGTTTTAATAGTAATGGACAACCATATACACGCATAAGACTGTCAATATTCTTAAGCTGAAAATAGTAATTTACAAGTATATATATATAATATTAAATCACCTCACATGGTTAAAAAATTTAGAATCGCCCTTTATAAAATAAATATATAAATGTATGTTGAAATAAGGTCTCTAATTTATTTCATAGAGGGCAGTTTTAAATTTTTTAACAATGTGGATAAACCATGAGGGGTGGTTTTGTATTTGGATATTTATTTCGGTTTAGCGGTATGCACTGGGATTATTTAAGTATATATATATATGCTTCATTTAATTATATTTTTATATCATATATAATCTTCAAGTTGGCTTATTTTTCTATTACAACCACTTATTCTTTTAGTTTTGTTATAATCACTGCTTTAGTTCCTAAGCCAAATTTAACTTCTATACAAACTTTGTTATCGTTTTACACAATTAAATTTTCGTGCTTTATTAAAGTTGCATTTAGTTTTCTATTAAGCACTTTCTTTTTAATTTATTAATAATATTTCTCCATTTTTTTTGTTTTACAATCTTTCCAAACCATTTATTAATTTATTCCATTTATTTATTTACTATAACAGAGCGCAAATTCCGTTAGCCAAATAATAATATAAAGATAAATCTCAAACAATTATACACTTTTCAAAAATATGGGTAAAGTGACATTATTTTATGAGTTTTTTCCTTATAAAATATAAAGTAAATGACTTTTACTTAAAATATTTTTATTTATTTGTATTTTTTTTTTACATTGGTAATAATTAATAATTAGTTACCTGAAATATTTTTGTAATTTCAAAATATGTTAAATCGTCAAATCACTTCTTGCTATAATTTCTTTTTTTATATATAGTTTCTTCAAGATTAAAAAAATAAAAGCGATGGATTAAATAATCAATCTTTAAAATCATGTTAGTGGTGTTTAAATAAAAGTGAAGATATTATGTTTGATGTAATGGAACAAAATTGGCTAAATTTTGCAAAGATTGTTTTAATTTGTGTTTTTCTGAAGGTTTGTGATGATGGTTTTCTAGTTATATTTTTATATTGGACAATTTCCATCATCTAATATATGTATTGAATGTCTTCAGAAAAAATTAACTTTATTTAAGTATTCCAAATACATTCAACTGTTAGTAATAGTATATCAAACAAGTTAGTATATGCACAACGTTTTGAGTTATTAGTCTCCCCTCTTCTTCAGGTATTGTGGGCCTGATCAGGTTCAAATCCCATACTAGTACTGTCACTGGCCATGCCAGCAACACCTGCAGAAGAGGGAGACTAATACCTCTCGAAACATTGTTCATATACTAACCTGTTTGGTGTGCTATTACTAACAGTTGAATATATTTGAAATATGTAAATAAAGTTAATTTTTTCTAAAGACATTCAATACATATATTAGATGATGGAAATAGTCCAATATAAAAATATAATTGATTTAATTTGTTTTTATCAAAGAGGCAACAGTTAAAAATATTAAAACATTCACAGATAGCTATTTGAAGATTTGATATAATTTCACTTTGTTATATATATATATATATTGATATAAAAACAATTATATATATATATATATATTGTTTTCATGGTTGTATGTTGTAGATATTATGTGCAGCTACTAAAAAATCTTCTATTTGGCTTAGATTTGTGGATGGTACATTTGTCATATGGCGTCATGGTATTGATGCCTTAAATTCTTTTTTTGTATTTTATAAATAATTGCCATCCATATATTAAATTTACTATGGAAGTGTAAAATAATAGATCGCTTTTTTTCTAGATGTTTTAATGGCAATAAAATGTGATGAAACATTATTATTATCAGTTTACAGAAAATTCACCCATACAAACAGATAACTAAATTTTAATTTTCATCATCATCCTGCACAATTTTTTCTATAGCAAAAAATCTTTTGACTAAAGCTTATAATTTATTGATAAAGAACATCTTACTCAAGGAATAGAATCTTACAAAAAATATTTTACTTTCTAATAATTATAATAAAAACATTATATGTAAATTTTACATAACATTAATAATAATTGAAAGGTTGCTAGTCTTTCACATGTGCCTACCATTGTCTCTCAGACAGCCAATCAGATTTTAAACAGCTGTCTTAAGAATGATGAGGCCTCAACACATGACAGCGATTTTGATAAGAAAAGGATGATATCAACCTTTTCTTTACTTAACTTATATATATATATATATATATATATATATATATATATATATATATATATATATATGTCAATAGATGGCATTCTACCAAAAACACCATCAAGTGTAAGTTTGTTAGATAGTGAATGCTTGCTCTGACGTTTATGTAAACAAACTTCCGCTTGATGGTGTTTTTGGTAGAACGCCATCTATTGACATAAATACAAGCATTAGCAAGTTTTTAACTTGTTTTTTTTTTGTTTTTCATATATATATATATTGTAACCAGACCACCATACAACCCTTTTATTACTTCAGTTGTAACAATTTCCTGATGAGCATGTTGCATGAAGGAACTATTAATTGGCATTACCCAATGCAGATGTTAACCCCCCCTACAACAATATTTCCTGCTCATCAGAGGATGTAGTACCATAGAGGCTGGAAGCATCTAAACATTTATATGTTTGGTTTTCCAAACGGCACCACTAGAGTTCCATCTCACTACAACCTGACTTACCTAGGTCTAGTTATGCCAGACATAGCTCAGGAGGCATGAGATTCACATGAACAAGTGCAATGACTGATGAATGAACTGGATAACTAAATTTGATTTTTAGTAACAATAATTTTATTTAATAACAATTAATTTGCAAGTTCTAATAAAGTTCGTTCCTATCCATGTGATGACTCATTTTCATTTCATTTATGAAAAGGTTAGAAGTAGTTTGTTGATCAATAGTTCATTTGCAATTCATTTTAATAAAGTTCATCCTTCATTTCAAATGAAGGTTCATTTTGATGTATCTTAGGTAAAGGATTCAAAGGGTCTTTTATCTAGTAGACGTCTACCAATTCTGCATGAATATTTTCCACTCTGTATTCCACACCTGTACATCTTTTTTAGGTAGGTAAATAGTTAAGATGAGCTATTCCAGATCTGTAAGGTTTCTATAATTCAGCCAAGTATCAATGTACATTGGTTCTCATAAGTTTCATTATTTTCTTTGTATACAATTGAAATTCATGTAAGCATTTGTAATTTTTATAGTACATTATTTTATTCTATTTATCAAACAGGTAACGTGAACAAATCTTGGTTTGTGGACTATTCATAGTCCAGTCAGTGTAAATGTGCATCTATGTGCATAAGTTTTATTACTTTCTTTCCACATAATCAATATTCAGATAAGTATTAAGCATTTGCAATTTTATTCAGGTAAGTATTAAGCATTTGCAATTTTATTCAGGTAAGTATTAAGCATTTGCAATTTTATTCAATATGCAGGTGAGCATTTAGAGTCCATATAGTATTTCATTAGATTTATTAAATCCAGTAATGTGGTTTAAATTACTCCCACAAAATTAATATTCAGGTAAGTATTAAGCATTTGTAATTTTATATCAATATGCAGATAAGCATTTAGAGTCCACATAGTATTTCATTACACTTATCAAATCCAGTAATGTGGTTTAAATTACTCCCACAAAATTAATATTCAGGTAAGTATTAAGCATTTGTAATTTTATATCAATATGCAGATAAGCATTTAGAGTCCATATAGTATTTCATTACATTCATCAAATCCAGTAATGTGGTTTAAATTAGTCCCATAAAATTAATATTCAGGTAATTATTAAGCATTTGTAATTTTATATCAATATGCAGATAATCATTTAGAGTCCATATAGTATTTCATTTATGCTTTATCACGAATAAATGATTTTCATAATTTTAGTTTCATTCATAATTTTCCAGTAACAAACGTATTTTCATGCAACTACATTTATTAATAATTCCTTTTTTATATATATTTATAATAAAGACGTTTTGTTTGTCTTTTGAAACATATATAATTTTAGTTTAAGAAATATGCTTGTTTATCTTTTAAAAACACATATAATTTTAGTTTAAGAAATACATTTTGTCTTGTCTTTTTAAAAAACATATATCGAATATTTTTATAAAATTATTACCTTCATTTATCCAGTTGTCGCTTCAAAAAGGGGTCATCGCATTTCAGCTGAATGGCATTATTTTCTTTCTATGATGTCTATCCAGGCAAATCTAGAAAAATCATGGCTTAGAATGGAGAGGAAAAGGGGTTACGTTAGCCCTCCATCACTATGTTTTCATTAATAATGTTTTCTTTTTCCATTATTAAAAGTGGTTGTAAAGGTTATATTCCAAGGTGACGAAAGTCAGAGTTGAGTAACACTTAAATAAGAATTTTAACTTTTTAATTCTTCACTTTTCTTACTATCTTTTTCTCAAAAAAAATCTTCTTAAACATACACTTTAAAAATCCAATCTAATCTGCACTGAACTTGCAACTTGACTATTTATATCTGATTCTTGGACTGATCAAACAGCCTTTTCCCACTATACCTAATTTGCATACTGCTCTCATTTAAGCCTGGTTGCCTTTCTCTTCATAATGATTGGATAATCTACTTTTTTTAGCAGGATAGATAAGAGATCATAAGAATTAAGCTATGCTTTTCAATTTACTAACTTTGCCTCAAGTGATTATTACACTTTATTGGAAAACATCCAAAAATTTAAAAATGTAATTAATTTAATACATGCCAGCTTTAAATAAATATGTGATATATTTAAATTATATTGTAATCCAAAACTATAAAATCAATAATGATTTTCTTTATTATTTTCTTTTCTCAATTATAGAAAATAATAATTTTCTTGTAACATCATAAACTAAACTTTTTTATACATCTGCTGTTTTTTTAGGTGGAAGGGTAACTAGCTCTTAGAATAAATATACATGTGAAACATCATTCTTGTTTCAATATATATATATATATATATATATATATAAATATATATATATATCTCAAGACTAGCTTTTATATATATATATATATATATATATATAAAAGCTAGTCTTGAGCATCTTGGCCCGAAAACTTGAAGATATAAACACATTCATTTATTACTCACTGAGTTTATAATTTATGACATTACAGTGCAAAATCTTAGATTTACTACACCACAATTTTCTAGATGTTAATATAATTTATCAGCAATGTGTGTAAATAACATTTGTTTAAATCACATGTTGTTGTTATTAAATTAGTAATAATTGAAAGGTTGATAGTCTTTTACATGCACCTACCATTGTCTCTC
The DNA here is from genome assembly GCA_028023455.1 of Epiperipatus broadwayi. Lineage (NCBI taxonomy): Eukaryota > Metazoa > Onychophora > Udeonychophora > Euonychophora > Peripatidae > Epiperipatus > Epiperipatus broadwayi. Next base: position 180,023 of record JAQFVV010000421.1, on the reverse strand, counting down.
AGACAGCCAATCAGATTTTAAACAGCTATCTTAAGAACGATCAGGCCTCAACACATGACAGAGATTTTGATAAGAAAAGTATGATACCAACATGTGATTTAAACAAACGTTATTTACATATGTTGCTGATAAATTATATTAACATCTAGAAAATTGCAATGTAGTACATCTAAGATTTCGCACTGTAATATTGTAAATTAAAAACTCAAGACTGTCTTATATATATAAAAAAGTTAAGCAGAGAAAATGTTGGTATCATTCTTTTCTTATCAAAATCTATGTCATGTGTTGAGGCCTGATCGTTCTTAAGGCAGCTGTTTAAAATCTGATTGGCTGTCTGAGAGACAATGGTAGGCACATGTGAAAGACTGGCAACCTTTCAATTATTACTAATTTAATAACAACAACATGTGATTTAAACAAATGTTATTTACATACATCGCTGATAAATTATATTAACATCTAGAAAATTGTGGTGTAGTAAATCTAAGATTTCATGCTGTAATATCGTAAATCAAAAACTCAGTGAGTAATAAATGAATGTGTTTATATCTTCAAGCTTTCAGGCCAAGATTCTTAAGATTGGCTTATATATATATATAAAATTTAAGTAGAGAAAAGGTTGATATCATCCTTTTCTTATCAAAATCTCTGTCATGGGTCAAGGCCTGATTGTTTTTAAGACAGTTGTTTAAAATCTGATTGGCTGTCTGAGAGACAATGGTAGGCACATGTGAAAGACTAGAAACCTTTCAATTATTACTAATTTAATAAGAACATGCGATTTAAACAAATGTTATAACATTAATACTAAAAAGAAAAAAGCGGATAGAATTGACAATTTCTCTTTTAATAGTGTAATTTTACCTTATATTAAAGGGTTACTGATAAAATCAATAGAATACTATCTTGTTTTAATATAACGACTACTTTTTCTACTAGCAAAAAAATTGGTGATTTTTTATATAAACCTAAAGGCAGAATATTTTTGGAATACCAAGGAGTTTATGAAATTCCATGTTTACAGCACTCAAGAAGCTATTTGGGTCAGTCTAATAGACGAATAAATGTCAGAATTAAGGAACATAGAAATGTTTTTAATCAAAAAATTAGCACATCAGTTTTTACTTCCCATTTTTTAGAAATTGGTCACAAACTGATTTGCAATACAAAAATACTTGCTAATTTGGAAAGATATGATTTAGGAACCATAAGAGAGTCAATTGAAATATTAAAGAGGCCTACTGGTTTAAATAGGGCTGATGAAGCACAATGTATTCCAGCTATGTGGAAACTTCTCATTTTATCTAATATTAACTTATAATTAATTGGTGAAAAAACTGAGTGAAATAAACAATTTGATAAGCCTCATATTGTGAGTGCTGAACTACTTCAAGTTGAATCTCATTTCTCATCTTGCACTGAGTCACATTATTGTTTGAGATCTAATGATTTTTCTTTCAAAAGCTAACCTTGATAATGGTGGTTGCTAGTCCATCAAAATATTGGATTGTAATGCAAAAACATACACATTTTATTTACAAAAATATCTATCTATCTATCTATCTATCTATCTATCTATCTATCTATCTATCTATCTATCTATATATCTATCTATCTGTCTATCTATCTGTTTATCTATCTATCTATCTATCTATCTATCTATCTATCTATCTATCTATCTATCTATCTATCTATCTATCTATATAAAAAACAAAACTAGTTATAAATCACGTAACTTGCTATAGCTTGCATTTATGATCAATAGATAGAGCTTTATCAAAATCTCCATACAAGCGTTTGTTTACATAAACATCAAGAGAATCAGAATTCAGTATCTCTTCCGTTGTCTCCACCTTCAGATCAGCTGATTTCAAGCTAATTTGCTATCATCAGTGAAGGGCAGGGACTAGAAACTAGATCTAAACACTAACTCTCAGCGTTTATGAAACAAGTCACTATCCATTTGCAAGCATGAATTTTTCAGACACATAATGTCTTCAAATCAGTTTGATTTTTATAATTTTGCAAGCTCACGTCTTTACTTTGCATCTTATTATTATCTCTAAAATATATGCCTTTGGTATGATATGACATCACTCTCTCTTCAAAATGAAGACTAATTATACCAACTTTATGTAGTAATATAAAGCAGAAATATTGTACCACAATAAATTATATGTGCAACATATATAACGATTTATGGTAGCTTTTAAAAAGTATATTTATCCAACCAGCAATCAATTTTCAGCATACCATATTCATATAAATTGCATTAAACTATGCATAAAAAATAAAATATTTTAAAAATTTCAGTATTTTTGATGCAAATTGCACCTTTCTGATTATCATGCATAAATATCAATCTAGTTTACACTTTGCTTATATTTTTCGTCATGCTAAACTTCCAATTTATGAGTTGTGTTAGGATGATGAAAATATAAAAACAACATAAATAACAAAGTAATACATTTCAATTGTTATTTCAAATAATTAGTGTGATGCAAAGCACTTACCACCATATATTCCTTTTGTCTAGTTTTCATAAAAATATTTATAATTTTTTATATTAAATTGTGTTTGAGCAAAAGTAAAATTTACCTATAAAAGCATATTTATTGTATTATCTTTCCTGTTTTTATGCATCATTGTTCTGTTTTTATACAGTGTTAAACTGGTGACAGGGATTGGTACAAAGCTATCATTAACATGAACAACATTATCAAAACAGTCTTATAATAAAAAAAAGTATCACACGATTATACTTGGATTATAGCACACCATTTGCTTAAAATAACAACTACAGTTTTTTACATAAATGTGGTTTACCTGCACTTTTCTTACTCTCAATGTAGATTATATCTATAGTATTGTTGCTACTGTGATTTCTATAAAAGACTTGTTTTTATTATCATTGTCCAACTGATAAATCAGCAATTTAGACTAATAAATAATATGTATATATGCTGGCATGTAATTTTTTTTGGATGAATGTATTTGGTATTAAAATAATGTATATTTATCTACTTATTTATTTAGCTTGCACTTTTATTAAAATAATGTATATTTATCTACTTATTTATTTAGCTTGCACTTTTACACTTTTAAGTTTTTGTATTTTAAATATTACTTAATTCCAATCTCTAAAAAAAATATTTCACTTTTTAGTTTATTAACAGCTTATTACTTTTATATATTTTGACAATAATGATTTCATAAAATATTAAGAGCAGACAAAAGAAGAGAATTTTTGAATAGTAATTAATAAAGCAAAACCATAAGAATCAGTGATATAATATCACAGAAGATAAATGGTTAAAATAAAGCTATAATCTGTATAAGTAATGTAACTAATCCAAAATACATAATCTTTATAAAAAGCAATGTTATTTTAGTAGCCATTGTGTCATATAAATTAATATTAATAAAATAAAAATTAACCTCAAGCTATATGATTCCAGTAAATTATCATTAATGCTGCAGTTTGCAATATAAATATCAATGATCAAAGTCCATTTCAATCATTAATAGTAAAAGCTTTCATAATTTCAGTTTTAATTACTGTGCCTATGTTTCTGGAGGTTTTTTTTTTTTTTGAAAAAATATTATATATTTACTTCTTAGTATGTATGTGATGTTTACATGAAGATTTTATTTGAATCTATTTGGATTTAGAAGAAAATTAGTCTACATAAATATATGTGATGGCAGGCAAAAAATGGTTTTGTCAATAAGTTATTAGTACATTTATTGTTTTTAAAAGCTAATTTTTAATAATTCCAAGATTTATTTTCATTTGTAAAACTTGTGATTTGAACAAATTAATGGATAGTAGGTGATTTTGGTGATCAGCTGGTTAAATAATTGGATCTTGGAGTATATAGAAAGATATGTTTTTGGGAGTGAGGTAGTGATTTGGTCTGTTTCTTCTTCAAGCTCTTTTTGAATTTTACACCTTATTACATTTGCACTCATATAAAAAGAAAAATCCAGAATAGTATGGTTTTCCTCAATGTATTTAAGTGCATGGTTTGATATTATAAAGAGACCAAACAGCAGTCTTTTTAGATTGACATTGAGTTTATGTGTATCTACAAATTCTTGTAGCATCCTGTGTAATCCTGATAGATAATTTTGGATGGGAGAAAGACAGTTATGTCATCCATATTAGTAATGCATGGTCCATGCTGAGATGTGTTTGATATTTAGATGCCAGTGAATATTAGCTTAATATTCACTAGTAGTGAGTTTATATAGAAAGTGAAGGGTAATGAATTAGGGAAGAACTTTGGAAAATGGATTGTGAGAAAGTAAAATGCATCAATTTTTGCAGCTGAGTGTGATATGAGTTTCACAATTCAGCAGTAGTTAGTCATTACATTGAGAAAAATGTGATTAATTGCTATAGTAGCCAACATGTTATACCTTAATTGCCACAAAATCAAAATATATCTTATCTATCTAAAATACAAGTGGAAATTTTTCTCTTTGTGCTAAGCTCAAAACTATTTGAAATTAAGTGCTGCATGTCCTATTAATTATTGCTGTATTGAAATTGATATAGTGAAATCAGAGGAAGTGGATTTGGGTCAATATTGTCTTTAATCACTTTCTCAATCAGCTTGATGGCTAGTTGGTACACTGAGATAAGCCAAAGGTTGGTAAGGGTGGTTATTGAAGCTGGTTTTTTATTGAATGGGACTAACGATTGTGATTGAATACAATTTTCTCACAATTGTGCATTTTTGAAAGGAATAGTTCACAAGGTCAGATAACAATCATGTAGTTGAGCAACAGAAATGCTCAAACACAATTTTTGTATGTCATGAATAGCTGGATAACCATTCATTTGACAGAGTGTTTGCTTGCAAAATAAGTAGTGGTAAGTGGAGTATTTGTTTCCAGTGATCCAAAAATGTCATGAGGTGGGATAAAAGATTGACAAATTTGAAGCTTCTGAATGAAATGCACATATATGTATTCGATTATATTATGCATTGCACATGTGGATGTTTAAATTTGAAGATCCATAGCACTAATGATGGATGGGTAGCACAAGACCTATTGGATGTAGCTTCTAGTTTATGTATGGTGTTGCCTGAGACCGATTTTGTTTTTTATGGCTAAATAGTCTTAAAACGCCACATATGTGTTGTTTTATATGTAGGTGAGTTTCTATATATACTGGTAAGTGTTGTGAGTGGGTTTATACATTGCTATCTGCTTATTTAATTCATCATCCAGAACTAATAGCCTGAAAGGTGAAGGTATTTTCTGGTGATGTGGTCAATATTAAATTAAAGTATATTTATATAGGCCTGCTACCTCTGCATAGGACTTAGCAGTAATCCTACAAGTTTGTGGAGCATGATAACTGTTTTATAGAAAAAAAATTCTGGAGTGGGTGTAGGAAGGAGAATTCTCATTGTTTTCCTAAAGGGTAATGCAGTTGACTGAAATCCAGCTCTGCTGATTATTGCAGTTTGTGGAGAGAGATGTGAGAATGAAGATGCATTGAGATTCAGTATGATGTAGTGATGCAGCATTTGTGAATAGGAGTGAAGAGCAATTCATAACATATGATGATTATTATGAAATATTACTATGTTTGGTGGTAAAAAACCTACAGCAATCATGAGTGGTATCACCATTTGATGAAGCCATTTGGAGATTAAGACTTCATATTTCATGATAAAATTTTCCTTGAAGATTGATGCCAGTAATAAGATGATGATATTTCCAGGTTGAATATAGGTAAATATTATGTTGAGAGTGGCTTTATAATGATCTATGGTTGCTATTAACAGATTTGCATCAATATATATATATATATATATATATATATATATATCTGATGCAAATCTGTTATATATATATATATATATATATATATATATATATATATATATATATATAATCTTAAATAATGTGAATGATGACATATCTCTGGAGCAAGCAATGAAACCATCAGTTTGAAGGTGCACTGCAAGCTCAATCTGTTATTCACTGTTTAATATTTGACCCCAGAAGCCCTAATATATGTCATGTGATTCTAGTACATTGTCTAAAGTGATATACTTTGTTAGCTGAGTTTAAATGTCACACATTAAACATTATTTCTGCCTTTTATTGATATTGTGAGTGAGAAATGTATGCAATTCAAGATATATTGGTGGTTGTTTTTTTATCATGTGACCTGTATGTTAGTCATGATTCACTGGTTAGTTGTCCATTGTTAACAAGTCTTTTGTTTGAAGACTGGTTACTAATGTTGAACAGTTATACTCTTCCATTTGTTTTTTTTATTATTTGGGGGTTATCTCATCTTTTTTGTTTATATTGTGGTTAGTTTGACTTGTGGGAGACAGGGCATAAGTGCCTCCATTATATATGCTGATGTAATAATTTTATTTATGTGTATGATGTTTGTTTTCATCATATTTTGCATTTCACTGGAGATGCTTTGTGTTACTTCAGTTAGGTTGGCACTTGCACCTATCAGGTTTTGTACATTTTGGAAATCATGTATGTTGCTTGAAGCCATTTTAATGGTATTTGAAACTATGACCTGCATGATGTTTGATTTATATATGATGAGTATAATTTTGTGGATTGATCCATGAAGGGGAGTGAAAGTGAATTTTTAGATGCAGTAGTTTGAATATGGTTATTCATACCTGGATTTATGTTAGTAGTATATGTGTGATTGGTACCTTTAGTTTATATTGTTGAGATGATCATTTTTCTGTTGTGGTTATGCACTCTTGTTCCTGTCACATTGTGTTGGAAGATGACCATGTTGGCCACATGAGTAGCATTGTATTTTGAATCCTCTTATGAAGAAGCTTATAACTGCTTACTGATCAGAAATCTTAATAGGAATATATTTCTGCATGCAATATCAGTATGAAATCAAAGCTGTTGCTGTAGACTGGCACTGGTGTATCTTTCAGATAAATTGGATTGAAAGTTATGACTGCCAAATGGCTCCATCATTTCTGAAAGTTTTTGTTATAGCCACATGACTGGATCAATTGAGATAAGTACATAATTGCCTAAAGTTTCAATAATGGTTTGAAAAAATGGTGTTTTGACTTTTTGATAAAATTCAAGGATTAAATAGCAAAGGTTGGAATGATCAGTGATTCTCCCCAGCATGTTTAAAAGTTAATGTAATGTTATTGGATATAGAGTAAATCCCTGGACATCTGTGGTTGATAGTATTATTGAATGTGGAAAGAAAAAAATCATAATTATGCATGCAGATCACTTGGTATTGAATTATTAAACGTTTCATTAACTAATTTTAAGTTATCATTACTCGATTGTACAGGAAGATGTGGTTAATTTTCTTTGCATTTATATATCGAGTTCAAAACATTGTTAGTATTTATTCTTCTGAGAAGATGAAATCCTTTATTCTTTTCTGAATTTGTAACCTGGTTATGATCCCATTCTTGTAAATTATTTTTTGTAGAAAAAATGCTCTGTTGTAAATTATTTTTTGCACAATTAGCATATGTTTTGATTTGGTCTATAGGTTGTATCAGTTTAGAAAAGTTTTATATACCGTAAACAGTAATTTAAAGTGAGTGGTCTATCCTCATGCTTTCATTTCCAGTACTTAAGATTTGCCCATATATAAGTATTTGGGTTGGAAAAAATAAGTGGATTTATTTTATTCTTTCATAAATACTATATCTTGTATTGGGAATGAAAGTATTCATTTATTATTAACACTTGTAAAAAGCGCATGCACACTAGCTTGAAAAGGCTGATATATATATATATATATATATATATAAGGCTGATATATATATATATATATTCCATTAATGAAAAATAATTTTGATCATCTAATAATTACAGATCACCTATATATGACTACAGATCTAAAGTATTTGCATTTTAAGGTTTTCCTTGGTTTTAACTCTAAGAACATTCTAAACAATAATCTGTCAAAGTCAATATTTGCTGCAAGGTCATTTTAATTGCAAATTATGTACAGGTATTAACATATATACAGGAAAAAAAATTTACATCACATGTGAACCTCAGCTAGAAAAAGTATAGTCATCTGTATACCTTCAAAAATTGATAGAATAACAACTTGTCAAATATTTTCACAACAGAATAAGATTTTAAAATTTATAGAGTGAATTGTAAGAAATTTCATGGATAATTTTCAATATATTTTTATAAACAATTTCAGCTATGTCATAACTAGTAAAATGCTAATTAAAATCACACACTGTAAACTAAAATTCAAGCAATTATAGTTATCACAAATACGCTAAGAAAGCTTGATATATTCATAATAATAATTAGGTATATTCATTAGTTTTAATAAATATTAATATTTAACAAATACTTACCAAATGACTTGCTGACAGAGCAAACAAAAACCAAAAGACAAATGTTGAGCCAACCCATTAGTCTATAATTTATACATAATACAAATAAAATGTCTTTTAATTAAACACCAATTAAAATAATAAATATAATGGTAAATAACTATTATAGACTATTCTTTCAACACACAGAAGTACTTTTGGTAATTAACCGAAAGTACTTCTATGTATTGAAAGACTGTATGTAATAGTTAATTACCATTACATTTTTCTTATTTTTAGTCATATATATATATATAATCTAAATACATGTATGTTGTCTATACTAAACTTAATGTAATTATAAAGGTCTTTTACTCAGATATTCAACTTCCCATACCTATCCAATCCATATTATGCAACTGAATATCCATCCATATTATGCAACTGATATATATATATATATATATATATATATATAGTTCACATTGTGCCAATAGTGGTCAAGGGAGCCTAATAAAAAAATGAATGGTGATATAACTTAATGTATAATTCAGTTGAAAAGCTCTTAGGATGTTAGTTGGAGTGTACCAATCATTATTTTTTTTATTTATATCTAATAGTGGGAGAGGGGAATGGATTGTATCAGTAGTTGTTGGTATGAAAGCTAAACTAAGGAATGAGTATTGTTTGTCTGTAAGGCACTGATAAGTGCTTCTTCATTAATTTTATAATCTATTGTTTATTGTCATTCTAAGATCTAATTTGTATATGTGGGTGCAGGTCCATTCATATCATTCCACACTTCACACCTCATTCATATTGCTAATTATCATTCAGAATATCCATTTTGCAATAAAAATTATTTATTCTGCCATAAATATTGCTAATAGCTCAGTCATTATTAGACCTCTGGATTAATGGACAGACAGACACACACATACCATCAGCTAGTATGTTTTTTATTAGTTATTTATTGTAAAATATTTCATTTGAAAATGTAAAAGTTATTTATTTCATTTATTATTAGGTAGTAGTTGTAATTTAATATATTTTTTTTTCAATACTCTATCCCTAACATTCTTTTTTGCAAGTTATAAATTATTGCATATTGTTGGCCTCATTGTAATTAAAAAAGGAGGCGTGGCTAAGTAGATGGAGGACTTCAGAAAATGTTGTAGAGAAGGGAAAATACCCTTTTTTGAAAAAAAAATATAATAAAACAAGTGAACCTAATATTTTCATTAAATTCTCTACTATTCCCTTTACTAAGTAATCTTCTCTCATACTACTCAATTGTAAATGTCAATGTGTAATTGTGAAGGATACGGAATAGGATTGTTCAATATGCAAGGCTAAACTTTTAAAGATATACCCATCTGGATTTTATCTGACTAACAATTTGAATTTACTTTTATTCAAAATGCATGGATATTATTAAAAAAAATTGCTAATACAATTTTGCTTTAACTTACTTATAATGAATAGTGTGATACTGGAAGTAAGTAAATTAACAATATTGATAATAATTGAAAAAGTTGTGCTGAACTGTTTAATGAAATACTTTATTGACTCTCATTTGATAAATTTTCTATTTTTATTGTGTAAAATCAGGCTGAAACAGAGAAATAATTCATTCTAATACATTACATTATTAGAATTGTTATGTATACCAAATTACCTTACCATTCACACCTATAAATGAATGACAGAATGCATGACTTAATGATATTTGATAATTATTTATCAGAAATCTGTATAAGCATGGATGACCAAATAATCCTGATCTTAATGGTTATTACATTTTATTAAATATTGGAAATTTTAAACAGAACAAAGTTGAAAATAGCGTGAATCATAAACATTTATTTGGATGATCTTGTTGTGCTTTGGAGATTTTATGACAAATAAATTGTTTTAAATATATGCAAAATCTGCTGGTAATGTCCATTAGGAAGCCTTAAGAACATTTGGAGATTATTGCTGCTTTTCCAAATTCATGTTTATCCTGCAGGAGTATTGTTTATATGTTTTAATGTTTGTTTATTCATCATTATCATTGTGAGTTGCATATACATTTCTATTCTTAAAATTTCAAGTGTGAACTAAAAAAAAAAAGAAACAAGGGAAACTTTTATTTTAATGACAGAAGATTTGACATGTATTTTTTCCCATTGCATATGATAGATAGGTAGATTTTCTTTTATGTTTAGTTTGATATTAATTTGAGTTATTATTATCATGTATTTATATGCCTAATCTCCTCTAGAACGTCTTGGAGATTTTGGTATAAATTATACCAAACTGGTAATATTTTTTTGTTGTATTATGTAAAATTGTTATGTTTCCGTGCTCATATTATAGGTGCAAATTGAGAGCTTTCTCATTATATATTAGTTGGTAATGATAAATAGATACATGAAAATATTTATGCCAATATTGCCAAATGGTCAGGCATACTTGATAGTATTTAAGTTAATTTGAAAGACGATGTACATAATTTTTCATAGGTATTAGATTCATTTACAATTTAATTAATGCTAATATAACATTTTATTGTCTGATGTGATTTCGAAAATATTTTATACATGATCATATGTTTGCGTGTGTGTTCACTGCCATAAGCTATTTTATAAGAATTAGATTTATACTTTTACTATTGTTTCAGTTGGAGCTATGCATTAAAGAGTGTGAAAATTAAGAGTTTATTAGTTTATGGATTTGTCTTATATGAAATGTGTTAAATACCTTTCGAGTGAAGAGGTGATTGAAGGAATAATCATGCTATTCAGATTGAGTAACGCTCTCTTTAGTTGCTTATCTATTAAACCGTGGTTGGTGGCAAATTTCCTTATTTGATAGTATATGATGCGAAGATTATATACCTTAAAGTGAAGTGGTAGATATCCCATTTATACATGATAAGTTGGCTGGGTTCTGCACCATTTGTATCAGAAAAGTTGGTAACTATTATATTGATAGTCAAGCGTTGTTAGCCGAGAGGTCATCGCACTCGCCTTGCAAGCAAGTTGTTGTTTGCAGACGGGTGTGGGTTCGCGTCCCGGCCGATGCTATGACATATGAAAAAAAACTAGTATGTTGATGAATTAAGTTGATGTTTGGAGTCTTGTTAACCCTCACGCAACCGTATGTCAATATTTATTGGTTAGTATTTAGCTCTCCCACTTCATTCTGCGTAATTATCTGTAGTATATATTAGTTATTTCAGATAGATGTTTTAGTGATTTCTGTAATATACTTAAAGTTGGATTAATAATTTAATGATTGGCTCATTGTACCATCCGTATTGTGAAGTTTATTCATTCCGCAAGTAAACCAATAGAAATTATAATCAATAAATGTGTTATGATTGTGAATTTATAAATTCACACACATTCAGAGATATGATAGACTTAGAGATATGGAGGGAGTCAATCGCTGGAATTGTAAGTTCTAAGTAGCTTGTCAAAACATATCACCCACATGATGATTATTTCAGGTATTATTATTACTGGCAATTCACCTTCCCGGTATGAATGTAATATTGGATTACAAAATTTTACTTTATTTAATGCTAACATTAATAAAATCATTACTTAATTTTATATACTAGGTATAAATTTATGGACATTTGGAAATAATTTCAATGGCGTTAGTTGATTATTTGATATGATTTTCTTAGTTCATTGAAAGCACAGAATGAGAATAGATGATATAAACATTGGTACAAAAAGATATAATTATTTTGTATTGATAATAGTTTAATAAATAGAATTGAAAATGATATTGAAATAACAGATAAGAGGAAGAGCCTCCAAATATTAAGTGTATAGGATTTATGTACATTAAATGTTATTTAGTCAAGATTGTAGTTAATGGAAAATTAATGTTAAATCATCACGATGTGTTTGTAAAAGAATATGTCTTGTAATAAATGTTTGTTGAAATAAGATTCCCTCTGAATTATTTTGTCATGTACACTCGATTGACCATTTCCTCACATACATATGTTCAACATAATATAATTATAATACTTGTCAGTTTAATATTATATGCAATCTATCTAGATAACATTGAATTAATTGCTCCAAACATTATATAATGCCAAGATATAGATTTTACATTATTTAAAATAGATAATGATGTGTGATAAAAATGCACCCGATCTCTATCATTGTCTATCCTTTATTTTATTGTATGAATTGTCAGTTTCACAATACTTCCTCATTACTTAACTATCATCTTATAATAGGATCGACATATTGTTCATATAATAGAGCCCTGAGATTATTTCATCATTTAAATAAACATTGGTATAGCTGTGCAAACTAAATCAAACGTCTGTAGATTAATTATTGTTACAGTGATCACTAAATATATTAGATGAGTAATGTAATTGGTCTGGCATGTACTTGGATGGTGGGGAAATCGAACATATCATACTTCTTGATTTAATCTATGAATTTCTTTCTTTGGATAACTTAAGTAAATACTTATAATATAACTAAATAAACACCATATAATTATTGTTTATAAATGCTTCTCTCACCCCATTTGCATTATAGATGAACATGAAACCCTATAACCCCCAACTGAGCTTAGCTATAGATTAATACTGTAATAAGAGTCTTATCCATAATTAAAGATGCAACCTAAATTATAAATTTTATTCTACCTTGTATAGAATTGGCACCTGGGCATTTATATGTGTATAAAGTGATATAGGTGTAGATTGAAGTGGTGACAAATATATATATATATATTGTACCGGTCAAAACAGTATGCTCACTTAACAAGGTTCCAAATCCTAAGCAAAAGTACCTCGAATCCGATCATGCTCGAGATACACAGGTCTGGAACAATCCTGAATTCTAACCTATTTGCCTATTCTTCGAATCTCTGACCCAATGAACAACAATTCTGATGACACAGTAAAATTATTTTAAATCCGTGCCCATAAGCAGAGCGGTAGAGCATAAGATCAGAATGATGATGATGATCGAGGACGGAGTAGCCCAGTTATTACATTATCATAGTTATTTATTAATGCTAAGCTCTTAGCTAAAGAAAATAATTCTAAATATTAACTAGAAACTAATAATTCAACACAAACCAGGATTAACACGAAAATATATATATTTAATAAATGCAGAAAACGCATATATATGTTACAAAATTGTTTCACGCTTGGAGTGATTTTATACATTTTGAAAACTTGGGATTTGTTTTATAAAATCCCCATTACATCAATTATTTAATAAATACCATTTTATAGAATGTGTTATAAGTTGTGCGGGGTTAATATGCCAAAATGTGGATGTACAAAATAATCTACAAGATCGGAACAGAGTCGGATTACAGAAAGATACACGATAATTTAACGTTAATCATTTTGACAAATCAATATAAATTTACGGTCTCAATCATTTATTTACAACCTTGAAATCATTATATATGTTTGATAGGCATTGTTTGGACCTAGCGTCCTTTGAATAAGTATACATAAAAAACAAACAATGCGCATTCTTTACGAGAATAAATTATACAAATTGATTTACGTCTCTGGGAATCGATAAAGCTTTTTTTAAAGGAAAGCAGTTTAAATCAATGGACTAAAAGTATTTTTACAAAATGAAACATTGTTTTTAACACATCATTGCGACTTACTAAAGGTTAGGCGGACGGTGATTAAATTAAAGACAAAAGTAACGGTATTAGCATACATTAAAGGAATCTGACCTTCATGGCGATTGTGGATATTTTATCATTTAAAGGAATACTTGGAAACAAACTTAAAGTGGATATATCCGCGCATTTCTGGCGGAACGATATCAAAGTAGAGGCTGAGAATGAGACCTCAGATCATTATGTACTGCCATCCGCAGCACCTAATCCTCTTAAACTTTATAATTTAACAGAGAGCGTTGTCTCTGGTTAAGAAGGACGGGAGCTTCATGCTTTCGATGTCCCCAATAATAAAACAATCAAAAAAAATGGAAAGATAAAATATCAGAAAGAAAATGTATGCCAGCAACCTTACTGGACATGAATATAAATTTTATAATATAATTTTCAAACTTGGAAATTGTCTAAACTCTTGCGCAATAATCTGTTTCCAATTCTGAGTCATTTAACTGATCATAATGAATAATAACGTTACTATTTACAATATTATTAAACTAACAACATTTATATTTACAGAATCGATTCCCAAATACGTATTAACTGGTAGGATTTTCCCTTCAGGCACCAGCAAAAAGGAATGAATTAATTATATGAAAGTTGAAAGTTCACGATCTTTTTTAAAATAGAAAATTAAAGCAAAATTCATCCACAGTAAAAGTTTTTAATTTACTTTAAGAATCATGAATTTAAAATGAAACCAAATTCGCGAGCAATTGCTATTTAATATAAACAAAACTTTATTGATAAGTTTTTTAAATAAAGCCCACCCTTTTCCAAGTAAAACAATTATTTTCCCCTTGACTCACGAACTTAGCGATTTTTGGCATATTAAAGAAAATAAATCATATTTATACATTAAACAAAATACATAAAATCTTAATGGAATCGCACACATTTATATATATATAATTTAATTAAGCGTGAAAGGTAAGTTAAAATACATGATATTAATAAAAGATTACAGAGAGAGAGTTTAAAAGCAAAATTAGCAGAATATCATAACGGATCTATGAATTAATTTGGCTACAAATTATAAATCACCTGTGAATGTTCGTATCAAGGCAGCTCTAAATTACAGGATTTTACCGAATATCTCAGCATAGCGGTAGGCAGGACGGTTGGCAATTCTATGTCATTTCATATGGCCAGTCAGATGGAAGTTTGACGGCTGGTAGACAGTCCTCCGAGAGGAAAGAGAGGTGGACGGCTCCGCTACTCACGCCCCATTTGCTGAACTTGTGTTGGCTTCTTAAAAGTAATTCTCAATTCTAAAAACTGACAGTAAACTCCAAAGTAAAACTCAAAGTCTAAGTGAAGTCTCTTTTGTTCACTGGTTCCTTTTATAACCTTTCCATACTGCCCAGAATTCAATTTCATACCCCACCCTTATCTCTGTAATCCCCTTAAAAACAACATTTAATTAGTAAAATATTTTCAATAGATAAGGCTTGAAATACCCCTTTTAGCTGTTTTGAAAGATTTGCAAACTGATAAACGATTTGTTTTTCGATTGTAATTAAGATTTATAAGTTTTAATTATAGACAACGATCTGACTAGTGATAAAGATAATTTCAATATTTCAAGCCTTCCCCATTTTTCTTTGTTGTTACATTGAATATACACAGATATAAAAATAATTACAAATATCTAAGCAAATGTATTTTTATAGCAATAAAACTATTGCTTTAGTCATAATATATATACGCATCATTCAAACTACTGTTTCATTTTTACTAAACAAAATTAATTTTACTCATCTTTAGAATGATTCGACATACAGTGTGTGAGTGAATAGCATATATTTATAGCAGGGTCTGAATTGCGGGCCCCATAGGAGGTTAGTGTAGATGGTTAAGCATGAAGCTCAATGATGATTAGACATTGACTGCTTCATTCTTCCCCACTTAAAGTGATCAAAAAAAAATCAATAAAAAAAAATACCTTTGTTGGAGTCTAATATAATGCTGGTGAGAAAAACAACCTTAATAAATGAGCCTGAAAAATTTGCTTCTTGTTGACAAAAAAAAAACTGCCTTATATGACTCACGTTTCTAGTATGGAGAAGAATCTTTCATTTTGATATTTTACTGCAATTTTTTTTCTCTATTAACTGAAATATTTGGTGTGAGGATTGGGTGGTGTGTAGGGTTTCAATTGTCGTGCATTATAGATGCCACTAAACCCATTTTCTCCTTCCAATAAAAAAGCATTTTCATGACATCTCTTCTGAACAAGATATGGTCCACTATACAAGGGAAAAAATTTTTTAAATTCCTTTTTTACTACACTGCTAGTCTTGGGGGATCTCAACCATACTTGATCCCCTTCCTGAAATTGGTGACATTGCATCCGTCCCCTCTTTATGCGATTTTCGGCTGCCTGGGCCAACCGTCTTCTAGCAGCTTCTTGGTCACGAATAGGGTCAATAACTATTTCATCTAGTGGCACCAGGTTTGGAAATAAGTTGCGACATGGCTTCCCATAATGAAGGCGTTCGGGCGTAAAACCGGTAGACTCATTTATCGTCTGGTTTATACAGTTAACTATTTCTGGAGTTTTATTTACCCAATCCCGGTGGTTGGTTGATATGTAGGTGCGAAAGAGACGATTGAGTTCTCTCATGACTCTTTCGCATGGGTTAGATTGGGGATTCCTAATCGATGTCAACCGATGAGTGACTTGTTGCTTCAAAAGCCAGCCCTTCCATTCCCTAGAGGTGAAGGCTGAACCATGATCTGATAGAATAGAATTAGGTTTTCCCACCTCAGGGAATTGTTTATCTTGGAGGGTCCGAATCGTATTCCTTGAGTCTGCAGCCCGGACAGGATACGCTCGTACATATTTGGAAAAAACATCATAGGTCACGAGTAAATATTGGAAATTTCTAAATTTGGGCAATGGGCCATAGTGGTCGATTGCAATTAACTCATTGGGCCTTGATGCAGTTATGGGTTTCATAGTTCCAGCGTAAGACTTGTTCGGAAACTTAGTCCGGGCACACATTGCACATTTCCGTAACACTGTGAGGATCTGTGTGTACATACCTGGCCAGTAAAATTGACGTCTCAGGGCTTCCTCAGTTTTCCGTGGCCCATAATGTCCCAAGGTTTTGTGGACATGTTCGATCAGTTGCATCCTAATCTTATTTGGTGTCATGATTTTCCATGGGCTCTCCATGTCTTTGGTCTTACATTGGAGGATTCCATCTTTTAAACGGAATTGGGAGTATCGCCGTGCATTTCTTTTGTTTGTACACATTAGGTGATTGGTTCCCAGGTTGGAGATAATGTTAGCATATTGGTCATCTTGCCAATATCATAGATTTGTCAAATCGGTTTCCATAGGGGTCTTCGTGGTTGTGGCCATGATTCTGAGGGTCTGGTCATTCAGCTGAGGATTTTGGATACTGGCAGGTGCAGGATGGCGGCTTAGGATATCTGCCACAATGTTCTCACGTCCTGGGCAGTAAGCCACTCTGTATTGAAACTGTTGGAGGGCCAGGCTCCACCGGATCAATCGATCATTTGTAAGGAAACTCTTATTCAAGAATTCCAAACATTTGTGATCGGTTACTATGACCACATCAGACCCCAGGAGAAATTGACGGAATTTCTGGCACGCCCAAACGATTGCTAGGGTTTCTTGTTCCGTGGTGGTATAGTGTACTTCGGCTCCCTTTAAGGAGCGGCTACAAAAATAGAGCACCTGATGCTTTCCTTCTTCATTAATTTGGAATAACACAGCCCCCAATCCCTGCTTGCTACTATCAGTCTGGACGTAAAAGGTCCTTGTAAAATCAGGATGACACAACATTACAGCTTGAAGAAAATTTTTTTTTATGTTCTCAAAATCCTTGTCATGGGCTTCGGTCCATTCCCATTTATGATCTTTCTTTAGTAACTCTATCAGCTTTCCTGTCTCATGAGCAAAATTTGGGTAAAACCGGTGATAGAAGTTACAAAGTCCCAAGAAAGATCGGACTTGTTTCCGAGTTTTTGGTTTGGGGAAGTGCTCGATGGCTTCTACTTTGTCAGGGTGGACTTTGACCCCGTCCTCAGTTACAACATGCCCAAGGAATGTAATTTCTTTTACCGCAAAGCGACTCTTTTCCAAGTTAATAGTTATGTTTTCTTGGGCACATTCATGGAGAAATTGTTCAAGGCATTTCAAATGTTCAGTGATGTTTTTTGATGCAATTACTATATCGTCCACATAGCAGACCATATTTTTCTGTACCTCTTTGGATAGGACTTGTTTTAAACATCGCATTAGACCTGCCCCACTATTAATGAGTCCAAAGGGAACTCGCTTAAACACATGGGTATGTCCTCCATACCGAAACGCGGTATACTTTCGGTCACGAGGATCTAGGGCCATCTGCCAATAACTGGCGGTAAGGTCTAAGGTAGAAAAGATCATCTTCCCTGCCAACTGGACAAATACCTCCTGGACCGGTGGCGGGATGTCTCTCTCAGGGATGGTCATGCTGTTTAATTTTCGTGCGTCCAAACATAGCCGCAAATCTCCATTTTTTTTTTCACCACAACTAACGGATTGTTATAGGGAGATGGGCTCCGCTCAATAATGTCCCACTCGATCATCTGTTGAATCTGCTTTTCCACCTCATCCCGGTATTGGAATGGGATGGGGTATGTTTTGGATTGGGTGTACAATTCCTCCTTCACTCGAATTCTATGAGTATACCCCTTTATTTTTCCAGGAGTCTGGGCAAACACCTGAGCATAATTTTCTAACATGCTTTGGATACTTCTTTTATCTTTGGACTCTGTAATAGCTGAGTCATGGACCTTTTTTTCAATCAATGCGGAATCAACAGGCTGGATCAAGCAGCTCTGCTTCTCAGGTACGGCTTGGTGGGTCACTTTGAAATGTGTTGATTCATTGTCGAACAGGCATTTTCTTCCGAAATAATCGATAATTCCATGATTTTGGGTTAGAAAGTCGGAACCCAACACCATATCATAGATCAGTCCAGATACAATCAAGAAAGTATGGCCCATCAATCTCTCATTGATCTTCACCTCTAGCCAGATTTGACTGTTCTCGCTCATGATTCTTTTCCCATTAGCTAAGGTCAACTGGATGGGACGTGTTGGCAATTGCATGATTTCCCATTCTCTCTCTACACTTTTAATCCATGCCTTTGATACGATCGATGCTTGGCTTCCTGAATCCACTAGCGCTAATACCTTGGTGGATTCTATCATCACTTCAATAATAGGACACAAGCTTGTGGTTGTAACATTCTCCACGTTTTCTTTTTCCCATATTATGTTAGTCATCTGGCTACCATCTGGTTTAAACTGATTCCATTGTTTCTTTAAATATTCTGGGCATTCCTGTATGTCCCCCTTCCCTTGTTCTGGGTTCAATGTTGGGGTTCCATCTGTTTCTGGATTACTAAATCCATAGTCTATTGAAACCAAAAACTCAGCCATTTCATTTATTTTGTTGATCCGGCTTATGATCATCATTTCCTGCATCTTCATCAGCATGTTCTGTCGTATGGTATGGATAATATGTGATTCTGACCATGTGATATCTGGTAGAGATCTGAGTCTTGCGGCTTGCTTTAAAAAGAATTGCGCATATGTTTCTTGGTGATTAGTTGGGAATTTTTCATTGGTTATGGTGCGCAAAATATACTCCTGTCTTTTTTCGCTCCAAAAAATCTTGCATAGTGCCTGGCAGTACTCTTCAAGATCTGTTGGTTTGTGTGTCAATGATCGCCACCAGTCTTTAGCGGTTGCTTCCAAATGCTGGCTAGCTATGGCCATTTGTTCTCTATTGCTCAGTGCATATAGTGAACACATCACCTTCAGATTTTCCATATGTTCCTGTGGACTCTCCTGTGGTTCACCACGGAAGATCTGGATCTGCATAAATGGTGCAGTGATGGGTAGTTCCTGATGCCTCATTTTGTTTACTAGAATTCCCTTCTACTTTTTTTGAAAAACTCTTTAAGCATGAAATTTTGGTTGCTATACTTTCTGACTTCCTTTTTATATTTCTTCGTTAATTCACTTTTATTTTTCTTTTGAAAGATAGTCAATTTTAAATGTCTCTGTGAAATATATTTTAATATTTTGATTTAGACTTATTATCACTTCTAATTATTTGAAAATTAAGGCTTGTTTCTTTCTTCTTTTATTTTATACAGGATATACACCTCTCTCTCCCTCCTCTCTTCAACTGTCTTCCTTTTGCCATTTTTTTTTGTTGCTGCCGACTGCTGCTGATAACAGGAAAAAAATATTTGATCATCACCTGTATGTGTATGATCTGAATTCAAACTGCCTTGCTGCTTGACTTTTGGTTGTTTTTCTGCACCTATAATAGACTCTTACAAAAAAAAAATTTAGTGATTTGTTTCTACAATATAATGTTCTGCTCATGATAATTATACATAGCAAAATAGTGGACAATAATTAAACTCTCTCTCAACCCCTAACATCCTGGTTTGAACTCATTTTGACATGTAGTTATTATATTACTGTTGGCACATTTATATGGCGCCAGCCAACAGGATATAACAAAAAAAAACAATTCCAAATACATCTGGGCTACTCAACTAGTAAATATAACTAAGTATTTGTTACACATTATAAACTCTATTACATATATAATGTACAGAAAATACACTAAATATGACATATACCTTGTTATAATCTCAAGGTTTATCATTTACGGTTGAAGTACATGGGTTTTATTTATAAACATTTTCATTTTTGCATATATAACTTAAGAAACATATTTTATATATTTGTAAAACCAGATAC
This sequence comes from Epiperipatus broadwayi, assembly GCA_028023455.1. Lineage (NCBI taxonomy): Eukaryota > Metazoa > Onychophora > Udeonychophora > Euonychophora > Peripatidae > Epiperipatus > Epiperipatus broadwayi. The sequence goes on along the minus strand of JAQFVV010000421.1, from coordinate 159,207 downwards.
AGGAAAAAAATCACTTATGGGTGAAACACATGGGTATCGAAAATTTTTTTCATTTTTAAGACAAGATTTTTACATTTGTGGCTGTAAACATAGAATACAATATTTTTCTATAGTTGCCCAACCAGATACCACAAAAACCATTTACATTTATGGTTGCAACACATGGACATTGGTTTTCATACAAATTTTTCACATTTTATATATATAAAATCGGAAAACAAACTCGGGTAGGAAGGAAATATACATATCTATCATCAATGATCTCTTACAACCCTTTTTTTTTTTAAAAACATACATATAAACAGAATTCAGTACTCAGGGTATGTGGGTGTTTATTTCGAAGCCCCACTTGGGCAGCCAAGCCCGGAAAAAAAAAATCCACTGTACCGGTCAAAACAGTATGCTCACTTAACAAGGTTCCAAATCCTAAGCAAAAGTACCTCGAATCCGATCATGCTCGAGATACACAGGTCTGGAACAATCCTGAATTCTAACCTATTTGCCTATTCTTCGAATCTCTGACCCAATGAACAACAATTCTGATGACACAGTAAAATTACTTTAAATCCGTGCCCATAAGCAGAGCGGTAGAGCATAAGATCAGAATGATGATGATGATCGAGGACGGAGTAGCCCAGTTATTACATTATCATAGTTATTTATTAATGCTAAGCTCTTAGCTAAAGAAAATAATTCTAAATATTAACTAGAAACTAATAATTCAACACAAACCAGGATTAACACGAAAATATATATATTTAATAAATGCAGAAAACGCATATATATGTTACAAAATTGTTTCACGCTTGGAGTGATTTTATACATTTTGAAAACTTGGGATTTGTTTTATAAAATCCCCATTACATCAATTATTTAATAAATACCATTTTATAGAATGTGTTATAAGTTGTGCGGGGTTAATATGCCAAAATGTGGATGTACAAAATAATCTACAAGATCGGAACAGATTCGGATTACAGAAAGATACACGATAATTTAACGTTAATCATTTTGACAAATAAATATAAATTTACGGTCTCAATCATTTATTTACAACCTTGAAATCATTATATATGTTTGATAGGCATTGTTTGGACCTAGCGTCCTTTGAATAAGTATACATAAAAAACAAACAATGCGCATTCTTTACGAGAATAAATTATACAAATTGATTTACGTCTCTGGGAATCGATAAAGCTTTTTTTTAAAGGAAAGCAGTTTAAATCAATGGACTAAAAGTATTTTTACGAAATGAAACATTGTTTTTAACACATCATTGCGACTTACTAAAGGTTAGGCGGACGGTGATTAAATTAAAGACAAAAGTAACGGTATTAGCATACATTAAAGGAATCTGACCTTCATGGCGATTGTGGATATTTTATCATTTAAAGGAATACTTGGAAACAAACTTAAAGTGGATATATCCGCGCATTTCTGGCGGAACGATATCAAAGTAGAGGCTGAGAATGAGACCTCAGATCATTATGTACTGCCATCCGCAGCACATAATCCTCTTAAACTTTATAATTTAACAGAGAGCGTTGTCTCTGGTTAAGAAGGACGGGAGCTTCATGCTTTCGATGTCCCCAATAATAAAACAATCAAAAAAATGGAAAGATAAAATATCAGAAAGAAAATGTATGCCAGCAACCTTACTGGACATGAATATAAATTTTATAATATAATTTTCAAACTTGGAAATTGCCTAAACTCTTGCGCAATAATCTGTTTCCAATTCTGAGTCATTTAACTGATCATAATGAATAATAACGTTACTATTTACAATATTATTAAACTAACAACATTTATATTTACAGAATCGATTCCCAAATACGTATTAACTGGTAGGATTTTCCCTTCAGGCACCAGCAAAAAGGAATGAATTAATTATATGAAAGTTGAAAGTTCACGATCTTTTTTAAAATAGAAAATTAAAGCAAAATTCATCCACAGTAAAAGTTTTTAATTTACTTTAAGAATCATGAATTTAAAATGAAACCAAATTCGCGAGCAATTGCTATTTAATATAAACAAAACTTTATTGATAAGTTTTTTTAAATAAAGCCCACCCTTTTCCAAGTAAAACAATTATTTTCCCCTTGACTCACGAACTTAGCGATTTTTGGCATATTAAAGAAAATAAATCATATTTATACATTAAACAAAATACATAAAATCTTAATGGAATCGCACACATTTATATATATATAATTTAATTAAGCGTGAAAGGTAAGTTAAAATACATGATATTAATAAAAGATTACAGAGAGAGAGTTTAAAAGCAAAATTAGCAGAATATCATAACGGATCTATGAATTAATTTGGCTACAAATTATAAATCACCTGTGAATGTTCGTATCAAGGCAGCTCTAAATTACAGGATTTTACCGAATATCTCAGCATAGCGGTAGGCAGGACGGTTGGCAATTCTATGTCATTTCATATGGCCAGTCAGATGGAAGTTTGACGGCTGGTAGACAGTCCTCCGAGAGGAAAGAGAGGTGGACGGCTCCGCTACTCACGCCCCATTTGCTGAACTTGTGTTGGCTTCTTAAAAGTAATTCTCAATTGACTAAAAACTGACAGTAAACTCCAAAGTAAAACTCAAAGTCTAAGTGAAGTCTCTTTTGTTCACTGGTTCCTTTTATAACCTTTCCATACTGCCCAGAATTCAATTTCATACCCCACCCTTATCTCTGTAATCCTTTTAAAAACAACATTTAATTAGTAAAATATTTTCAATAGATAAGGCTTGAAATACCCCTTTTAGCTGTTTTGAAAGATTTGCAAACTGATAAACGATTTGTTTTTCGATTGTAATTAAGATTTATAAGTTTTAATTATAGACAACGATCTGACTAGTGATAAAGATAATTTCAATATTTCAAGCCTTCCCCATTTTTCTTTGTTGTTACATTGAATATACACAGATATAAAAATAATTACAAATATCTAAGCAAATGTATTTTTATAGCAATAAAACTATTGCTTTAGTCATAATATATATACGCATCATTCAAACTACTGTTTCATTTTTACTAAACAAAATTAATTTTACTCATCTTTAGAATGATTCGACATACAGTGTGTGAGTGAATAGCATATATTTATAGCAGGGTCTGAATTGCGGGCCCCATAGGAGGTTAGTGTAGATGGTTAAGCATGAAGCTCAATGATGATTAGACATTGACTGCTTCAATATATATATAATATAATATAATATAAGTATAATAAAACAATTCACTAGAATAAAACTACAACATGTAGTTTTATTCTAGTGAATTGTTATATATATATATATATATAATATTCAAATCAATATATATATATATATATCAAAATCTGAGTACAAGTCCCTTATATATATATATATATTATACCCACCCATTACTCAACACTGATCCTACACATTATATGAGCAAATGCCCAGGGCACCAATTCTATTAATGAATAGAACAAGTTAACAAATATATATTGCTTTGAAATAATACTGAGATTCTTCTACTTATTCTTAGCTCAGTGGAGGGTTATAGAAAGTTAAAAATATACTGAATATAAAAAATAAAGGAAGAAATACGATTGATGATTAAAATAACACATATACTTCATTGGTTAATCAACCAAATGATAGAAATTACTAAAGTTTTATTTATTCAAGCTAATGAACTATAATTTACAATTGATCTTTTCCATCATCTAAATACACACATAGATTAACTACAATATAGCTTTAACAGAAAACATGATTTTGAATAACTAGCATGTAGTAATCTAAATAGCTAAATTAATATAAATTTAGAACTATGAAATCAGATCTTATAAAATCTTTAATACGATTTGATTAAAGATATTCTATTACACAATAACTTATAACTATTGTAATAATAATAAAAATAATAATAATAATAATAATAATAATAATAATAATAATAATAATAATAATAATAATAATAATAATAATAATAATAATAATAATAATAATAATAATAATAATAATAATAATAATAATAATAATAATAATGTATGAATTGAGTGATATTTCACTGCACTAACAATTAGATAATAAAAAAGGATATCTTTTTATCTTACATCATTGTCTAAATAATAAACTGAGTATACAAACTTTTTATAAGTTTACCAAATGGTAAAGTATTTCACATAAGATTTGTATCAAGAAAACAATATTATCAGATTTTAGTAGGTTTATTATCAAATTTACAAAATAACGCATTATAGATATGTATATTGTGGAAACTACAATAGGAATGCATATAAGAACAATTGAAGACAAAGTTTTAAATAATAAATAAAGCATTTATTTACATTTGCAATTGAAATAGATATAATTAGCTCACATGGGACTATTTGTTCTAATTCTTAAATTTTACATATACATTTAATAATCTGGGTTTGATATCTCTTTTGTTACACTTTTTTAACATTTATTGACTAGACGTTCACAAGACATGAATTAACAAATACAATAATGTCCACATACTCTAACTTCAAATATGTTTAGGCAGTTAATTAACTCTAACAACTTTTTTTATTAGAAAACAATAATGGGTAATTAAGCATCATAATTTGGGCACAAATATACAAGTTGGAGAGGTCACACTATCAATTATTGGGATAAAACAAATTAATAAATTTGGCTGTCAAGAGAGTAACTTTAAATAGCTCAATCAAATAATTTTTTTAAATATCTAGACCTTTCATGCATTCAAAATAATAATAATCATTCTGATGATATGATGGTTTAAAGCTTGTGGTAAATTAACATGATATAATTCAAAATATTGAATTTCCGATGCATAAATTTAACAGTATTATACTTTCTTCTCTGCAAGAGTATTTGCAATATGTGTGTGTGTCCCTTCTTATGATATAATTAAGACAAAAAATCAATATATTTACATTGTGTTAGTTTACTTATGAATTACTAAATAAGTATTATAATATGGATAATGTCATAGACCAACAAACAACTATAACACCATTTCTGCTTTAATATTCCATAAAGAATTTAGTCTCACCATACATTTAACCACCAACTACATTACATATAGCTATGATGCTATGATAACACAAAAATAAACATTAAAGACAGAAATTTAAGCACATGAGGAATAAACAAGCTGCTTGGCTAATAAATCTAATGACAAATAATGAATCCCCACCTAACTTTGAAGTAAATTATTGGTGTGAAACTCAGTCTCACCACTGGGATAAAGGTGACATATACTACTCAACTTCATAAAATACCACTTTTATAATACATACATACTCAATCTAGGAATAAACTTTATTCATGGCAAATACTTAGATATATTAAGGGAAAGAGTTCTCAATTCCAATCTACATAGAACATATCATGAATAACTTTCTTTCTCATAGCTACTCTATACATTTCATTTTATACATTGAAAAATAAATACACATACACAGATATTACAGTGTTTCTAAGATTCTTTTAACATACGGCATTATCCGAAATTAACAAAAAAAAAAAAGTCTCAAAACTGAATATTTACTAATTATATGGAATAAATGCATAAGACAGACACACATACATATAAATAAGAGCATGAAAATAACTTCAAATTATATATTACATGAATATTACAATAAATTAAATGATAAAGTGAAAATAAAACTTTATTTGTCACAAATTATTAGCTGTTTTAAAATTTTTTAATGACAGCAGTTATTGTCAACGAATTTCATTGTTTCTGATAACAATATTTATTTTCCATACATTTATTATTCCCTAAGACAATTTGCTAACTTCGAGACATTAAATAAATATAACAAATATATACCTCTCTTTAATAAAATACACAAAAGTGTATGTATAATACACATAAGAAATACTATTTAAATAATAATCATTTACCAGCATATTGGAACTTGCAATACACTCATCCGAAATGTTCTTGAAGTCAAGGAAATAACATAAATTAAATAAGCAAATGCATAAATAGTAAATCTGTCTATCTATCTGGGGCATATCAATAGCAACAAGCAAAAAAATGTCACTCTTCTTTTAACTAAAAAAAAATTCACTCGCAAAGTTTTTAAGCATAAAGTTTTCTGAAGGACGCAAAGACAAGGACTTGTTACTAAAGATGGGAACAAATTATATAGGATAAACATTCACAACATAGATTTGATTTAGCCATCTCAAATGTTATTAGAAATAGCTAATTGAGCTAAATAATATGCCACACAAGTAATAAATTTTTATAATGTTGGAGAAATGGATAGATAGTTTTCAGCTACGAAATCCTTTTATATTTTTAATTTAATTAATTCTGGAAATTTTTTAATTTATTTAGAAGTAACTTTAGCAAGTTTCCAAAAACAAAATATCAGTTTGCCAGTAACTTTATAAATTATCACAAATATAATTACTTTGGTCCGTTACTAATTAATAATTTATGTAAATCTACAATTCCTTAAACAAAAATATTTTTTTTTATATAATAAGTCTACATTCTAAGGAGAACAAGAAATATGTAATATTAATGTCCTTCTACTTGATTTAAACATGTACACATTAATAAACACTAGTAATTAATTAATTATTTGTAAGACATGCATTGATTTTATTAAAATATTAATATATAAGCATGAATAATACGTATAATTATTATCATGGGGTAGTTCAAATATATAGCACAATAAATTATACTCACATCCTTCCATTTTAACTTAACTTTTACATAAATAGAAGTGAATTGAAACTGAGAGTCTGGAAGGTTTTGTTAAACAAACCTGCATAAATTTCCTTAAAACAATAGAATGTTCACACAATTTCATTTTTTCCTTAATAATAATAGAAGACAAAGACAAACAAGATTGATTAAAATTATCAGCATACAAATACATTAACAAAAATGATAGAGTTAATTTATCGTGTAAGTGAGTGGAGAAATGAAGAAAATATCCATTTCGCATAAATTAGCCTGACATCATTCTTTAAAGCTGTCTGGTAGCTAGCATTCCCACATTGAATTTTATAAATAAAATACTGCTTCAATTTTACACTTTGGAGTTTAACTGACTTGATTTCTGGAAGAGATTAAAAACGTGCACAAAAAGTCGCAGAAACAGGGTGAATAATAATGGCAGATAATGAATGAATGACAGAATAGGTAATCACTAAATTTGTATTGCTAACTATCACTTAAATATGTTTCTTTTTCATCAATCAAGAGGTCATCCTATCCTCCAAATGTTAGCTGCACCATTTGCACTCAGTTAATCAAAAAACAAATATTAAAGAAATATTTTCTTGAGAAAAAAAAAATTTGGTTTTTCTAAATTAAATCAAACCAAATAAAAAAAATTTAAAAAAATAACTTTTTACACTTTTGAAATAAATGAATATTAATTAACTAGTAAATAAAGTAGTTGGTAACATAATTTAATTTGTCAAATAATTTACAATCCAGATATCCATTAATCACTCAAAATATATTTATATCTGTTATCAGAAATATTTGCTGTAATTTTATATGTTTTATTGTAAAAGTAAAATTTTATATTGTAATAATATATGAGAATGAAATTGAAAGATGATACAGACATACATTCATACACATATGCTGCTATATGAATACTAAATTATCCTGACTAAAATATGACTTATATGTCTATGGGTTAAACATATTTCACTGCTTATATTACTTATACATGGATGGGTGTGCCAATGAATAAACAGATCAAATAACCATCTACACAAATACCAAATATTATTCTACAAATAAATAAAACAAATTTATATCAACTTAACTTCCATATCAACCATTCCTGTAATAATCCACCCCCTTTCTTACATTAAATACTTCATTAATAATAATAATAATAATAATAATAATAATAATAATAATAATAATAATAATAATAATAATAATAATAATAATAATAATAATAATAATAATAATAATAATAATAATAATAATAATAATAATAATAATAATAATAATAATAATAATAATAATAATAATAATAATAATAATAATAATAATAATAATAATAATAATAATAATAATAATAATAATAATAATAATAATAATAATAATAATAATAATAATAATAATAATAATAATAATAATAATAATAATAATAAATGCTTATAAAAATTTACAACTAACATTCATAAGCAACTCTCACATAATGTTTTATACCATTAAAAAAATTAAATTTTTTGAGGTATTTCACTTTTTTTAGTTAAATGCAGTTATTCACCACTGACCCAGTATGATTTAATTACTTGTGCCCATTCAGAAGATCGCATATCCCCCTTTCTTATAAAGAAAAAATTGAAATAAGCAAGTAACACAACAATATTATATTAGTAATTATAAAACACCACACAACACAATTAATTCACACATTGGAAATTATGCATAGAAGGCCTAACTGCTCTGAAAACTTTTAACTAATTGGTACATTTATTGGATATGGTATCAAGCTATGAGAATTATAGGTACCTCTACATCTTGCCTTATTATTCATTATCTCTCTTCTTATGATTACTTTCTCTGTAAGAGATTTCATCTTCAGTTTCTTGAGTTTAACCTTAGCCCTTTCACATTTTTTTACTTTATTTCTAAAATTCTTAAGATGATTCACATTAACAATTTCTTCTTTGGCTCTTTTACATTTGATCTTAGTCTTTTCTTAAGAAAATTTCCACCAATTTTTTTCATATTCTTAATTTTGCATTTGACTTTCATCTTACCAACTTTTCTAGCCTGATTAAGGCCATTTATCATAAACTCTACACTAGATATTACATGTTTAATACCTCCATATAGTACCATTCTGTAAACATTCATCTTCATGTTATGGTCTAAGTAATTAAGAACATATTCAGAAACTATGCTTCTACTTTTATTTTTAAATTTATTGCTTGTAATGTCAGTAACCTTTAATAATTTATTTTCTAAAATTTTTAGATATTTAATGTTTAAAGCAATTTTTATTTTTTTTGATTCATGGATCTCATTTTTTTTATCAAGATTATCCTTGAAATCTTCAAAAATAACCATAATCTCATTTCTGTCTAAATCTGGGTCTCGATGAACTTCTTATCTGAGTTTGTCATATGCCTTTAATTCTTCACTGGAAAAACTAATATTCTTATTAACTGATTTAACAATCTGTTGAGTTTCCTTAAATTGCACTATTGAACCATCATTATCTAATTAACTCTGTTGTAGCAGATCTTCAACATTTATTTCTTCGATCTCTAATTCAGATACTTGATTTTTGATATTCTCCTGCACTTCTAACTTCAACTTTGACTCTGGTTGAACATTTTCTTCCCTTCTCTTTCATGATTTCTGCTTCATTAAAATTTTCCTAGATTTCTTCCTTAAGCTGCAGTTCTGAGTTTTCATTGTCTACTCTAATCTGCTGTAGTTGATACTTAACAATTGTTTCTAACAATTCTGCTTTGTATACCTAACTTTTAATATTCACTTGCACTTCTAGCTTCATTTCTGATATTTGTTTAGATGAACTTTCTTTTATTTCTGACATTTGTTTAGCTGAACCTACTTTTATTCTACCTTCTGTTTCTGATATTTGCATAGCTAAACTTCCTTTTAGATCTAACATTCGTTTAGCAAAGATTTCTTTTATTTCTGACATTACTAGATTTATTTCTGACAATTGTTTAGCAAAGCTATCTTTCCATTCATTTATTGCTTTAATCACCTGTGAATAGCCATCAAATCCCCCTAATGGAACGTTTTCTGCCTTACCATCTTCTCTATTGGTCAAGTTCATGGTTTCATTGCCTGAATCAATATCGGGAGATAAAGTCACCATGTCTGGAGATCACATTTCTTGGGACCAGCCTAAATTATTGCATATATTAAACTCTTCTATTATATTCAATATTTTCACTTATTAATATTCACAAAGAAAACAAGGTATATCACCCTCACTTCCCTCTCCCTCAATCAAACAATTTAAATCTCCCCCACCGTTCAAAGACACATAAGGTCATCATAATATGCTTAGTTACATTATTCTACATGACATTCGGTTTCCACATCTGATAGCAAAATTATTGCACTACATTATCTGACAATATTGATCGAAACATTAATGAATTAGTTAAGTAAAATATGTGTGATCATTTATAAATGTGTCGTACATTAAATTAACTTTGATATAATAATGAAGAAAATCACTCTAGAAAATATAACTATTACTAAAGCTTGTATTCACAATACCATATAAACTTTATTCATCTAGCCTTATATGTTTGCTGTCAGAACTACTCTACTTATCAAGCTCAACACATTGCATGGCAAGTTATTACATTTATCAAGCTCAAGACGTTGGGAAGGAAAGAACATTCTCTTACCCAGTGAATACATGTATCTCCCAATCACAAAACATATCAATCAAGGCCAGAATATACATATTCATTCCCCAGATATTGGGGAGCCAGAAAACCCCTCTTCCAAGCCCACACTACTATAAGCAAATGGACTGAAATGATTTATCAAGCCTATCATGTTGGTCACCAGAAATCCGCTATAATCCCCCCACTCAACACCGATCCTGCAGAGTATATCAGCAAATGCCCAGGGTGCCACTTCTATTAATGAATAGAATAAGTTAACAATTATATATTGCTTTGACTTAATACTGAGACTTTTCTCCTTATGCCTGACTTATAGCTTAGCTCAGTGAAGGGTTATAGGAAGTTAAAAATATAACAAATATAAATAAATGAAGGAAGAAATACTATTGATGACTAAAATAAGATACATGCTTCATTTGTTAATCAATCAAATGATAGAAATTAATAAAGTTTTATTTATTCAAGCTAATAAACTATAATTTACATTTGATCTCTTCCATCATCTAAATACACTCGTAGATTAACTACAATATAGCTTTAACAGAAAACATGGTATTGAATAACTCCACTTTCTAGCACGTCTTAATCTAAATAGCTAAATTTATATTAATTTAGAACTATGAAATCAGATCTCAGGGAATTTTTAATATGATTTGATTAAAGAAATTATATTGCACAATAACTTATAACTATTATAATAAAAAAATAATAATGATAATGGAAAGAATTGGGTGAAGTATCATTGAACTAGCAATTAGATAATGAATGAAATAGGGTAACTTTTAATCTCACAACATTGTGTAAATAATAAACTGAGGATACAACCTTTTAATAAGTTTACCAAATAGTAAAATATTTCCCACAATGTTTGGATCAAGAAAACAATATTATCAGATTTCAGTATGTTTATAATCAAATTTACAAAGTAATGCATTTATATTGTAATAGATATGTATATTGTGGAAACTACAATAGGAATGCATATAAGAACAACTGGAGACAAAGTTTTAAATAATAAATAAAGCATTTATTTACATTTGCAATTGAAATAGAATATAATTAGCTCACATTGGACTGTTTGTCCTAATTCTTAAATTTTATACATACATTTAATAATCTGGGTTTGATATCTCTTTTGTTACACTTTTTTATCATTTATTGACTACAATTTTACAAGACATGAATTAACAAATACAATAATTCATTCATATTATAACATTAAATATATTTAAGCTATTAATTAACTCTAACAACTTTTTTATTAGAAAACACCACTGGATAATTAAGTATCATATTACGGGCACAAATATATAAGTTGGAAAGGTCACACTATCACTAATTGGGATAAAACAAATTAATAAATTTGGCTGTCAAGAGAGTAACTTTAAATAGCTCAATCAAATAATTCCTTTAAATATGTATAACTTTCAAACATTTAAAATAAATGTAATCATTCTGATGATATGATGGTTTAAAGCTTGCGGTAAATTAACATGAGATAATTCAAAATATTTAATTCCTGATGTATAAATGTAACAGTATTATACTTTCTTATAAGGGATGGGTATTTGCAATATGTGTGTGTTGCATCTTATGCCATAATTAAGTCAAATATCAATATATTTACATCTTGTTAGTTTACTTATGAATTACTAAATAAGTATTATAATACGGATAATGTCATAGACAAACTAACAAATCTAACACTATTTCTGCTTTAATATTCCATAAAATATTTAATCTCACCAGTTATTTAACTACCAACTACATTACATAGAGCTATGATTCTATGATAACACAAAAATAAACATTCAAGAAGAATTTAAGTCCATGAGGAATAAACAAGCTTATTGGCTAATAAATCTAATGACAAACAATGAATCCCCACCTAACTTTGAGGTAAATTATTGGTGTGAAACTCAGTCTCACCACCGGAATAAAGGGGACATATACTACTCAACTTCATAAAATATCACTTTTATAATACATACATATGCAATCTAGAAATATGCTTCACTCATGGCTAATACTTAAATATATTAAGGGAGAGAGTTCTCAATATCAATCTACATAGAACATGTCATGAATAACTTTCTTTCTTATAACTACTCTATACATTTCATTCTATACTTTGAAAAATAAATACACATACACAGATCAGACAATATTACTACCATTTTTTTTAGCATATGACATTATCCAAAATTAACAAAAAGAAAAACAGTCATGAAACTGAATATTTACTAATTATATGAAATAAATGCATAAAACAGACACACATACATATAAATAAGAGCATGAAAATAACTTCAAGTTATATAATACATGAATATTATGGTAAAGTAAAAGATAAACTGAAAATAAAACTTTTAGTTTGTGCCAAATTATTAGCTGTTTAAAAATTTTTAAATGACAGTAGTTATTGTCAATGAATTTCACCATATCTGATAACAATATTTATTTTTCATACATTTATTATTCCCTAAGCCAATTTGCTAACTTTGAGACATTAAATAAATAAAACATATATATATATATATATATATATATATGTATTTATATATTTATATGTATGTGTATTTTATATAAAGATATATATATATATATATATATATATATCTTTAATAAAATACACAAAAGTGGGATATAATACACATAAGAAATTCTATTTAAATAATAATCATTTATCTGCATATTGTGACTTGCAATACACTCATCGGAGATGTTCTTGAAGTCAAGGAAATACTGTAAATTAACTAAACAAATACATAAATAATAAACCTGTATATCTGCCTGGGGCATATCAATCGCAACAAGTAAAAGAAAAAATTCACTCTTCTTTTAACTAAAAAAAAATTTACTTGCAAAGTTGTTTTTTTTTTTAAACATGAAGTTTTCTGAATGACATGAAGACAAGGTTGATGATTTAAGATGAGTACTTGTTAGTAAACATGGAGACAAATCCTTAGAGAGTACACATTCACAACTTAAGATATAATTGAGCAATCTCAAATGTTATTAGCAATAGCTAATTGAGCTCACTAATATGACATGCCAGTAATATTTTTTATAATAATAATGGAGATATGGATATATAGTTTCAGCTACATATTTTTTTATATTTATCATTTAATTAATTCTGGAAATATTTTAATTTTTTAGCAGTAACTTTAGCAATTTTCTGAAAAAAAAATAAAAGCTGGCCAAAAACTTTATAAATTATCACAAATATAATTACTTTGGTCCATTGCTAATTATTTATACATGTAAATCTATAATTCCTTAAGCAATAATATTTTCCTTTTATATAACAAGTCCACATACAAAGGAGAACACAAAATAAGTAATATTCAAGTCATTGTACTTGATTTAAAAATATACACATTAATAAACACAAGTAATTAATTACTTATTTGTAAGCCACACATTCACTTCATTAATTAATTAATTTATAAACATGAATAATAAGCATAATTTTTATCATGGAGTAATTCAAATATATGGCACAATAAATTATACTCACATGCTTCCACTTTATCTTAACTTTTACATAATTAGAAGAGAATTGAAACTGAGAGTCTATGGAAGGTTTTGTTAAACAGTGCTGCATAAATTTTCAAAGAAGATTATAAAGTTCACACATTTTTTAAAAGACTAGAAAGGTCATGCAATTTCATTTTTTCATTAATAATAATAGAAGACAAAGGCAAACAAAGTAGAATAAAATTATCTGCATATAAATACATTTTAAAAAATGATAAGGTTAATTTAATGTGTAACTGAGTTTAGAAATGAAGAAAATATACCTTTTGTATAAATTAGCCCTAAATCCTTCCTTAAAGCTCTCTGGTAGCTACAATTCCCACACTGAATTTTATAAAAAAATAATGTTTTAAATTTTAAACTTTGGAGTTTAACTGACTTGATTTCTGAAAGAGAATTTAAAAAATGCACAAAGAAATGGCAGAAGCAGAGTGAATAATAATGAAAGACAATAAATGAATGATTGAATAGATAATCATTGAATTTCTATTAATAACTATCACTTAAATACATTTATTTTCCATCAATCAAGAGGTCATCTTATCATCCAAAGGTTAGCTCTACCCTTTGCAATCAGTTAATCAAAGAACAAATATTAAAGAAATCTTTTCTTGAGAAAAAAATCATTTTGATTTTCTAAATTAAATCAAACCAAATAAAAATAAAAACGTTTTACACTTTTGAAGTCATTGGATATTAATTAACTAGTAAATATAGTAGTTGGTAATATAATTTAATTTGACAAATAATTCACCAATCCAGATATTCATTAATCACTCAAAATATATTTATATCTGTTATCAGAGATATTTACTGTAATTTTAAATGTTTTATTGTAAATGTAAAATTTTATATTGTAATTAAATATGAAAATTAAATTGAATGTTGATACAAACATTCATTGACACACATATGCTGCTATATGAATACTAAATTATCCTAACTAAAATATGAATTATATGGCTATGGTTAAACATATTTCACTGATTATATTACTTAAACCTGGATGGGTGTGTTTCAATGAATAAACAGGTCAAAAACCATCTAAACAAATACCAAACATTATTATACAAATAAGTAAAACCAATTTACATCAACTTATCTTACATATCAACAATTCCTGTAATAATCCATCCCCTTTTCTTACATTAAATACTTAATTAAATATAATAATAAATGCTTATAAAAGTTTCTCCTAACATTCATAAGCAACTCTCACATAAGGTTTTAGACCATTAAAAAAATTTTAGCACTATTTCCTTTTTTTTAGTTAACTGTAGTTATTCATCACTGACACTGTATGATTTACCTATTTGTGCACATTCAGAAGGTAACAAATGTCTATTTCTTATAAAGAAAAAAATGAAATAAGTAAGTAACAACAATGTTATATTACTAATTATAAAACACAACACAATTAATAAATACATAGGAAATTATACATACAAAGCCTACCTGCTCTTAATACTTTTAACTAACTGGTACTTTAATTGGATACAGTATCAAGCTATGAGCATTACAGGTACCTCTTGAATAATAATGGCAGTTAATGAATGAATGATTAATAGATAATCACTGAATTTACTATCACTTAAATACATTTCTTTTCCATCAATCAAGATGTCATCTTATCCTCCAAAGGTTGGCTCCACCCTTTGCACTCAGTTAATCAAAGAACAAATATTCAAGAAATATTTTCTTGAGAAAAAAATCATTTTGATTTTGTTAAATTAAATCAAACCAAATAAAAAAATTAAAAAATAACTTTTTACACTTTTGAAATAGAGGGATATTAATTAACTAGTAAATAATGTAGTTGGTAACATAATTTAATTAGTCAAATAATGCACTAATCTAGATATCCATTAATCACTCAAAATATATTTATACCTGTTATCACAGATATTTGCTGTAATTTTAAATGTTTTATTGTAAATGTAAAATTGTGTATTATAATTAAAAATGAAAATGAAATGGAAAGATGATACATACATCTGCATTCATATGCTGCTATATGTATACTAAATAATCCTGAATAAAATATGACTTATGTGGCTATAGGTTAAACATATTTCACTGATTATATTACTTAAACATGGATGGGTGGGGCAATAAATAAACAGATCAACAAACCATCTAAACAAATACCAAACATTATTCAACAAATAAATAAAACAAATTTACATCAACTAAACTTGCATATCAACAATTCCTGTAATAATCCACCCCCCCTTTCTTACATTAATAATAATAATAATAATAATAATAATAATAATAATAATAATAATAATAATAATAATAATAATAATAATAATAATAATAATAATAATAATAATAATAATAATAATAATAATAATAATAATAATAATAATAATAATAATAATAATAATAATAATAATAATAATAATAATAATAATAATAATAATAATAATAATAATAATAATAATAATAATAATAATAATAATAATAATAATAATAATAATAATAATAATAATAATAATAATAATAATAATAATAATAATAATAATAATAATAATAATAATAATAATAATAATAATAATAATAATAATAATAATTCAATTCAATTCAATTCAATTTATTCTATGAAATAAAACAAAGTACATCACAAATATTTAAAAACTCCAAACAAGAAAAATCTTGTGTGTGGAATTTACATGCAAAAATAAATTAAATAAAAATACAATCAAAAACTCAAAAGAACAGTTTAGGAAATAAATAAAATTAATTAAATAAATAAAATAAATGCCAAAATTAATACATACTACACAACCATTGACACAAATATTTTTTGAATGATATATAAGAAATATTATTCAGATCAATTGAACATTCATATACAAATTTATTAAACAACTTTGACCCAGAATAAACATATTGTCTTCTACTAGATTCCTTAAAAAATTTTGGTAAAGGTAATTGAAATTTATTAGAAAGACGAGTATTTAGAACATAAACTCTAGAATTCAGAAAAGGTTTAGCACAAAAAATATCAAAAATAACTCTATATTGATATAAGTGATTTACGTCAAATAAACCAAATGTAATATAAATATCTCGAACAGAAGAGGAACGAGATCTACCAAAAATAATGCGCAAAGTATAATTTTGCAAAACACGCAAAGAAGATAAAATATGTGGAGAAGCATTACCCCAAATAACGATATTGTAAGATAAAATACTCTGATAACAGGCAATGTAAATAAAAATGAGAGCAGACCTAGGAAGAAATTTAACTAAATAATAAAACATATAGTTTAAATTACGTAACCGTTGACAAAGATAGGTAATGTGATTTGTCCAGGACAATCTGGAGTCAATATATATTCCCAAATAACAATAATTATCTACCAAAGGAATATTCTCACAAGTACATATACTATTATAATGCAAAATATACTTACAGCAAATTTTAATCTTAAGAGAAAAAAAGTACGCTTGTAAGAAAAAAGAATAGCTTTTGTTTTATCTAAATTGACCAACAATGAATTATATGCCAACCATTTACCAATTGAGTCCAAATCCTCATTCACTAATTTTTCAAGAAGATTATAAGAAACAGCATTGCAAGATAAAGCAATATCATCAGCAAAACCAAAAATCTTAGAATGTAACTTCAATGAAAATAAATCATTAATATAAATTAAAAACAATAGAGGACCAAGTACTGAACCTTGCAGAACTCCAGAATTAATCAAGACAACATCACTGATAGTACCATAAACATTAGTAAACTGTTTCCTATCATTTAAATAACTCTCCAACCAACTACCAATAGATCCACGAAAACCATACAAGTAGCAACGCTTAATCAAAATATTATGATTAACAGAATCAAATGCTTTAGATAAATCAAGATAAATAGCCAATGTTTTAAGTTCCTGATCCAATGAAGATGTTAAATACTGAACATGATGTTTTAAAGCATCTAATGTACTTCTGCCAGGAAGAAAACCATATTGATAGTCAGATAAAATTTTATTTTTAAACAGAAATGACAACATTTGATCCCTAACAATCATTTCCAATAATTTAAAAAAAAAACAGAAATAATAGCAATTGGCCTATAATTGACCATAAGAGTAGAATCACCCTTTTTATAAACAGGAGTAATAACATTAACTTTCAGACATTCTGGAAATGATCCAGACAGCAAAGATAAATTAAATAAATGAACTAAAATAGGCAAAAATGCAACCTTATTTTCTTTAAGCATCTTAGGTGTTATACCATCTAGTCCAAAAGAAGTGACATTTTTTAAACTATCAATTGCTACAGACAACTGAGATTCAGAAACATCAGAATATAAAAAAGAATTCAAACTTGAATAAGAAGACAAAATCTGCTCAGGCACATCACGCATCGATAAATTTACAAAATACTCATTAAACCGATCAGCTAAATATTTTTCATTATTCTGTAACTCAATTAAACTTGCATTATATTTAATACATTTAATACGATCAGGAGAAGATTTTTTAATCAAAGAATTTATTGTTCTCCATTTCAAAGAAACATTTTTATCACTAAGAAATTCTTGATAATATCTAAACTTCAACTTTCTAATATCAGACTTAATTTCAACATTAAGTTTTTTTAAAACATCTGATGAGCCATCCAAAGATTTTAATACATTTCTCTGATTAATTTTACATACCAGCGCATCTGTCACCCAAAGAGATCTTCTTCTATTCTTACTTGTCAATTTTAAATGAAACTTTGCTTTAGCAATTAAACCTAAACAAATAGCTTGGAACCCCAAAAATGCATCATTTACATTATCTATCATAAAAATCTCATCCCAATTCTGAACAGATAATAAATAATTCAATTTAGAAAAAGATAATTTCTCAACATATGCACAAACATTAATATTATCCATACAATTCAATATTTTTAATTCAGTAGCAAAATGATCTGTAAGAAATAATTTAGAAAGAGACGAATCAGAAAATAAACTGCGGCTTAATCTAACAAAAATATGATCTAAAAGAGATTGAGATATAGGAGTAATACGCGTAGGTGAAAAAAGCGTTTGACTAAATCCATAGCTATAAAGTAAATTTAAATAATCTATAGTAGACTTACAAGCATTATTTAACAAATCAATATTTAGATCACCCATTAAAACAGCAGATTCTGAACCCAAATCTAATAACAAAGAATCAAGTTCAGTAACAAAATCCAAAACTTTACTTGTACATGATCTATATATAGCCAAAATAGAAAGCACACATTTAGGGAGTCTCAAAGTTAATAAAATACATTCTGCAGTATTAAATGTTGGAATATTGAAAGAAAAGTCTAAACCGGTTTTTATAAAAACCATAACACCACCAGATCGTAAATGCATACGAGGAGAAAGTATACTCGTATAGCCATTCAAACTATATAAATTTTGTTCTTGTAAAGAAATCCAAGTTTCCGTTAAAATAATTATATCAAAATGAAATAAAGGAAAATTATTTAAATAAACTACAAGTTCATCAAAATGACATCTAATGCTACGTATGTTTAAATGAAATAATTTAAGTGAAGCAAAATCTTTTTCCTGAGAAATCAAATCAGAATTTATCATAATAAATAAATTTCAGAATGACTCCAAATCACTTTCATTTCTAATTAAAACACGAGGAGAATTATAATCTTTTCTCACATACACTGATCCATTATGAATGAAAGCAAAACCTTGACCAGAACGTAACTTCTGTTTCGCCAACCATAAAAGCCTTCTATTGAATGGAGTCAAACGCTGATTAATATAAATACGTTTGTTATTATTAACCCCAGGCAAAATTTGAGAAACTGTTAAAACAGATTTTTTATTTATTAAAAACTGTATGGCAGAATTTCGTGATTTAAAACGAGCTACAACAAAACCTGGAGCTCATGATTTATTTTTTGTACGAAAAACGTTTTCCAAATCTACAGCGACATCTGTAACACCGAGCTTGTCCGCCACGTTAGTTAAAATTAATGGCAAATTTTCATTTTCTTGACAAGGCAAACCCTGTATTTCAATTTCATGATCCAGATTAAATCGTTCCATAGAATGTAATTTATCTTTCAATAACAAAATCTCATTCTCATTTGAAGTACAAGAATTAGAAAGACGAATTATTTCTTGATTATTCCGATCCACATTTTCACGCAAAGAAATAACTTCTGTCCGCAAATTAGCAACTGCTTGAGATAACTCTGAAATTGTGTTGTGAATCACCGGCAATAATTTTAATTTATCCAAAATTTCCTCCATAATTAAATCAGGTGAATTTTTAGCAGTCATAGATGAATCCAAAACATCACTAGCCTTAGAAAAACTAACTCTACAAGCAGAACACCTCCATTCTTGCTTCTTTTTTATAGACATTCTTCGGTAAGTAGTATCACTCAACGATGCACATGCAAAGTGCATACCGGACGTACAACCAAAGCAGGATACGAAATTACCATTTTTTGGTAAAAGTTCTTTACAAATAGAACATGAATCCATCATTAAAAATTTAAAAAAATCAAGAGAACAAGTAAACACGTCTTTACACTAGAAAACCGGAAGTAGTAGTAATAATAATAATAATAATAATAATAATAATAATAATAATAATAATAATAATAATAATAATAATAATAACAACAACAACAAAACTCAATCACCCTCTTATAGCAAATGTACTGGGGTTGTATAGCTTACAAACATTTCAAACTTTCAAAACAAGGAATGCTATAATTGCTATACTCACTCAATTTCCTAAATTAAGACACTTAGAGCAGATAACACATACAGACACGCCTCCTCCAAAAGATTGTTTTATTGGTATCACCATCTGCCAATGCAGGAGAGAAAGAACAATCCTGGATCAATTTGAACAAAAATATAAATCATCATCATCATCATCATCAACCATTATCAATCTACTGCAGGATGAAGGTCTCTCCAAGTTTAATCCATCATCTCCGATCTTTAGCTTCTCTTCTCCACAACACCCCTGCACATTTTCTTATTTCATCCATCCATCTCACATGTGGTCTCTTTCTGGGTATTTTACAAACTCTTGGAATCCAGTTTAAAATTTCAATTGTCCATCTATTATCATCTCTTCTAGCAATATGTCCAGCCCAACTCCATTTCAATCTTTTAATTTTTTCAATAAGGTCAGTAACACCTGTTTGTTGTCTTACCCATACATTGCGTTTTCAATCTCTTCTTGTTACTCCCAACATACATCTCTCCATACTCCTTTGAGTGGTCTGAAGTATCTGTATTGCTCTTCTATTAAGTGTCCAAGTCTCAGATCCATAAGTAAGAACTGGTAAAACACATTTGTTAAAAACCATCCTTTTCAAACACATAGGCATATTTCCTTTTAGTATCAAGTTATTTCTACCAAAAGCACTCCAACCAAGTTTAATTCTATGATTAATTTCCTCCATTGTGTTTCCATCTGTATTAATAATCTGACCAAGGTATTAACTGTTAACTTCTTCTAATTCTTCATAATCAATCTTTATTTTCATATTTTGAGCAAATCGATTAAACATTACTTTAGTCTTTTTAACATTTATCTTTAGTCCTACTTTTCTACTTTCATCTGCTAACTCCTGCAACAATTCCTGCAGCTCTGAAGCATTATTTGCAAAAACAACTACATCATCTGCGAAATCTAAATGACTTACATACTCTCCATTTACTTTCACTCCTTTAGTTTCCCATTTTAATCCACAAAATACTTCTTGCAGCACTGCTGTAAAGAGTTTTGGAGATATGGAGTCACCTTGTCTTACACCTTTCTCAATGTTGATTTTTCCAGTATCATTGTGTAATCTAATTGTTGCTGTTGCATTTTTATAAATATTCTTTAAAATATGACAATATCCTGGATCTATACGTTGATGATCCAATGCTTTAATCACTGAAGAAATGTGTATAGAATCGAATGCCTTTTCATAATCTACAAATCCAAAACATAATGACAACTCATATTCGTTTGTCCTTTCTATGACTTCTCTCAATACCTGGATATGATCTATTGTACTAAAACCACTTTTAAATCCACCTTGTTCTCTTGGTTGGTGGAAATCCAAAGTTCTCTGTAGACGAGTTGTAATTATCTTGGTAAAAATTTTATATAAAACTGATAAAAGGCTGATATGTCTGTAATTTCTAATATCTTCTTTATCACCTTTTTTAAATATTAATATTATTACAGAATTCTTCCAATCTTCCGGTACATCTTTATCATTTAGACATTTGGTATATAACTTTGCTAAAATTGTTTCTATTTCTTTACCTGCTTCTTTTAATATATCAATTATAATTCCATCATTTCCTGGAGCCTTTTCTTTCTTCATACACTTAATTGCATGTCTCACTTCTTCATTTAAAATTCTGGGCAATTCGGAAGATGTAATAGATATAGGAGGTACTTGTTCTTTATTACTATATAATTCTTGATAAAAATCTTCTACCAATTTCATGATGTCATCTCTCTTTTTAGTAATAATTCCATCTTTTTTTCTTATTGCAGATATAAATTTCCTACTAATATCAAAATGTTGTTTAACATTTTTGAGACTTTTATTTTCTTCTACAGCTTTCCTTGCTATTTCACAGTTATACTTTCTTATATCATTTTCAACTCTTTTCCGTACCATTTTACAAAATTCGAGATATTCAATTCTTTTTAATACATCATTTTTGTATATCTTCATATTCCTTCTTTTCTTCATAAATTCTCTAGTCTCAGTAGAAATTTTATTAGTCGATTGCTGCTTTTTTCTACCAGCTATGTTTGTTGCAGTTTTTAAAAGTGTATCAGTTATTTTCATATTAATTTCATTCAAATCTGTATCATGTTCAAAATCTCCTAACACTTGAAACCTATTTGTAAGTTCTAATTTAAATTCATTAGAATGTTTCTGAAGATTAGGAATATCAACTGTAAATATTGTTTTTCTTAATAATTTTTGTCTTTCTAGTTTTACATTAACACGTAACTTACACCTTACTAATCGATGATCACTTCATGTGTTAAATTTATTAAGAACATTACAATCTTGAAATATGTATTTTCTGTTAGTCAAAATATAATCCAATTCTGCTGTACCTTCATTTGGATGCTTCCATGTCCATTTCCTTTTAACATTTTTCTCAAAAAATGAATTCATAATATAAAGTTTTTCTTTTTCTGCAAACGCCACAAGTCTATGTCCTCTCTCATTTCTATTACCATAACCAAAATTACCTACAGCAATTTCATCTTTCATTTGTCTACCAATGATAGCATTAAAGTCTCCCATAACAATTTTAAAATGTTGTTTACTCTGATCAAAAGCCTTTTGTACATCCATATAAAAATTTTCTACTACTTCGTCACTATGAGAACTTGTTGGGGCATAAACCTGTTATCTGCATTTGGTATCTGCTATTAAGTTGTATAACTAATCTTGCCACTCTGTCCGATACACCATCAATCTCCACAATATTGTTCTTCCACTTTTTATTTATAATGAATCCCACTCCACTTGTATTTCCAATATGTGTGCCTTTATAATAGAGTACATGTCCACTTTTTAAATCAATTCTTTCTTTTCCTTTTCTTTTAACTTCACAAAGTCCAATAATGTCCCATTTAATATAAGACAGTTCTTCTTCTAATTCTTGCAATCTTCCTTCACTTGAAAGTGATCTGCAGTTGTAAGTACCTAAATAAAAAGTCGTCATCAAATGGCAGCCTGGGTCCGCAATCAGGGGATTCTTAGCACCCTCCGCCTTTGGCCACCAACTGCTGCCTTGGTTGGTGACTTTACAGCCTCCTGGGAATAAGGGCCATGCTTTATTTTTGTCTGTCATAATTGTATTTTTGTCTGTCATAATTGTATAAAGTATAAATATTTGGAAATATATAAGTTTATACATCAAAATAATCTCAATGAGGAGATCCCATCAATACTAAAAATAGGAAACAAATATCTGATCAAGCAATACAAAAGATGGTAACTAGAATCTAAATTTCTAGATTTTATAAACAAAATGAATTTGAATGCTTTACCTACTAAATATTTGTAACATCACAGAAGAATGTACAGGTCAGTTGATTCTTTCTGTGGCCTTTGCAATATGGCCGAGGAAACTTTACAGCATATAATTTTCAATTGCAAGACCATGGAGCAGACCAGATGCATTCTGCAGGGTAAATATAGAAAACAAAACACTACAATGCTACAAATTATGTCAACTTACAAAGGTATGTCTGTACCAGCCATAAGGGGCTCAACGTTTGTCTTATATGCACTTTGGTGCACTAGGTGTGCATTCATATTGGGTAATAACCCCAGAGGGCATCCAGCCACATTTGAGAATAAGTTAATTAAAATTCAAGTTAGAGACGAACAGATCACCAACCCGGATATTTATGCAGCTACTTGGTCCCTGCTCAGAGAAACATCAAAGTTATAAATAATGGACAATCCAGTATATTATATGTAGACAAGAACTATGTTTTTAAGCTCATGTAAATTCAGAAAAACTCTATCAAAATGACAATATAAATGTTAAAATTTGTAATCAATTTGTAGCAGTTAATTTACTATGTAACCACTAATGTTGTATTTTTTGAGACAATAAAGGTCTTTTGAAACATAATAATAATAATAATAATAATAATAATAATAATAATAATAATAATAACAGTAGTAGTAGTAGAAGTAGTAGTAGTAGTAGTGGTAGTAGTAGTGGTAGTAGTAGTTGTAGTAGTTGTGGTAGTAGTAGTAGTAGTAATAGTAGTAGTAGTAGTAGTAGTAGTAGTAGTAGTAGTAGTAGTAGTAGTAGTAGTAGTAGTAGTAGTAATAATAATACTAATCATAATAATAATAATAATAATAATAATAATAATAATAATAATAATAATAATAATAATAATAATAATAATAATAATAATAATAATAATAATAATAATAATAATAATAATAATAATAATAATAATAATAATAATAATAATAATAATAATCAATGCTTATAAAAATTCCCAACGAACATTCATAAGCAACTCTGAGATAAGGTTTTAGACCATTAAAAATACATTTAAAGTTTTAATGCTATTACACTTTTTTAGTTAAATGCAGTTACTCCCCACTGACGCAGTATGATTTAGGTGCTTGTGCCCATTCAAAATGTCACGAATATCTCTTTCTTATAAAGGAAAAAAAAATGAAATAAGTACGTTACACAACAATGTTATATTAGCAATTATATAACAACCACTCAACACGATTAATAAACACATTGGAAATTATGCATACAATGCCTACCTGCTCTTAAAACTTTTAACTAACTGGTACTTTAATTGGATATGGTATCAAGCTATAAGCATTACAGGTACCTCTAAATATTGCCCTATTATTCTTTATCTCTCTTCTTCTAATAACTTCTCTCTAAGAGATTTCATCTTCACTTTCTTGTCTTTAACTATAACAATTTCGTGACTTTTTGCTTTATTTCTAATCTTCGTAAGATGATCCACATTAACTAATTCTTCTTTGCCTTTTTTAAGTTTGATCTTAGCTTTCTCAATTCTCTTTTTGGACTAATAACTTTCTTAAGAAAATTTACACCACATTTCTACGAATTTAAAATTTTACACTTGGTCTTCACATTACCAATTTTTCTAGCATGATTAACATCTTTTATCATATGTTCCACAAAAGATATTACATATCCAATCTCTCCATATAGTATCTTTCTGTCAACACTCATCTTCATGTTATGATCTAATTAATTAAGAACATACTCAGAAACTGTGCTTTTACTTTTTTAAATTTATTGCTTGTAATATCATTAACCTTTATCTATTTTTTTTTCAAAATTTCTGGATATTTAATGTCTAAAGAAATTATTTCTATTTTCTCTGATTCACTGATCTCTTCATTTTTATCAAGATTTTTCTTGAAATGTTCAAGTATATCCAGAATCTCATTTCTTTCTAATTCTGGGTCTTGTTGAACTACTTCTCTGAGTTTATCATATGCCTTTAATTCGTCACTACCTACACTAACTTTTTTATTAACTGATTTAACAATCTGCTGAATTTCTGTTTTAAATTGCACTTTTGAGTCATCATTATATAATTTGCACTGTTGTAGCTGATTTTCAACATTTATTTCCACGATCTCTAATTCAGATACTTGACTTTTCATATTCTCCTACACTTCTAACGTCACTTCTGACTCTGATTGAACATTTTCTATCCATTTCTATTTCATCATTTCTGCTTCATTAATATTTCCCTGGGTTTTTTTCTTAAGCTGCAGCAATGCGTTTTCATTGTTTATTCTAATATGCTGCAGTTGATACTTAACAATTGTTTCTAACAATTCTGGTTTGAATAAGTGACTTTTCATATTCTCATGCACTTTTAGATTCATTTCTGACATTTGTTTAGCTGAACTTTCTTTTATTTCTGACATTAGTTTAGCTTAACTATGTTTTATTCTACCATCCATTCCTGATATTTGCAAGCTAAATTTTCCTTTAGATCTACCATTCGTTTAGCAAAGATTTCCTTTATTTCTGACATTACTAATTTTATTTCTGACATTTGTTTAGCAAATCTATCTTTCCTTTCATTTATTGCTCTAATCACTTGTGAGTAGCCATCAATTCCACCTATTGGAACTTTTTTTGCCTTAACATCTTCTCTATTGATCAAATTCATGGTTTCATTTCCTGAATCAATATCGAAAGATAAAGTGATTTTGTCTGGAGATAAATCTTCTTGACACCCGCCCAAATTCTTGCATATATTAAACTCTTCCATTATATTTAATATTTTCACTTATTAATATTCACAAAAAAAAAAACAAGATATATCAACCTCACTCCACCCCCTCAATCAAACAATTTAAATCACCTGCCCGCTCCATCGTTCAAAGGCACATAAGGTGATCATGGTATTCTTAGTTATATAATTTTACATGACATTCGGTTTCAACATCTGATAGCAAAATTATTGCACAACATAATCTGACATTATTTATCCAAACAAATATGAGTTAGTCAAATAAAATCTGTGCAATCATTTGTAAATGTGTTGTACATTAAATTAACTTTGATATAATAATGAAGACAAACAACTCTAGGAAATATAACTATTAGGCTGATTTTTAGATGCACTAAAACTATAGTTACTATTCACAATACCACATAAACTTTATACATCAATCCTGATATGTTGGCTGTCAGAACTACTCTACTTATCAAGCTCAACACATGACATGCCAAATTACTACCTTTATCAAACTCAAGATATTAGGAAGGCAAAAACATACTCTTACCCAGCCCAAACATGTACCTATCAATCCCAAAATTATATCCATCAAAGCCAGAATATACCTATCAATGCCCCAGATGTTGGGCAGCCAGAATATTATTCTGACATGCCCACACAGCTATACTCTAATGGAGTGAAATGATTTATCAAGCCTATCACGTTGGTCGACAGAAAACCACTATAACCCTCGCACTCAACACCCATCCTGAACATCATATGAGAAAATTCCCAGGGTACCCATTCTATTAATGAATAGAATAAGGTAACAATTATATATTGCTTTGAATTAATACTGACACTCTTCTACTTATGCCTGACTTATAGCTTAGCTCAGTGGAGGATTATAGAAAGTTAAAAATATAGGAATATAAATAAATGAAAAAAGAAATAAAAATATTGAATGATAGTAATTATTAACGTTTTATTTATTCAAACTAATAAACTATAATTTACAATTGATCTCTTTGATCATCTAAATACACTCACAGATTAACTACAATATAGCTTTAACTGAAAACATTATATTGAATTACTCCACTATCTAGCACGTGTTAATCTAAATATCTAAATTATTATTAATTTAGAACTATGAAATCAGATCTCAGGGAATTTTTAATGTGATTTGATTAAAGAAATTCTATTACACAATAACTTATAACTATTGTAATAAAAAACTAATAATAATAATGGAATGAATTGGGTAATCTTTCACTGGACTGACCATTAGATATTGAAGAAAATAGAGTCTCATATCATTGTCTAAATTATAAATTGAGTATACAATCTTTTAATAAGTTTACCAATTGGTAAAGTATTTCACTTAATATTTGGATCAAGAAAACAATATTATCAGATTTCAGCATGTTTATTATCAAGTTTACAAAATAATGTATTTATATTGTAATAGATATGTAGAATGTGGAAACTAGAATAGGAATGCATATAAGAGCAACTGGAGACAATGTTTTAAATAATAAATAAAGCATTTATTTACATCTGCAATTAAAATAGATATAATTAGCTCATATTGGAACTATTTGTCCTAATTCTTAAATTTTAAACATACATTTACTAATCTGGGTTTGATATCTCTGTTGTTACACTTTTTATCAATTATTGATTAGATATTAACAAGACATGAATTAACAAATAGGATAATGCCCTCATATTCTAACTTCAAATAAATTTAGGTTGTTGATTAAATCTAACATCTTTTTTATTAGAAAACAACACTGGGTAATTAAGTACCATATTATGGGCACAAATATACAAGTTGGAAAAATCACACTATCAATTATTGGGATAAAACAAATTAATAAATTTGGATGTCAAGAGAGTTGTAACCTTAAAAAGCTCAATCAAATAATTCAGTTAAATATATATATATATATATATATATATTTAACTGAATTATGGAAGGTATATATATATATATATATATATATATATATACCTTCCATGCATTCAAAATAAAAGTAATCATGTTTATAATATGATGGTTTAAATCATGCAGTAATTAACATGATATAATTCAACATATTTTATTCCAGATGTATAAATTTAACAATATGACACTTTTATGTCTGCAATATTATTTGCATTGCGTGTATGTCACATCTTATGCTATAATTAAGACAAAAATCTATATATTTACATCTTGTTAGTTTACTTATGAATTACTAAATAAGTATTATAATATAGATAATGCCATAGACCAACTAACAAACATAACACTATTTCTGCTTTAATATTCCATAAATAATTTAATCTCACCATTTATTTAACCACTAACAACATTACATATAGCTATGATTCTATGATAACACAAAAATAAACATTCAAAAAAAATTTAAGCACATGAGGAATAAACACGATGTTTTATTATTCAAAATTGTATTCAAAATTCTTTTTTAACATACATTCCTGTTTCATATGTTCACACATGCTCACACATTTATTTTATTTAATATGATATAATTGTATTTTTATTTAATTTAATGATGGGAATATTCAAACATGATGATATTGATTTTTTTGATTCAAACACTGTATGAGATGTCAATTATTTACTGAGTTTCTAAAAGGGTTTTATCATTTAATAATTGTTTAGATGATGAATTGAAATCAAAATGTTCCCGATTTCTTTCATTATCTAACTACCATTATTTTGTTAGGGTATTGTTTAATTTATTCCATTATTGTCATAATATTAAATAATAGTTGTTGAGAGGTAGAGATTTTTAGATTAAGCCATGCCATAAATAGTTTCCCTGAGATATTCAATTATTAATTTAGATTAAATATTAAATTCAGGTAACTAGATTAGATTAGTGTATAATTAAAAAATTAGTAATGATAGGTTTAGTTTAAGTTCAGATCCAACTTGTTATACATTATAGCTTCTAAATATTATATTTTAGTTATTAGTTTAATGTTCTAATTTGGTAGAGGTTTTTCAATGCATATGGATGATGGGAGGAGGTGAAGTATACACTACAATTAGTTAATTTTAGATGATAGAATTTTACCAATTTAATTCTTATGTATTTTAGAATTTAATAGATGTTTTATTCCTATTAATTATAATATTTCCTACGACATCTAATGTACATTTTACAACTTTATTTAAGAGCCTCATTGATAGTTTTAAAATAAGATTAGTTCGATGGTTTATTCTATGATCCATAGAATTGGCGCCCCTGGGTAATTGTTAGTGCTAGTGATCGGTGGTGAGGGGTTACAATATATATATATATATATATATATATATATATATATATATATATATATATATTAGCATCCTCCATAGATAAAAATCTCATAAATTCATTGTCTTTTAATTTTTAATAGTGATTATATCTTCAGATTTGTCAGAGTATTATTTTTTTATTCAGTAGAAAATGACTTAATGTTGTAGTGTCACAACACACTTCCAATTTTGTATAAGATCCTTTTATATAATGAATGCTGCCTCAATAAAAATACTTTTTATTGATTTAAATTTGTCTTATTGTTTTGCTTATGGTAATGATATTATAATAATTCATTATTAAAATATAAAAGTGTGTGTTTTCTTTTTTCAGAATTATTTCATTAAATTTATTATAAAAACCATATAGATATTAAAAAAGGTCTGATCTGTATGAAAATGACAAGAAAATACTAAGTAATTATTATTTGCCCCTCTCTGTTTTCATAATATATTTAATTTGACAATGGAGATTAAGTCTTTTTTTATGTTATCATGCAAGCAGTATACTTGGATAGTTTGTATAATGCAAAATCTTAATTTAGTGTTTCAAATTCTTTTCTAAATAAATTGGCAAAAATTTTAGATTTGGAAAACCCGATCAGAGACCCAATCAATAGTTTGTACCGTCAAGTAAAAATAAATAATGTTGTGAAATATTTAGATAATACTGTTATTAGTTTCTAGTAAAATATTATACTGAGAATCGATGTTGAAATCTCTGCAACCAGTATGTTAATAAACATTGTAGTTACACCAAAGTTAACATTAATATCATTTGTTATGATTTTAACTTAACTACAAAAATAATGCCTTTCCCTCTTGAAATATTTTAAAAATGGGATTTTTATACTAGAAAAAGATTTCAAATTTGTATTAATATTATCTACGAGTTATTTATTTATCTAGTGCAGTTTTTAATTTGTAACAATCGTTAAAGAATCAAATTTTATACATGAGCTGAAGAGGATGATTTATTAATGTTTGTTACAAATTCAAAACACAGCAGCGCATGTGTAGAGAGTGATTTCTTAATGATTGTTATATTAATAATATACATTTCCTTTGAGCATTCCATCATCAGATTTTCAATTGGATGGACGGTTGAGGAGTTGGAGTGTGGAGTAGATTGAAGCATGTCCATTAAAGTATGAGGCTTGGCTATCTTAATATATATCTGAACACTTATAGCATATATGTGTGAAGATGGTAATCTGGACCAACTGATGATTGCTGGTTTAGCATGAAATATGTATATTGGTGATTATTTATCTTTTCAACATATATGTGTTCAAGTGTATCAGTGTTATGAGATAGTGTGGAGAGTGGTGGGTCGTGTGAAAGTCTGTGCTCATATACCCTATATATTACCTATATAGACACAGGTATATAATAAGCCTGTGGGCTTCAGTTATTTCTTTTGAGTAAATTATTTGCAATAATGAAATACCTCTTATCGATGACTGGTCTTTATAGAATTGAAAACTGCAATTTTACAATAAAATCACAAAAACAGTAAATTATTTCTTCAAATTGTTTTCTGACAACTACGAATATGCCATTCTTACCTTTGACTGTAACATACATGATAATAAAAGTCTAAATTTATTGAATCAGAGAGTATACCTCTTATCTTATAAATGACTAACACTATTATTAATAAATATCTTATTGATAATGTTACAAAGGAATTAAATAATCCAAAGTGAGAAGTTTCTGTATAGGTTAAATTCTATAGTTTACCAAACCTAAATTAAAACATTCTATTCTTCAATATTATTAGTGTTCAAGGACTGAGATTAGGTCTTAGAAAATTTAAAGGATAAAGCAAATACAACCAACATTTCATTATCTAAAATAGTTATAACATAATTAAATATTTCTGTTGTTATTAATTTACTTTTTTTTTCAAATGGTATGTCAGCTTCTATGTTAGCTCATTGTTTACTAACAATTACTTGATTAAATTTTAGATACAACTTCTCACTTTAGTGAGGCTTAGATATAGTGTTTTTCACCATGTTCTTTCTTCTCCCATTTAACATTGTTACTAGTATATTCTTTATTTCCCTTCATCAGCATTGTAAACAGGTGATTGGAACCCCAAACAATTCTTGCATCTGTAACGTTTAGTCAAATTATTTACTGTAGAATTTAAAACTCAGAGATTTAGATTTTGCATTGTATAAATCACATTTAAACAATTCAAAATACAGCAAAACTCTCCATATAGTAGTGCCATCTTGTGCTAACAAGAGCAATCAATGGATGCCAGAAGGCTTGTGCATAAAATCCCTATCTAGTGCCTACTCATCCAATATCCCCAGACTAGTTTCTGGCTTGTGGCCTTCATCAGTGAGGAGCCTTGGATCTGAGAGCACTGTACCTAGATCTTAGGATCTAATGCAACCCTCCAGCACCCACCTTTTAACTCTATTTAACTACAAAACTATGAGAATGAAATTGAAAACACTATTAATATTTTCAACCCAAGCTCAATAGCTTATATAGTCATATGGGTCTGAACTCAATTTAGCACAAGATGGCACTACTATATGGAGAGTTTTGCTGTATTTTGAATTGTTTAATAACAATTATTGTGCTAGTATGAGATAGTGATCATGTGATGTTTAGTGGTTTAATAAATCACATTTCTTGTTAATCACACGAAAACAAACTAAACTATTTCTTAATACCTATTAACAGCCTTCAACTTCAAATTAATATTTACTATAGAAATTAGAGGCATTAGTCAACTTTTTCTTCTTGATGTTCTCGTTTTCAAAATAAACAATAATAGCATTTTCAGAAAAGGAGAAAATGCAAAATTACTATTAAATACTTTAAGACATCATCTCATTACATTTCTGTCCAGATCTTCTCATTCCCTGTGTTACTTTTTATAAGGAAACTATTTTGGAAAAAAAATCAAACGTATTTGTGATGTTCTAGTAACGAATGGTTGTAATAACATTACCATATACAGATCAATTCACCAAATTAAAAACATTAAAAAATACATCTATTAGAGAATGTAATTCCTTATATAAAAAAAAATCCACAAACAAAATTGGGTATATTTTTCATTAAAATAAAAATTAATTATAACAATCTGAACAAATCTGAAGATGTAATCATTCTTGAGGCTTAAAGAATCTATGAGATTCATTGTGGACTATTTCAGGTCACATTGATAAAACTGAGTAACTATCGCATCAGGGCATAAAAAAATGCTAATGCTACTGGAGTAAAGCATTATTCGGTTTTGCTCTCCGTGTTTTAGATATTAACTTTTGCATAGTTTTTTTTTCAATATCAAAGTCATATCTAAATGTCCAATTAACATTTCAAATATTTAAAGAAATCATAGAGAATTTGAAGAGGCTATCGATGAAATTTAAATCCAGTCTATCAATCCTTGCCATCTTAAATTTGATCCTCACTTCTTCTTTATTATTTTTGTTTTGACTTGACAAAACGTTTAGCTTTAATTTTTTCTATATTTATTTATTTCTATAATCCTCAATATTTTTTATAAGTCTCTACAGCTTTCTGACTACCAAACATAATATTATATTCAGTTAAAGGTAAATATTTTACTGAAATATTCGTAGTTAGATATTTTAATTTTCTACACGTTTATTGGACATATGAAACTAAAAATTAAAAAGTAAAGTTGAATGATAAAATTTTTAATAAAAAGGGAAGGGGGAAGTGAGAGAAAGAAAAACAATTATCAAAACTATAGAAGGTAAAACAATAAAGTATTTTTATGGTGTTAAAAGGCCGAAGACGACTAATCTTAAACGTACAACGATACAATTTTTGAGAGTACATGTATAAAAGATAATATGCATGCACGGAATTAACACTTAAATTATAACATAGGCACAATAAGTAAAAAATATATAAAATAGCCACTCTTTTTTCATAAAGTATTAATTAACAAAAAGTTTTATTTAAGCAGTTTGGTTAATAAGCGGTTGGTGACAATCTGGCAGTATTCTATTCTTTAATTTGCCCTCTTGTTAAGACGATAATTAGATATCCATTCAACACCCAATAATGATGGGTTAACAGGCTTATCTTTGGGCATCTACTTGAAAGAAAGTCGGACACATATTTACAATCTGGAAATTTTTTTAAGATGCATTCAATCTATATTCGAGCCCACATTATATATGCCACTATAAGTAAATAACCCCCCCCCCAAGCTGGTTATTGAACAAATTATTTTATTAAGACCATCATAATAACAAGTGGACTCATATATATGCACGTGGATATGTGTTTGTTCGTATGTATGTGTGTAGTCTATATAAAATATTAATATTTATATTACTTACGGTTACGGCAACTTTGCAACTGAAGCGGAGCTTTCTTTAAAGATAAAGGTTTTTATAGGAAAAAAAAATAATATAATATGCCAACTCTTCAAATCATCTACGAAAATGCACGTGATAAAAAAAGATTATATTTTAATTGGCAAATTTATTTGGCAAAATTCAAAGTTATAAAAATTGATTTTAAATTGTACAATCATAAATTACATTGTTTCTACGTCTCTAAAATATTTTATTTTAAAATGAACATGTAGTTTGTTTAAAATAACCAAATGTAGATAATTTTTACAAATGTTTAAATTTTATTTATAGAGAATATAAATAAATGTGTGTATTGTTTTTTGTACGTATTATGCATAAAGATTCATATATACGTATATATGTAAATATAATACCTGTGACATATGTAAACAATCAACTTTAAGATTTTGTAATATACATTAAATTTATAAGACAGACAAGACAACGATTATTCAGTTAGATATATGCGGTCATTATATGATGAACGTGAGGTTTGAATATCTAAGTTTTCTATTAGAATAAGAGTAGAACGTTTAACTTTAAATCATTAATGCGTCAATAAGAATAAATTCTCAGATCTAAAAAATGTCCATTTCATGCGATATGCGTTTATTGTTTAAGCATTACCATCATTAACATACAATTTTCAACCATTATCGATCCACAGCAGGATGAAGATCTTTCCATGTTCAATCCGTTTCCACCCACCTCTAGCCTCTCTTCTCCATATCACACCAGCACTCTTTCTTATTTCATCCATCTGCCTTACACTATGTCATGTCTGAATGAAAAAAAAAAAAAAAAATCCAGTCACATTAAAAATATCTAAATATAATGATCAGATTATTATTGTTATATTGTATAAAAATCACATGGTCATACCTTAGACTTAATTATGATGATACGCTGATATTCAAAATTTATGGGTAATGAGAGAGTGGGTGTCTAAAAAAATTTACACTAGACGTTAGTTGACGCTCTAATAAATTTAGGTCTAATAAGAGAAAGGTGTTATATTTTATTTATCCTTCACATATAAACTGATTAAATCAGGTTCTTGTATGTTTTGCCTATTTATGGAAATAGACTAGTATCTAAAATGAATGGTTAATGAGAAAGACTGTTTGAAAAATTTTGTGTTTAAAATTGTTGACAATTTAATAAGTTTAGTATGGATATGTCGGTTGTAAAACAATTATTTGTTTTATATATATATATTAAAGAGGTTACAATATATATATATATATATATATATATATTGTAACCTCTTTAAAAAATGATCATTGATCCATTGTAACATAATTAAAAGAGCAATAAGATCCAAATTTAAAATTATATTAAAATGTCAAATATTCACATATTATAACTTAATAAACGAAAAGAATTGTAGCTTTTATTTTATATCAAAAAGAAAAGACTTATTTAACCTGAATATGGTCTATCAGGGCGCCACTAGGTTAGCTGGACCTAGACAAAGTTATATTTATAACTCTTTCACATGTACCGGGTTTGAATCCTTTTTTGGTTCTTTATTCCCAATAAAAATGGAGGATTTTGCTTTTAGATCCATATCACTGTATGCAATAATACTTAATGACATAAAACATCTTTAAACTAAAGTGGAGCATATAAAGTTTATCAGACGGTAATCATCTCCCAGATCTTACATAATAAATGCGTTTCAATATTTTTATTTAAGTTTTACTAGCTCAGATTATTATTATTAATTTAGGATGGCAATTCACTGATCCTTGCATGAAATAGATGATGGAGTGGTGG
Source organism: Epiperipatus broadwayi (assembly GCA_028023455.1). NCBI lineage: Eukaryota > Metazoa > Onychophora > Udeonychophora > Euonychophora > Peripatidae > Epiperipatus > Epiperipatus broadwayi. The sequence goes on along the minus strand of JAQFVV010000421.1, from coordinate 123,036 downwards.
TTATTACAAATAATAATAAGAAATCAATATTTATTTATGGCCTTTAAACATTTAAACAGCTCATTAATTAAAATGTGATGATGATGATGATGATAATGATAACGATAATGGTTAACCACAGCTTTAGGACTAAGCCTAATCATAAACCTAATTTTTATAAAGAAATTCATAATAATTGCTTAATTTTAGTATATCTAATTGGAACTTAAATAGCTAATATTCATCTTGATGATGGATGATCACACTTAATAAAGACTATTCTTAATGAAATATATACACCTCGTTTAATAAAATAAACTAATATTTATAGCTGCATTTCTAACATGTACATAAAAATTTATATATCTACATGAAAATTTATATTAACAATAACAACAATAATCATAATTGACTGTTTTAAAATCTTAACATTAATTTTTAAATTCTTCCCCCTTTCCCGTAAATGTATTTCAAATTGGATGTCACATTGACCATGATTTTCACTCCACGAGAAAATGTCTCAAAAAAAAAAAATAAACACACTTTTTTTACTTGCTTTTCTCTTTCACACACATACCTTTATAAATCTAACATGTAAGTAGAATGACAAAAATAAATGTTAGTAAAATTGGAAAGAGCAAGTTTTAGAAACAAGTTTTAAATTATTTTCTCCCCCTCTCTTCTACCCTCTGAAATCCTATACTTTAACTTGAAACAAAATCTAATATTTTTAATACAGCCTATTTTTTTCTTTACATACACACACCATTACATATATGCGACAAGTATTATTATATTATGTATGTGCGTGTTTTATCCCCATAATAACAAAAATATTATTTAAAACAAAATAATAATAATAATAAAAAAATGTGTTACATATTAATAACATTTCATAACTTTAAGTTAATAGACAATCATAATTTTAGTACATATAAAATGTTTATCGTTATTAAGAAATTCTTGTTTTCAATTGATCCTGGTTGTTCTAAAAGTTCTTTAAACAAAAATATACCACTCTGTTGCTGAAATTTTACTAAGTCTCTGATATCATAAAGAAAATATATAAAAGAAAAACTTATATTAATAGTTCTATTCTTTGTAGCGACTTCCAATGATTCAAATTTATCTTGTTCAATGTCTATCTTTGGCAGCAACAATTTCCATGTTTCTCTGGAACAATCTCTTTCTTGAGATGTATAATTATTTTATGATGATGATTCCATTGAGGTTATTTGCTTTAGTGGACAATTTGGAAATCATTTTATTAACTCTTCTTCTCTTCCTGTCAAGCATGTTTCTTTTAGTGGATGAAGTACAGCAGTTGTTTTCACATTTATAATTTTTCTTGGGTTTAAACTCAGTTACTGGAACAATTAATTGGACTTGATGATTTAATACTTCAGTATATTACTCTTTTTCTTCTGATTTTAAATGCAGGTGAATGTTTTCTTCTTTCTATTTAAAAACATCTTATTTCTCTCAGTCAGTTGAAAGGTGTAGAATATTATTTTTCAGACAAGACATCTTTTCTTTCCTATATGATGTGCTAGTTGATGATGAGTCTGGTTGACAGATGGAAAAATATATTTTTTTCCTAGCCCGCCATCCTTATATTTTCAACATTCAAAACTTGATATAAAAAAATGATTTAAAAAAAAAGGTTATCTAGCAGAATTAAAAATGTTTGTCTGCTTTAGTTTCAATATTTTTAAAAAGTCTCTCTATAACAACTGATTTTCCAGACTGCTTTTATATCTGATTTTTTTCTATTTCTGGCCACCTCTTTTAATTAGATTTATAACTTATTTTCAACCAAATCGTTTTTTAGTTGAATAGTATGAAAAATCTCAGTATCCTGATATTTAGATAAACTTTTGTTTTGAAGGAAAAAATAGTCTTAATCCTTTTTTACACCTATGTAACATCTCAAATTTGAGCTTCTTTCTTTTGATCTCAAGATGAGACATTTTTTAAATTAGACTTCTCACATTGTCTCTAAGTTTTTCAACAGAAAAACAACCTTTATAATAAATAAAAAAATTGTTGAGTAAGAAAAAAAATAATTTAACAGATTTTCTTCTTTTTCTTTCGATATTTAATTTCAGATTTTTTTCTTCACCATTAATATTTAATAAATAAAAATGTAGCTTATGTATGCAATGTACACACACACTCATTCAACTTATTTATAAAACAGGCCTATAAAACAATCTAAATGCTTTTTAGAACTGGAATTTGTAGGGTTTAAACTTGGGTGCCCTACAGCTTCCTTTACTGTATAAAAATGTGATGATGATTTTTGTTTTACATTTTCTTACATGCACATTACTACAAATTTAGCTTCTGACTAAATTGTAATGGCACAATATATATAATTCCATATCAGAATTTTTAATAGATTTAGAATGCCAAATTAAATAATTATCAAATACAGTTTGCTAAATGTACATTTAGCTATTTTCAGATTAAATGAAAAAAAAATGGAAATAAGCTTAAAGCTTCATTGTACATCAGTTAGAATTTCAGTTGGAACTACATCAGACGGCTTTGTATAATTTATTTCATTAAAACTAAAGCCCACAAGTTTCTGCCTTTTTTAACTAAAATAGAATTTTTGAATAAAATTTGAACTTAATTGATTTATGTAGATTATATTGTTCAAATTCAAGTACTGTTTTAGTTAATAAAACAGTTAAATATCTTAAGTTGTGATATTTTATATTAAAAATATTTTATATGGGTGGTTTTTTATATTATGTAAAAATATATATAGATAGATAAGTGAATAGTCAGATGGATGGATGGTAACATTGAAAGATGAATAGGATAAATAAATAAACTAATAAATTGATTGACTGTTTGCAGATAAATATGATATAGATAGTTAAATAAATAAATTGACTGATTCATTTATTGACTATGGTTAAATACAGATAGGTAGAAAATAGACAAATTAACTGATTAATTAATTGTTTATGGGTAAATATAGATAGATAGATAGATAGATAGATAGATAGATAGATAGATAGATAGATAGATAGATAGATAGATAGATAGATAGATAGATAGATAGATAGATAGATAGATAGATAGATAGATAGATAGATAGATAGATAGATAGATAGATAGATAGATAGATAGATAGATAGATAGATAGATAGATAGATAGATAGATAGATAGATAGATAGATAGATAGATAGATAGATAGATAGATAGATAGATAGATAGATAGATAGATAGATAGATAGACAGACAGACAGACAGACAGACAGACAGACAGACAGACAGACAGACAGACAGACAGACAGACAGATAGATAGATAGATAGATAGATAGATAGATAGATAGATAGATAGATAGATAGATAGATAGATAGATAGAGTTGGTAGAGAAATAATTGTTGACATTTGATCAGCAGACTTGACATTTGATCAGTAGACTTAAAAGATAATGCAATTTACAAATTTATCTTGTTTGTCTTCCATATATAATACTGTGGTAGGTTTAAACATTCAAGACTGGTTAAATCTTTATTTTAAAATATACATTTTATTAGTCATAAGTTTTTGACGGAAGCCTGTATTGTTTATATCTTCTCTCTCTTTTTACTGAAAAATCTATGATAGTTTTCTGAAAGACTAAACAATGTTAGGCAGAATGGAATCTAAAAATTTGCAATAACATTTTTTTCTTATATTTTCAACTTCTTTTTAATTATTGACTGCTTTATAAGATATATTTTTGCTTAAAATATTCAAGTTGCTGATTTCATTTAAATTCTGAATAAAGTTGCATAATATTTTGAAAGATATTTTCTATTCAGATAATTTCATTATAATAAATTTTCAGAGCATGTCTTTGCTGCTCTAGCACTGAATTGCAATAACTGAAGATTTTGCAATGTGCAAAATTATTCGTCCAATGCAAAAAGTTATTACTTGTCAAAAAACTCATGTATCACCTAAAATGTTTTATAACATTAAAAAAAATGTTTTTGTTTTTTTTTAATATTTGAGTTAAGTATAATTTTTTGAAATGTGATTTATAAATAAACTATTATGTCATAATATTCTTAAATTAAAATTGATTATATTCAATCGACATACTTTATTTGTTGTCTGTCGGCCTTACTTATTTTTGGCTTCCAGGGAGTCAATGAATTTTTATATTACATTGCATTTTTCTTATTTAATATCAGTTCAATTTTTTCTGGACATGTGGAAATTCAAAATTGTGAATTATCCAAGAAAAAGTGTTTGCCTTGTTAAGATTTTTAAGTTTAGTCTATATGTAGCATAGAAGTTAAGGTTTTGTGATTATGATGTTACTTGAATAGAATAAGAGTTCTATAAAGATTTTGGATATTTTTTTATATTGCTACTATTATAATATATATACAAACCACACACAGACATTTTCTTTATAAATGTTTCGAATATAGTAGAAGTCTGTGTTTGTATTTTTTAAATTATTTGCTGCTACTATATCTATAGGTATCTAATCATTAAGTGTACAAGCATAGAATACATTCTATAAACTAAGTTAATAGATGTAATACTTTTTTATTGATCGTTTTTTTTTCTCTAAGCATATTTTTATTTCATAGTTGTTGTTTGTTTTTTTGCATTACACTATTTATTATTAGCATGTTATTTCTTTATTTTCCAATAATTTTTAGTCCTTAATGATCTTACGTTAAAGCACTTGCTAATAATTTTTACCCAGTCTTTATATTTTCTTTCAGATTTATTTCCAGTACATTTGTATAAAATGTTTATTTTTTCGTTAGTGTTCTTTAATTTTTTTTAGACTACTATATCGTCATTTAATTTAAACATATTAATAATAAATTATTTTCTATAATTTATGAATACAAATGTGTGAACTATATATTTTTTTAATTTTCTGCTCCATTATTATCTAATAGCAAAGTGTTGAAGTTTAACAATTTTCAAATAAAATGCCCATTTCTGTTACATTGAATAATTAAATGATTTCTTGATCAGGAAGTCATTTGATGTTCAGCAAGGAAGCGATAAAATTTAACTGCAATTGGTGGATTTTTTGTGTTGTTTCCGCCATTGTTTTACCGCATCAAACTATACATGACCTTTGCAACTATATTTTTATTTTGGTGCTGCCTTGTAATTTAGAGCATAGGTTGAATCTTATTATTTTTGTATTTAATTCTATAATGTTATTTTCTATTTTATTTTAAAATATTCATGTTTCTTTAAGAGACTTTATATTGATCTTCTTTCTTCTTTTTAGTTAGTTTATTGAAGATTGCATGCTTCTCTTATTATGTATAACTGTAGTTAATTCCTTTTTACTCTTAATATAATTGTTCTAGTGAAAACATTTTGCCACTTTTTTTATATTTTAGTTCTAACTTTATGTTCTGCCTTTCTCCAATTTATATTTTTAGTCAAATATTCATAGACGTTCATAATGTATTGTCATCTATATCAATTCAGAATTGTTTTTAATAATTACAGTTGATATTTCTGTTTTCCATTTTTTACATATTAGTGCTAACATTGTTTTTTCTTATCACACCTGCATTGCTTTTTGTTTGTTACTTGCATCATTCTACAATTTTTTTCTGATTCTGCTATTTGACATTATAATTATTTCACAAAATATAATATCAGAAATTGAAACACTTAATACACCTGTGTCTCCTTTTATGTGGATTATTTTAATGCAATTTTGAAGTTATGCGATTCATGTTTTTTTCTTAATATCTTTCATATTTCACTATATTTATTAGATATCAAGAAATTTAAATTATTAATAACTTATTTTTACCTGAAATACTTTTTTTTTCTTTCAAAAATATAACGTTATTAGCAGCTAATGTGAATATGGTCTGAAACTGTATTTAGAATTTTAGCTTCTATGTAAACAACCTATTTATACTAATGAGTAAATAATAATAATTGATTTATACTTACATATAAAAATATCTCAATAAATATTCAAAATATTTAAACTTTTAAATGTATTTTGTTATATATAACAGAAATAAATAATTTTTAGATTTTTAAAATAAAAAACAAAGATTTTATAAACTGAAAATAATCTTTCTAATGATGTGTAATCTTTTTGTTTTGATTACGATCTCATTTTTTTAATATAGAAACAGAAAACCATTAACTCAGCACAAAACTAAAAGTGGTGCTAGTTGCACATGACATCATGAATAAAAATAAAGTGGCTAACATGTTTTTCTGTGCATAATTGCTGAGAGATTCTTGACTCTGTTTAAAGAGAAGCCACAATACATCACATCATATCATATCCAATCTGATTTCTTATCAGTTTACAAACAAATGCTAGTGGTAATGATTAAAATATGTATGAAAAATGTAAAATTGAATACTGTAGTTAATAAAAAAAAGTTTGACTTGTATTATTTTTTTTCAAATATTTGAAATTTTTTGTTAGTCATACTTTATTTGCTTATTTTTTTAATGTGAATTTTAAAATAAATTTTCCTTGTTGCTTTGCTTTTATGTGAATTCTGAAAATACAGAACCTATCTCTCATTTTTCAAGGTAAGTTAAGTCTATTTTTGTGTGATGTTCTTTAATGTGGGTTTTGTGTGGAACCTATCTACCGCATAAACTGATACCCAGGTATATTTAAAAAATAGCTGTTTGAAAAATAATTTTATAACTTTAACCAATACCATATTCTACACATGCATGGTACATACATATAAAATGCTATCATTCTATTGATTGAGAAGTTTTAAAAAATATTTTATCCTGCAATAGCTTTTTCCAAATATTGTTAATTTTCTTTAATTCATACTTTTCATTTATGCTCTGGTCATATTATTCAATTTTTCAAGAAAAACAAAGGAAAAAAAAAATAACGATTTTACATTTTTATCACACACATTCTTATGATTTGAGAAAGAAGCTTTGAGGAAAGCTATTGTACTGAAACTTCTGCTATTTAGTTATTATATTATATTTTTATTACACAAAAGCTCCTGGAAATAATACAATGAATATATATAAGAGACTACTTATGCCCATAATAAGTAAAATACTGCAATTTTAAATGACTTTTAAAAAGTTTATTTATTTATCTGAATGCTATTATTGCATTTGTGAGTCAACCTATGTTTTTGGATTTATATTGAATAGTTTTTTAAATGCCTCTCTATCATTTCTTTACAAACAATTTTAACAATATCTAAATCAAGCCCAATCTCATGTTTCCTTTTGTGATTTTTTTTTACTTTTTTATGAATTAGTCTGCATCATTCTCATTCTTAATTTTATCTTATTTTCATTGTAATATACATAAAGGGAGTCTGATTATATCCATGATATTAATGTTTTTAAATTGATTTGTATTATCTAATTTATATTTTGTAATATCAATTAATGTTAATATTGGAAATTAGGAAAAAGATATTTATTTAATTAAGCAGATTGTTATATTTATGAAATATTTGTCACACTTTATAAATACAATTTTATCTCAAACAGAAAACTTAAATTAAAAAAGTTGACAGTGTGTAAATATAGTGTGTATAAAACATTTCAGTTATTTTTTTTTAAAATATAATAAATTGCATTTTGTAATTTTGAGCACTACATCAACGAGATTAGTTTTATTTTAAGTATGACATTTTTTCTGGTCAACTAGTAAAAATTTGAATTAGTGTTTACTATTTTAATCTGATGTTAAAATCTGTTTTTGATATTATAAATCAATAAATTGGGCTTGATATATTACAATTTAAAGACTACAAATGAAAAAATTCTCAAAAAAACATATTTGAACTTTCTGTATATATGAATACGTAATGACAATAATGACTTTATATTTATTGGTTTTTTATCATAATGATATTGTAAAAAGAAAATTAACAAAATATTTGTTGAATCAATTCTAATTTTTAAATCTGAATTGTCTAAAATTATTATTTCTATTTATATTTATTACATCATAACCAAAATTCAGAATCACCTCATTTAACAGCTGTTTGAAAGAATTATTGCTTTTGGTTTAATGCTTCTTAAAGATTCTCAACTTGTACTATTTTTAAAAGTGAAATATAATTTAAAAAGATCTAAAATATATATATTTATTTTTAATAATTTTATTAAAAATATTTTGTAAAAATAAGTACAATTAATCAAATACAATATATAGTTATGCATTTTTTTCTTTATGTATTAAAAAATATATTGGTTATTCTTAATATTCTATTCAAAAAATCAACTAATCAACAATCTCTTGTTTTATCAGTCTCTTTTAAACTTTCACTTTGTAAGCCATTCTTAGTGTGTAATATTGATTCATTAGTTGCAAAAAAAAACCCTGATAATGTCCCTAGTCTTCAGAGCAGTTTAATTCAACATTTAGTGCAACATGATCATAAATAGTTGTAAAAAAGGTTGAACAAAAGTTGTAGCACAGCATCACCATCATTATCCGTTGTGAAAAATCACAGTATCCAAGTAGAAGGCTAATATTGTATTAAGTAACTATTCATTAAATTAAAATTAAGTTGGGTCAACATAATGTTTACTTTTACATTTAATTTTGGTGCACTTTATGTTCTGTCATCAATGATTTTATTAAAATTATCTAATCAATAAAACTTTAGTATTTTTCCATGTTGTTACTACTTTTTTAAATCAACGTTATTTTTATTGTTTTACTCAAATGCAGTCATGAATATTTAAAAATTAAAAAAAAAATGAAATGTACAATTGATTACTGTAACGTTAATAACATAAATAAGTAAATCATTTTTGGGGGATGGGGGACAGTATAAAAGAAAACTATAACTTGTGACAGCTTTTATTTATTTATTTCAGGCGCCACTGTTCTGTGGACCGTATTAGTTAAACACACAGCCGCAAAACATTAATAAAGATGAAATTTCTCTCCTTTATAATTACAAGATTTTGTTATCTATTTTGTTTCTATTTATGGAGGCTTAACAAATTAGTTATGTGTAGTAGCATTCATACATGAAGGAACCTAAACAATGAAGATTACTGACTTTAAATTATCACATATTTAAAAAAACAAGTAAGTACATATTATAAATACAAAATTATTTATTAATACTAATCTTATTAGATATTATCATATAAATACACTATTGCGTAGAAAATATAAAACATTTTTAATTACAAATTTAATTAGACATTCTGTTAGTAATAATTAAGTTTAGTTCATCTGTCTTATTAATTCTTTAAAAGATTATATTACTAGTTCAGATAAATATTAAAGTTAGCTATAGAACTCTCATTAATCTTACCTATTATTTCTTTGAATTGGGTTTCTAATTATTGATATAATAGATGTATACTATGGATGTGGATTTTTTTTATTTTGGTGAACTATGGGATTTAATATGTCCAGGTAAAGTGTGGTATTTCTTATTAGCTTGCTAGGGATCTGGTCTTATATAGGCATGGTGTTTTGAATTAAGGCAGTATCTCAACTTTAGTCTAAGAAGAATGCATCAGCGACCTATCTGTTTAGTAAGGTATCTGGTTTGAATTATATCCACGGGTAAAAGCAAACACATGGTAAAACATTCTTACATAGTTTCTGGATCTTTTTCCATTTTTGATGCACAATGAAGAATATAACAGTCTAATTTAAAGAACTCATGAGTAATATTAATGAAGCAAGAAAGGGATGAATCAAAGATCTACGTGTTTGCCTTTATATTCCAATGATTTAATTCCATCGTGAACTTATCTATTCATACTTTTATTTTTTAATCTCTTCAAAAATGAAATTCCACAAAGCTTATTTTTATTATAATTAATTAACAATATTAATCAACTTACATACAATACATTGTGAGCTAACATAATTTCATCAACTAAAATGAATGAACACTATGAAAATTTTAAACAATGTTTAATGAAGTATTTTTTTTCTTTTTACTTTACTAAGTTCATATTGGCGATCGACAATCTGATAGGCCATATTTAATTAGGAAGAGTAGAAATATCACACCTCCCTTCTTCTTTAATTATAGTTAATTACTTTTTTTATCTTAGAAAATATCTACATGTACATTTTCTGTTTCTTTTTATTATCAGAATAGTTACAATAAAAATAATAAATCTTGGTTATTAAAAAAAATCTCCCTTTTTTATGTACATATTTTATTATATTTTATAAAATATATATTTTTCTCAAAAATCTTTTTTCATGGGAGAATGCTAAACACACGTTATACAAAAAAAAATAAAGGTAATATATATATAAAATTACCCCCAATTTCATAACTCAAACAGACTAGCACAAAAAAAAAAAAAAATCTCTAAACTACAGCCATGGTTTTGCTGTTACATACTGTTTTTGTGTTTTAGCGTTTATTTTCTTTGGCTAGTTTAGTTTAGTTGTGAATTTGGGATAAGTTTGATTATTTTATTGACTAGTTTAGCTTTAAGCTAATTATATATATATATATATAATGATTCAATGGTGGCATTATATATATATATATATAATGATTCAATGGTGGCAGCTCTTATTTTATGTTGTATAGAGTAGATATTTGACATTTTATTTAAATTTGTTGTATTAAATAATGTAGTTTTTTTTTTTCCATATGTCATAGCATCAGCCGGGACGCGAACCCACAACCGTCTGCAACCAACTACTTGCTTGCAAGGCGACTGTGATGCCTTCTCAGCTAACAACATTAAATAATGTAGTTCACTGTTAAATTTAAAAAATCTTAATTATTTTTTAAATAATAAAATATTTATAATCATAAATGATAATTATTGTGTTAATATTATTGCTTTGTGTTTGCATTGTATTAGAAAGTACAGATAATCAAGCCAATCTAATCCGAAAATTATTAAAAGGCACTTTTTTATTTATTATTTTTTTTAAGTATAAGCAGGATCTCGTTTAAAAGTTTTTAAAGTATTCTTTGTATCAATTTTCTACAAATGTCATGCTTTAAAAAATAACATGAAAATTATTGAAATGTTTATTAGCAAAATCATTTTTGAATATTCTAAAAAAGCATGTTAAATCTTTATTAGATTAGATTACATGGGACTTTGGTTTATTGAAATTGTTTTTTTATGAGATAATCCAATTCATTTAAAAATGTATTCAGTGTTCACAAAAAGAATAGAATATCCAACAATAAGTGTATGACATTGTTAATTATAATAATGAATGGCTATTATAAAAATTGAAAACTGTCAGATGAGTTATTACTAGAAATGCATGTTTTTATCCTGCAATTTATTGTTTTTATATATAATTTACCTGATTCAATAAATTATATATTTATTATTATTATTACTTTTGTTATAAATATACGATTATCTCATAAATTTCACGTGTCTATACTTTAACAAAAATTATAGGCGTATAGTTAGTTATAATACTCTCAAATTATTTAATACATTTATGTAATGATAACACATAGATAAACTCTTAAACAAATAGTATCATATCTATATGCGCTGACACGCAGTTAAAGGTGAAATTAAAATGAGAATTATAATATTAAGATGGCTTAGGGGTTTCATAGAATTTAAGCTACAGTAATATTATAATTTTCATTTTACTTTCACCTTTAACAGCGTGTCAGCGCATATAGATATATTAATACATTTACATGAGAATGTTTCTGAATTTAGCAATCAATATATCAGTTATTCGAATTTGTAAAACATTTTAAGTAATTAAATATACTATATTAAATAATATTTTGTGTTTTTAATTTATTTTTATACTGCCCCATTCTAGTTTATTCATATTATATTTTAAATTCCTCGCTCAATTTTTTTTTATGTAGAATTTATATAAATATATTATTTATTTTCTATCTTCTGAATAAATAAATATTATTATTATGCGAATAAAATTGTTTTATTTTCGAAAATTTGTCCATAAGTAAAATCTCATATATTAATATTTTAAAAATCTTTGCTTATTTATTTTATACTGTAACCTTTAATTTAATAAGATCATTTAAGATTTAAATAATGTTTAATTATTCTTAATAAGGATTCTGTCTCAGTGACATGTGTTTCATTTCACAACTTAAAAATAACAAAAAAAAAATCATTATAATATTCAGTATCTGCCAATATTGTAATCAATTTAAGTAATCAAAGATTACCTGACATGTTGGCGGATGTATGTGTGATTTCATACAATTTAAAAAAAAAAAAAAAACGTTTATTAATATTTAGCCAAAAATGTAATCAAATTATATAATTATAGAAAGAGCCAAAAGTTAAATTTTATTTAGATTTTTATTACTATTTCATTCATATTTTTCAAAAATGTTTAGATATAGTCATTAGAATAATTTGACTAAATTATTATCACCTTTGGAAATGTATGTTTAGGTATGCAATCTTAAATCTTACATTACATCATAAATTTTTGTAATATATAAATTAAGACATCTTAAAAAGACAAATGACCCTAAAATGCATTTTATCCTAAAACAGGATCTTCATGTTAGATCTATCTATATATTATTTATTATAGGTAAAAACATGTAAACACACCTCAGTTTGTCCATGTACATGTTACTTATCAATTAGATCTTGTATATCTTCATTCAAATAGCAGAAGTCATTAAAATAGGGTGGAACAACATTATGCATAGAAATGGTGCCAATATCAATGATGAATTGATGACCCAATTGGATCACACCCATTATTGGTGCAATAGTAATCATTCAAATCTTTATATCAGAAATAGAAAAAAATGTAACTTAACCACACTTATACTTTCATGGATAGTAGAAAATCATTTATGTGTTTATAAAAGTGTTTGGCACAATTTTCCCAGATAGGTAATAATAGGTATTATCTGGCTGAAAGGTAGTTATAATGATAATATCGATGAAAAGAAAACAATCACATAATCTGAAATTTCACAAGCCATATTCTCACTAAATAATTCAAATATATTTGCAAATAAATTATTTCATTTTTATATCATAGTAATCAAAAACTATTTAAGTGATATTCAGTTAAAGAAACTTGTGAAAATAAATAAAAATATTTGTTTTTTTTTTGTTTGTATTTGTAGTAATTAATAACTGAAAAGGTTTTTTTTTTATTAATACTTTTTTAGATACAGCTGAATGAATTTTCGGTGTGGACCACCATAATCACACTCCATGGTTTGGTATAGTTGGTAGAGCATAGATTGAGAGATCCCAGCACCAAATCTGTTTCTCATGGGTCTAGTTCTCAAACTTCATGTGAACTCCTGAACAATCAAGCCACATTATGTTTTGCTCTGTCAGTTCAGAGAGTTTAAAGAGCATCCAACTTGGAATTGGGAGATTGCAAGACCAGTTCTGTGACTTGTACGTCTAGTACTAAAACTTTTGTAAATTCCTGAGCATTGAAGCCATGTTTGTTTTTGTCATCCACAGTTTGGGATAGATGATAGAATGTCTGGCAGCCTAAGATCAGTTCTGATGCTCAACCTTCTTAAGAACTTCTGAGCAGTAAAGTCATGTGCCTTTTTATAGCTCATCGGATGGCTAAATTGGCTGCCCTATTTAATGAGAAAACATTATTAAAATTATTTAAATTAGACTTTAAATATTTCATTTATTTTAAAGTTCAATCTTTTTTTCTATTTTGTTGTTGGTGATGAACCATGCCTCCTTAACTTTTCTTTTTCTATTGCCAAACCTTTGATCCAAAAAATGTCTATCTCATCTACATGGAATGAGATGATAAAAGGCATGGATTATCACCAACCACAATCACATTATTAATAAGGAAAGTAAATAATATTCAATTTTCAAATAAATAGAATATTTAAAATCTAATTACAAAAATTATAATAATTATTCCTCAATAAATAAGAAAACACATCTAGTCAATCAGTGAGAGGTATGAAGCTGGTGGACCAGACTGCTGTATATAAAATGTAAATAAGAAAAAAAAAGTTTAGTTGTTGGATATTAAAAACAATTCACTAATTTAAATATATATTGAAGCTGTGCATATTTGCATCCATGTAGGCTTCTTTCGTACTTGCTTAATTTCTCACCCATTTGCCATTGTATGTAATACTTTTGTTTAAATTGGCACATAGAAAGTAATATGTGTATGTGTGTGTTTACAATTACCCTTATTTAAAGTTAAAAGCTGGTTAAGTTAATTGAATGAATGTTAATGTAGTGTCTACAATGAGAAAAGGGTTGGTAATGTTAATAAGTTATTACAGAAGAAAATGATAGTGTCTTATTTCGATAGCTATTGTTAAAATAGGATAAGATAGTTACAGTTGATATTTAAAGGTGTTAGAAAGAAAATATAAACAAAAGAAGAGTAAAGGACTCAGCTGCAAATTAAGCAATGAGGAAGTAAAATGTTAATGGAATTGCAAATAAAGTTAGAGAAGGATCAAATGCATTAGAAGTCAAAATGTACCTAAGGTTAGGAGATCTATGTATAGCTTGGGCCAATGGAATTGATATCTGATGACCTCTTCAGTGTTGCAGAGTCTGTAGTTCCCTATTGACTTATGCACATACTGGAGTATCAGATCTTTTTTTAGCTTTGGTGCATTAGTATTCTCCATGAACAGTCAGTCCAACCACCTTTTTTTATAAGATGCCATTCTTGATTTGGAAGGCTATGGGTATCATTTTATGTTGTTTGCAGTTGGGTTTCTTTTCTCCCCTCAACACTTTTATGATGAATTGGTACTTAAGATACCTTTCTTACCAATATTGCAAATTATTCAACTGCTTTTCAAAAGGTTCATGTGTGACTTGCAACACAATAATGAACTGATCTGTGGCCACAGCAGGGTTATTGGGTTAGATGGTGACTGGTTGTCAGCTTAAGACATCTGCCACAATGTTTTCCTGTCCAGGACAATATGTGACTTGGTAGTTAAACCTCTGCAAATCCAAACTCAATCTAACCAGGTGGTTGTTAGTCAGATAGGTCTAGTTAATGAACTCACAAGCAACAGAAGTCAGTGATCATGATGACATTGTATCTGAGAAGGAACTGCTTGAATTTTTCACAGGACTATACTATCGCCAAAATCTTCTGTTTTGTCACTGTGTAGTTCAACACAAGTCCCTTTAATGCCCTGATGCCAAACATATTACTCATTGCTGCTGCTCACTATTTACCTAAATCAGTATCACCCCTAAACCCACATGACCGCTATCCATATGTAGATATAATGGTGGCCCCAAATTGGAATGATACAATTTAACAGTGTGGAGAAATCATTCCTTCACTCTTTCAACTATCGGGAATGTTTCTCACTATCTTCCCACTTCATATCCTTTTTAATTAAATCAACCAGTCCTGAAGTTTTCTGGGAGCAGGTGGTGTAGAATTGATTGTAATAATTGCATAGGCCCAATAAAAACTATATGTGTTCCTGAGTGGTGGAGTTGGAAAAATCTCATCCATCATGTCTGGATGTGTCCGCACCCACCCTCCATTTACTATGTGTCACCAGAATGATATTTCCTGCTGGGCAAAAAGACTTCTTCAGGTTCATAGTCATATGCTGTAACTCTCTGAAGAAACTCTTTAGGTGCTGTTGGTGCTTGGGCAGATACCTCCAATGCTACCACCACTTCATTCACATAGCATATTAAATGTTTTATCTTTTCTGACAATGTCTGATTCAAAGACCTTATGAGTCTATAAATGCTGTTAATCAGTACAAAAGGTACAGTCTGGAAGATGTGAGTATGGCCATCAAATCTGAATGCAGTATACTGGTGTTCTTGCATGTCCAGTAACATCTGTCAGTAGTTTTCCCTGATGTTGAGCATAGAAAAAAAATTATTTCTAGCCAGTAAGGGAAGATTTATCATATATGGTGGCACATCTCTCTCTAGGATGGTAATGACATTTAACTTCCTCACATCCAAACCTATCCTTATAGACCAACAGGTTGTAAGATGAGGGTTCCTTTTTGATGACTCTTTACATTATCATTTGTCAAATCTGGACTACTACCACCTGCTGGTATTGGAATGGTATTGTATATGTTTGCCCCTGGAAATGTTTCTTCATTGAGTCTTATTCAGTGGAAAAACCTGTCTGCTCTCCTCCAAAACTTCCCATAATCTCACATCATCTGGTTTAATATGACAGATTTCTCCAATCTTGTTATTTGTAAGATCCTCCTCAAAGTCTGGATCTAGGTACAGTGGTTGCCTTCTCATTGGTGATGATATGACTTCCAGTTTGACTTCTTTCCAGTTCTAGGTTAGCATATTTGCCTCTATATCAATGATGCCTCTGGGTCAAAGCAAACAAATCATAACCCAGCACTATGTCCTGCAGCAAACCTTTAATGAGTGTAAACATGTGGCTGAGTGACAGATACATCCCAATTCTAACAATACTTGGAATCTCTCAGTCTTGGGTGACTTCCCATCCACTAGGACCAAATCCACTGGCCAGAAGGGATGTTTTGACATTTGATATCCCTGTGCCTCCATGTCTGCCAACCAAGACTTTGATGCAAATAAAAGCTGACTTCCCATGTCTATCATAGATAACACTTCTATATCATAAATGCACATGGCAACAATGGGACAAAGCCCTGATGGTACATGCAGCTGGACATGGTCTGTCATTGAAATAATGATAGCTACTCATCGGGGTGTATTACTTTAATTCCCATTCAGTTTTTTGGGTGGCTATAAAGAGAATGGCCTAACAGGACCCTTTGGTGATTGATGACCACTCATTTTGGTATGGTCTTTTTACTCTAATTTGAGAGTCTGTCTAAAGCATGTGGAATCATAAAGCTCTGTTCTGCCCAGTCATGACCAGGTGCAGTCATGGCTACTTGGCAGCTGGAGGGTTCAATTCTGTGAACTTTTTAGGGGTTACTTTGTGTAATGGTATATAATCAATGGGGGCAAGAAATTGACTTCTATAGTTCTTATACAACACTTCACCATCGTCTGTTGCTCTTATTTTGATATATTCTGCTGTATACTTTTATTATTTGAGTTCTCAAATGAGCCACCTGTCTCATGAAGAAATGTTTATGCTTTTCTTTGACAACATAACTATATTGTTTTTTTTTGAGAATGGCATGGTAGACTCCATCCTCTCATTTTTTAATTCCAGAAGGTCTTTATCAATGTTGCAGCATTGAAACAGAAAGATTCATATTCAAATCTTAAGTTTGACCTTTTTCTATTGCCTCTCACCCACCACTCTATCCTACTCAAATTTAAACTTTTTTGATATCGAATTATGTGTGTAGCAATATTAAAAATGTACAAATATATGTCAAATTCACCGTAAATGCACACATGTTTTGATAACAAAATTTAAAGCAATAAATAAAAATCAATGATATAGTTTGTATTTCTCTTTTAGTTATATAAAATATATAATTTTAACAATTTATTTTAAATTATAAAGTTTGTTATTTATTGCTGTGTTTAAATTTCATATTTAATAATCTTAGAAATCTGATTGTAATTTAAGTAAAAGTAAAAATAATTGTATATTCCCTTTTGTATTTGAAATTTTAAAAGTAACGGTCGGTGAGAGATAATAGATTAATTAAAAAGAAAAATTCCCTAAAATCTTTAATTACAAAATGTAAATGTAAAAATAAACGTGAACAATAGAAATTCAGCTTTCTATATAAATTAAACTTACAAGAATGTATTGATTAAACTTGGGGCAAATGAGTGGATCCAAAAATAAAATGTAACAAAAGTGAAAAGATAAGATCAAGAAAAGAGGACATTTTGAACTTTCTAAGAATTTTCAGTTAAACTTTAGCTGTGCTCTCGATCACTTGAGAGTCTCCAAAAGTCATAAATTAATTTACCTACCACAGTATAGTCAAGTAGAAAGTGCCCAGACTATTCTCCTTCTGGAGATGGTCTATTATATGTTGTGAACCTTCACATATGCTTTCCGCAAAATCAACCAAGAAGATCTGCTGCCCAAACAACTAGAAAGCTGCTGCTGCTGTTAAAATCAATGAATAATATAAATGCTGGAAAGAACTGCTACTTCTGAAACCATGAACAAATTTGCTACTGAATACTGAATCTGAAAACTTCTCATAAAATGAGGTACCTGTACCCAAGCTTTAGAGTACTCTAATTTATAATCATGCTATAGCTCATTCTCTATATAACTTGTTAAACTATAATTTGTAAAACTATGAATTTAATTATTAATTCCTTATGTAAATTTCTTTAATAATCTATCTTGCATAATTCTATCTTTTCTTGGGTAGATGTTTTCCATTTAATCTTTGTTCAGATAAATAAATATATAATAATATTAACAAACACCTAAACATTAAAAAAACAAATCTCTCTGTCCATCAACCTATTGATATATTTCATTATATACTTCTGTTGGCTGGTCAGCTCAAAAATCTTCCCTAATTTTCTAAATGCAAATCCATGATTTCTTGAATCAGTGGATGCATGTCTAAATGCAAATCCATGATTGCTTGAATCAGTGGATGCATGTCCTGCAAATCCTTATTAATATTTACTTTTATAAATTAACTAATAATATTAATCGACATGCATTCAATGCTTCATTGATTGTAATGCAGAGGTCTACTACTTAGCAAATGGCTGACATATTAGTTATTAATACTAACCCAGCTTACCTATTGTTTTATATTTTATTAAGTTTTTAAGTAATAATTCTGTAAATCTCATTTCTTTGATAGTCAAAAATGTTCTTTATTTTATGTTGATGATGTAGGACTGAGTTATAAAATATATTTAAATCTTAACAGAATAGCCTGTAGATTATACATGTGTTATGTTTTGGAGACACGATGACCTATTATAAGCCTTGAATATTCCAGATTTTATAGGATTGAAATTAATCCCAGTCATCCTACACAAGCAGACAAATAAATGTTCCCATAGGACTTGACGACTGTCACACAGCTTGGAAGTCATCATGGCATGGACCACTTGCCCCTGGTTATGCTTCTGTGACACCCTATTTCTTTGGGCCTATAGCAAATGCCATTTCATTGTTAAAACTCATTCATGATTTCACAGTCTCAATATACTGCCATCTTCATATTACCTTTCTAGATGTACCACATTTTTTTTTTATTAATTCTATTATTCAACATATAACTCCATCTCTCTATTAGTGACATAATTCACTCTCAAATAAATGTCTGTCCATAGTAATTAGTAAATATTTTCTTTAATGAAATAAATATGTGTCCACCGTTTCTATTATTAATTCTACCTTAGATGCTTGTATTGCAAAGATATATATCCTGAAGTCATGCTTGTGAAATACTTGCTTGAGAATTTAGGTAGCTAGATTACATCAGCCACATAAATGTATCTTTTTGTAAAATATAACAGTATCGGAAATACTGCTCCTGAGATATTAAATGTAATAAAATATTGTTGGTTAAATGATCTTGTATCAAATATTTTAAATATAAAAATATATTTTATATATCTTTGTAAAGTATAACAGTATTGAAAATACAGTTACTGAGATTTTAAATATAATAAAATATTATTAATTAGATAATTTAATATAAAATGTTTTAAATAAATAATTTCAAACTATACGACTGCTGTTCCACCTTTATTTATTCGATACCCATTCAATATAATATTTCCTCGAGTCTGTAAAATATAAATGTTTATCATTAATGTTATTATTGGCTAACTTGAAATAAAATTCTTGATTCTCTTGCATCTCGCTGATCACTGTGCCTAAAGAAGTATTTACTAATGTAGAATCAGATACATTGTTTCATAGGTTGTATTGTGGAACTCATAAACTATGTTCGAACTCAGTACTATGGGTGGCTTTGCTACCTAAATGGTGCTGCAGTTCTGTGTGGTGGTCAAATTCTGCACTATGTTAACGAATCACATGTTGCTGACCATTACAGCATACTGGTTAAAAGTAAAGGGGGGTTTCATGTAACACTCTCACCATGATAAAGCATATCCTTGCAGATAGTGAGTCATGAGGGTGAACTGGTCCTTTTGGACCATTTTCTAAAAATGGAATAGCTTGTGCAAGCTTTCAATATGGGTCCTTTATTTTTCTCCTACTTCACATATGAATACCTTTACTTGGATAACCTTTGATAAGTATGTCTGCACATTTAAATTTGATTCCAGTGGGACATTGTGGTCACTCTCTCCCTCATCATTTATGAAGCTCAGCCACCCTCAGATCATTGTTGCTGTTCATTCTTTACCTCCTTTGATGGAATACTGCCGGAATACTGTCTGGCAGGCCTCATTACACTGGTGCTGTTTTTTTCATTTTCTTGCACTTTGCAATTCAACTACCTTCCCCTAACATTCTCCTACCCCAGTCTCTGAGGTGTTCCCATGATGCTTTCTCACTAATTGCATTCTCACAATGGCTTCTTTACTGGCCTGGCTAGTTTCTTCTTGGACTATATGTAGCACTTGACCTAACCCTTAAGACTTCTCTACTATTTCATTCTATCTGGGATACCTTTGCTTTAGCCCTTGGAGATTGTTAATTATCTTGGCTTCCTCATTCACTGCCACTTTGCCTACTTGGATGATATCTTCTCTAATTTCATATAAATCTTGTATCTCTTCTGGAAACTCCCATGGCTATTAATAGTGTCTTTCTCTTCTTCTAATATCTGTGTTTTTCTTCCAGATCATTGCAAATCAAAGATATGGCTCCATGGAAGAACACTTTTTGTCTTGAGCCAAATGGTCTGCCAGGAGTCTTTTGAATTCATCATGTACCTCTACATAGCCTTTCATGCAGTCTTATCTTAGGCTTTCCATTTTGTCATCTAGGGCCTAGAATTTATTGTCCATTTCCCTATTCTAGCTTCATTTTCCTCTCTCACAATAGTGTCTCCTTCTTTCATTGTCCTATATATAGTCAACATATCCTCCCTTTCTATTTCTTTCCCCTTTCTTCCCCCCTTTTTAGCTTCCCTTTTTTTCTCTCTATACCCTGTTTTATTCCATCATTTTAAACATGGCTGATAACACTTGTGCTTCCATTTGCTTTCTCCTCCATAGCCTGCTCATGTATCACCCTAAACTGTGCATTAAAATATACAGGGATCTCCCTCAGATCGACCTGCATTTCTGCTTGTACTTACTTTCCCTTCTAAATCTCCATCTGTACTGTTACTATCACCTACTATTTCTCTCCCCAACTTCAACATCTTTTCTTAACCTAGCCTCCTTTTTGAACCATATCTCCCTTGCCTTGTTCACATCTCCCATTATCTTCTCTTCTGTACTGCTATCAATTTTGTTAATTTAATATTCTGCTTTATTTATTTAAAACTTAATCTTTCTTTCACAATGGCACTTTTCCATCTCCTCCAATGACAAGATGCTCAATGAATTGGCTGCCCTACCATTGATAGCTACTTAAAATTACCTAATGAGTCCTTATTTAACATACAATTAAAAATTTACTAAATGTAAAATTTGTCTTACTCATGCTTGCTTTTTGCAGAGTTGTTAGATAATATTATTATTGTTAACACATAATTACTTCATTGTAACTTTTATAAATTTAGTACTCCATGCACAACCACATATAATTAATCTTGCCTAATCATTTGTGTATTCACAGCCCAATTTGAGTCCTTTAAATTTCCTCCCTCTGACAACAAATTTATATGATGATCACTCTATCCTGTTCAAGTTACCCTAGTTTCCAGTTGTCAATAGGTGAGATACACATTTATGTATGAATTCTATTGGAAGTCACAGTATCCATTAGTGAATTATATAACCAAAACAAAAAATTACTATTAAACCACATCATGACATGTTTCAATTTAAATTACCTAACAATTTACAAGACTCATGATATAAAATTAGATAATAACTTAAACGATAATTCCAGAAAAATTAACACACATAAAAATTGCTTTTCTTTCTGTGAGAGTCTCAGGAAATATGGTTTTGTTCAAAGCCCCTAATCTGGTGCTCCATCTCTACGAAAAAATTATTATACTGTTGAGAATTGATATATATATATATATATTGTAACTTTTATTTTTATTAAAAATGATGGGGGTTGACAATGAAAACTGAATATATGCAAGGAAGACAATAAAATAAGATGCAATAGAAAAATGAATGATGTAAGATGACATGAAAAGATGGAAATGAAGATGATGAAGATAATGAAAAATGAGATGAGAATGGAAAAATGGCAAAGAGATATGGAAGATGATGATAATGTAGAAAGATATGGAACATGAGAAAGATAATGAAAGAGAAATGAGAAGAAAAAATGATGATGAGGAAGATGAGAGAAATGAAGTGAAGAAAACTGATAAAATATTATATTAGATAAATGATGATGATAATCTAAATAGAGACAAACTAATTATTCTTATCCATTACAGACTCCTAATAATTTGGCTCAGTGGGCCTACAATAAAATCAAGGATGAATGATGTCCCAGAGATATACAATCAGACAGAGACCAAATCTAATACCAATGCAAATAACTATGGCATATTGATAATCTAACATAAATAATATAAAAGACAATTTAAATCATTATTTAATAGTTATTAAAGTCAGCCTACTATCAGACCATATACTCTGAATAAAACAAATGAGAATTTTTGGAGGTCTATTTCACTAAATTATATTAACAAGGCAACAAGAGTAAACAATCTCAGGGGTTTTAACTAAACACTTGTACAAAGGAAAAGTTTAAAGTTGCCTAATAAATTTTTGCTTGGATGAATAAACAGGTGAGTGATATCTTGGCTGACCATAAGATAACTATTTTATGTTCAATCATGGGATAATAAAAGAAAATATATTAGTTTAAAGATTTGATTATTAGTTAATCTAAATTTAAATTAATTATAGCCTACTACCCAAGATATCACTCAAGCTGAGAAAAGGACATGGGTACTTTTTATGCCCTTCCACATACTCACAGACAACCTACTTCGATTTTCATTTTAAAATAAAATTAATACAAGATAATGTAAGACAATGAGAGATTTAAAACTTAATAAATACACTTCTGAATCACTAATATTCTTCATTTTACATTGCATAATCTTCAGTCTGAGAAGAAATAATAATAAAATGAATTTTAAAATGAACATTCTATTAAATATCTGTAAATATGTGATTATCTGTTACAGTGATTCAATCTGAGAATCACAATGATAAGCATGGCTTTATATAATTTAAACCAGTATAAAATATTTTGTATACCTTGAGAAAGTTGATGAACTTTTGGAAATCAAGACAATAGCATATAAAAGAAAAACAAACAGAAACTAAACTTTTTAAATAATAATAAATTTGTTTTATTAATAACTATAAATAATAAATATTTACAAAAAATTACTGGAACAAACATTGCCACAATAGTGCTGTTTTCTTTTAAACATTTTGAGAAACAATCTTTATTTTGACTAACAGAAATTACAACAATTTATTTGACTGAAGTCACAGATTATTCTTCTTTAACTCTTTTTTAACTGTTTATTTTAATAAACAAAAAAAAATAATTACAAGAGTAAACAGAGGCTATTTGATATTTAATTCTATCCAACTAGACTCCTTAAAACATTAATGATTCTAAATCCTTTACTTTAATTATACTAGTATGAGCTTAACAAATATAACTTTATTTTAATTGAAACATTTTATAATACTGTGGTGATATTTAACAACCAGAATAATACACTAATAGGTTTATATCAAATACCATGAGCTAAGCAAAAGCTAAGCTGGAAATAGCATATACAGCATAAATTTTAAAATTATCATTAATTACACTTACACTATTAAGATTATAGCTAGTGATGCATTTAAGTAAATTTAAGCTAAATTTAAATTAAATTCGATGCGTGGACCACTCATCAGTGGTCATTTATACACATATTTCAAGAAATTCTGTCCACATTAAATTACTACACCCAAGATTTTAAAATTGTAATTTAAAAGAGTTACAATTCCATCAGTTAAAACTCTGGATGAACATATCAACTACTTGGTATATGTGAATTGCCACTTATAACCATATGCATAATTTACATATGTAAAAATAAATATAAATTCTTGTTGGTTGGTTTGTGTATGATAAAACTATCATAACAACCCAATTCAGACATTGATGTACATTTAAGGATTAAAAATAGCTAAATACAACCTGCAAAGACAAAGTTCCTCAAACAAATATATCTTGTCATTATATATCTAAAACAAATGCAATATCACCTACTATGGTGGAAATAGCATTAATACATCATGAGTGATAGGCCAAAATAAAAACACATATGCTCTGCAGAGCTGAACAATTTCATAAGAATGTAGTGGCTTCCAAAATTATTTATCTTTGAGGCAGAAAAGAGGATGTCTGGACCTTGTCACAGAACATCAGGAACAGGAAAATTGCACCAGTAACTATATATGATCCTCTTCATTGGATCTAAACACTTCACAATATGTGATTACAATCATTAGAAATACAAATATTTAATATACAATAATCCTCAATGGAAACGAGTACTATCACCTTATGGAAAAGCAATACTATAAGGATGGAGGACCTTGTCTTTTCCAATAAGCATAATAATTATCATTTATAAAGCCTTTATCTGTGAGGCTAAGAAATACTTAACTAATAACATGTTATCAGCATCACTTTAACTGACTATGTCATCATCAAAAATTTTAAAAACAATGCATATAATCAATGTCAGAACCAACAATGTGAATTATGTCAACTGACTATATTAGAACTTCTTAAAAATTAGATGCATATAAAGTTCTAGGCAAAGGTACAATGCAACATAATACAATATTAAATATCAAAATGTACTGGCTAGTGGACATTTAAAAGACTGAATTAAGTGCGAGAAAATGTATGTATTTATAAAACAAATAGATGAAAAAACCCTCTGATAAACCTCTTTGGCTGTTTTTCATAAAATTGAGTGAAATATTGTACATTTAAATTAACTAAGAATGATATATTCAAATCTCCAGGAATAAAAAAATGATTAAAATATATGTTAACTTGATCAACGATTATCAAATTTAATAATACTAAGATTATCTGAGAATGAGAGCATGTCTATGCATTCTAATAAACCCATTAAGACTAAAGTTATATACATTAAATTATCTGGCATATTTATACCCAAAAGTATTACACATATTTATAAAGTAAATGTAGCACATATATTTTTCCTGTTTCTTTTTTTTAAACCAATACAACAAACAAAATAAAAATACAATAACTTTTAGTTCATAGTTTCAGTTTCCTCCATAATGGCTTTCCATTAAATACATATATATTATTTATTGAATACTATTTATCTGATGGCACAAAGATTCTGGTCAAAACATTTAATTTATATATGGCAAAGATTTCCAAATGAAACATATTTAATAGTTCTTTAAACTTAATGCAATTCTTTCTTTAGATATATTTTTAGTTTAAATAAGCAATATAGTAAAACATAATACTAATACTACTAATAATACTAAATATGACGATAGAATGGTAAGTAAAATAAATTAGTCAGCTGATAATATCATTATGGTATCCCAAGTTTACCTACACAATAACACACCTTCAATTTCAATCCATTTCTTTTTTTAAAAGAACACATTTTAAAGGAATTTTTTTCCTCTTTTTTTTAAATTTACTCGCATACAAAATTTTAAGATGCTTTTAAATAATTTCTCTGTATATTTCTTAAATTAAGATTGGGAGGGTTTTATAAGTAGAAAATTCAATCTGTTTAATAATTTAAAATTATTATCATGAATTTAATTATAGATATAAGCATACATACTTCAGTACAAGTCTTTTACTCATGAAGTATATTCTTTCATTTCAATTAAAAGAAATGCTCCAGCTGAGTAAATGTTTCAGTATATTATACCTACACTATAAACATTTAACAAATAAAAAATATTTCTTAAATAATTGCAATGCCAAACAGTTTTATAAAACTTTCAGAAGCAGGTAATTAACATAACGAAGAATGTTTTTTAAGTTAGTGTCAGGCATAATTAATATAATGTTGAAACTTGGAATTAGCTAGAAACAAATCAAAGATATTGAAGCTTTTAAAATATATAATTAAGTCACTATACATGTTTTTAAGTTTTCCTCATTTAAGTTTTATTTTATTTAATGAATAACTGAGTAAATTTAGACTATATAGTTCGGTGCAATAATAGTCATTTAGCCATAAATATAATAGCTGCATATATTTTAAACTTATTTCATAGAAGTTATAATTTATGTGGTTAGTGGTGAAGATAACACAAGTAAAATTTCTTTCTAGCATTTTTACGATAGTTTTTAAAAGTTAATTGAAAGTTCAATGACAAGAAATGGGTTACCTATTCCTTTAGTAGTTGCTAATTGTATTCTTGAAATTATTAAATATATAATTTACAATACTTTTACTAAAAAAAAAAACATAAGCTTTAAAAATAATTACTACTTGTTCTGGAGAAGAAAGACTTCAGGAAAATTTAGGATTCAACTCTCTCTGAAATACAGTAAAACTTTCCTATTTATATCAATATTCTTTTTATTTCTTCTCCCAAAATGTTCATGTCATTTTTTTTAAACAACTAATAAACATAACTTATTTTTTTAATTGTAATTTTTTTAAAATCAGCTAGAAAACTGATTAATTTGATAAATGGCATCAGTCTGAACTAAATGTTTGAATATCACGTGGTTTACCGATCATAAATTAAAGTTAATTATTTTTATAGTATCATTAAAAAATTATACTATGTAAAACAAAAATAGAAAAACTAACATAAAATTAAAACTATTCTCATTTATCAATAGACACTTTTAAAATATTGAATTATAATTATTTTATTCATTCACTTCTTTTTTTATATATTTAATATTATAGTTAATTATTTATTCACTTTCTTCTTATATCTCCATGCATGCATACACACTCACATAGAGAGGGATGAGCTTTAATTTGACCTCACCATTTAATATAATTTTTAATGACTACCAATAAAAAAATATTTGAAAATATTATAATAAAATAACTTTTAATAAGTTAAGGCTAAGTTACATTAAAGATGAAATTATTATTTGAATGTTTTAAAAAAAAACAAAAGATTAATTTTAAATCAATTTTATATTATTTACTCTATTTATAATATTAGCTCATTCATTAGCTATAAATTATAAATAAATGGAACAAAGGTTATCTATTATCATTTTCAATACTAACTTAAATATTTATTTTGAGAAAAATGCTATCTTACATCTTAAATACACCTAACTACAAATATGTGACTTACTTTGCACATATAATTATATCAATTTACTAAATATCACAACATTACCAATTATTATTACATCCTATTCATTAATTAACTAATTTCTTCTTTTTTATCATTATTTTTTAAAACAGATAATTATATACAATGATTAAGCTAATATAAGTTCTGGTAGTTATTGAAACTAAGTGAAAGAGTTAAGTGAAACTTCATTTAGCTATGATATATATATATATATATATGTTCAATATATGGAGCTTTACCAAAACCTCTGAACAAGCATATTTTTGTTTACATAAACATCAAAAGAGTCAGAATTCACTATCTCTTTCATTGGCTCCACCTTCAGATCAGCTGATTTCAAGCTAATTTGCTATCATCAGTAAAGGGTAGGGACCAGAGAAACTAGATCTAAACACTAACTCTCAGTGTTTATGAAACAAGTTCCTACCAGTTTGTAAGCATGAATTTTTCAGACACGTAATGTCTTCAAACCCAGTTCAGTTTCACCACATAGTAAAAGTCTCTGCAATATATATCACTTTTGCTTGATCTTAAGTCAGATATTTATTATCCTAAAAACCTGACTGCCTTTAAGCTAAAACATAGTACCTTATCTATCATATAATTGGGTTTCCAGAATAGTGGTTAGTATGTGTGTCAATGAGCAACATATGTAACCACTCGAGAGCATCTAATTGACTCTCCTCTCTTGATAATATTAATAATATATGCTCTGAAGACATACCATAAATTAATTAATACATCACAATAAAATATAGGCATAAGCCTAGATGAAAATAGATAAAATAATAACTGGATATAGTTATTATCTTTACAGGAGTTTCATTCACAAATTTACTTGAATTTTAATTTAAATAAGATTTTGCAAGTTAACCTTATTAACTTAAACTTATGTTTACTATTTATACAGTTCAAATTGAATTTATTTTACCGAGTTTAAGTATTAAGAGTAATTTAAGTTAGAGTTTGTGCATGTTTATTATATAAAATAGCTAGCTTTAAGAAACATTTAAGATTGATTTAGTGTTTAGTTTAAGAGCTCCACAGATTGCTTGTTACTGATTTTCTGGCTGTGATGACTTGTGTGGAGTGGCATGAAAATTCACTAATAGGCTGGTTCATACACTATCCTTCTCAACAGGTTGATGTTCTTGGTATCCTTCTATTTCCATAGACTTGTCAACTGTGAGGAACATGGCAATTGTATGCCTTTTAGACTCTGACATGTATTGTAAATTTTGGCATAGTACCTGGCTCTAATTGATTTATAAAATGATGAAAATTAATCTTTTTAAATTAAAATTGGGATTGGTACCAAGTCTTTTTCACCCCTCTCTCAAGTCATTAAGTTGTTTACAATTTTTAGTTTTAAATTTTATCTCTTAATAGCTCTAATAAATTTTAGTAAAGACAAAAGATTCACCTGGAGATACTAATAAGTAGTGGCAGTCCAATGATTTTATCTTCATTTTTTAACTTTATTTTTAAATCATCTTTAAAATTTCTGTTCTCTGTTTACAAACTAACTAGATGTATTTCCAAAAAACTGATAACCTTTTTTTTCTAAAGAGATTTAAGTCCTGTCAACATTTTACTATATGTATAATATGATCACCGCTGGACTTGAGATTTATATGCCAAAGTAAGCACATTTATCTATAAAATTTATAATAAATCAGAAGTATAATAAGTTTAAAATAATTTGTAATGTTTCTAAAATCTATTATATTACAGATTTCCTCACATATATGTATGTGCTTTTCTACACATATGGCCATGTTTACACAACTTATTTTAGCTTAGTATTTTTTTAAATTATAATTGTGTGTTCCTTATTGTATGCATATTTAATTTAATGGCTTATGTTCATTATATAAACAGACATACATATCTGGTATTATAACTTATTTCACAATATTTTATGATTAATTTAAACAGTACTATATGTAAAATTGGATGGATTAAGCTAGAAAAAAACATTACTATAAAAAAGTAGGTGAAACAGGATGATTGACAAAGTACTACCATTTCCCATGTGGAAACCAGTAGATTACTATATTTTCAATACCATAATATATAAGCTATGCTGTTCATTCTTTTTATTACATTTAATAAATTTAATTCTATTAGTAATAATTGTTATTATTATTTGATCCAAAACTATATAAATAACTAGATTAATTAATATATAAATAGCTATTTAAATAATCCTAGAGATAGTAATTATTAAGAGTGTATACCTTAGCTAATAGATTACAGCTAGTGATGAAAGGTGACATGAGACAATGAATGAGCCTGAGGAGAAGAGTCCAGGCTGAACCCTAAGCTGAGCTGTATGAGAAAAGAAGCTGTGTGATATCAAGTGTATTAATTATATAGTAAAGACTAGAAAGCCTAGCTAGGGGTTTAAACTAGGATTTTGGTATAGTGATACTCCTATGCATGCTGGTTAAAAGTGCCTGATTGATCTTTTAGCCTTGTTATCAAATTATACATGTTTGACCATTACAATATATATATATATATATATATATATATATATATATATATATATATATATATATATACACACCTGGGTTTCATTTTATGTGGTAGATAGGTTCCTCAGAAAATGTGCACAAAAGAAAGCATGCAAAAGTAGACTTAACTTACCTTGAAAAATGAGGGATATGTTTCAGTAATTTTTAGAAATCATATAAAAACAAAGCAACAAGGAAAAATTACTTTAAAATTTGCATTAAAAAATAAGGAAATAAAGTATGACTAATAAAAAATTTCAAATATTTGAAAAAAATTAATACAAGACAATATTTTTTTTACTTTTTTTATTAACTATATTATTTAATTTTACATTTTTCATACATATTTCAATCATTACTGCTATTTGTCAATATGTGTTCATTTGTGAACTGGTAAGACATCATATTTGTGATGTGATGTACAACTAGCACCACTTTCAGTCTTGTGCTGTGTTAATGGTTTTCTGTTTCTATATTAAAAAAATGAGATCGCAATCAAAACAAAAAGATTATACATTATCATTAGAAAGATTATTTTCAGTTTAAAAAATCAATAAAATCAAAAAAAATTTTCTGTTATATCAAACAAAATATATTTTAAAAGTTTGAAATTTTTGAATATTTATTGCGATATTTTTATATTAAGTATAATCTATTATTATTATTTACTCATTAGTATAAGTAGGTTATTTACATAAAGGCTAAGATTTTAAATACATCTTCAGGCCATATTCATGTTTCTGCTAATATAATGTTATATTTTTGAATAAAAAAGGATTTCAAGTTAAAATAAGTTATTAATAATTTAAATTTTTTGATATCTAATAAATATAGTAAAATATGAAAGGTATTAAGAAGAAATATGAATAGCATAACTTCAAAATTGCATTAAAATAGTCCACATAAAATGAGACCCAGGTGTATAAAGAGCCTGATAATAGCTCTAAACAAGCTTATTTTTTAATTTTTTAATTACAAATGCTACAAGAGATAGTACCTGAAGCCTTTATATATTACATATTGGTAACAAGCTATATAGGTTAGTGATAAATGACTTTTATATATATATATATATATATATATATATATAATATATATATGTATATATAAAATGTTATAATTGAATATTTATAAATACAATAATTAGATATATGCAAAGTATAACTTAAAAAATTTTATCCACTTAGGAGCACTTTTGATTACCTTCATAGTCTTTGTCAACTACCACTTTCAATGGCCAACCTTCCCACAATTCTGTGATCTTAACATTTGCTGTCTGTTAATTAAGTCTTGTTTGTATTTGTATATTAGCATACCTTCCTTTATTTTCTTTTTGCTGTTATTTTTTTTAATTTGCAGTATTTTACATTATTATAATTGAAGGTAAAACTATAAATACATGACTTATCATCTTAAAAAATGTATGCTGAAACATTATTATTTACTTTGCAATTTTGCTTCATTTTCAGTAATGTCCTAAATTGACTTTTGCAAATAATTTGCAGGATTGTGGAAGTATTCTTCAGTTAAATAATTATCACATGTTATTAATATATCATGAGATTTCTTTAGTAAAGTCAAAAATAAAAAAGTAAAAAAAATATTTTTTTTTTTAAATTATAGTAATCAAGTTAGTTTTGAGAAAGCGGGATAACAGCAATTGCTCTTTGGGTTTTTTTTTCCAACATGTATCTTGATTCCCCTATATATCCACTATCACCCCTACATATCTACATTTATAAATGATAAAATTTTATTTATAAATGAAGTTTTATCTTTAGAGTTATTTATTAATATGTTTAATGTAGGAAGTGCATAAAATGCAATGTCGCATATACCTTTATGAATTTTCCTTATCAAATTTACTTGATCATTTGAAATATATGGTATTGATATCCGTATTTTTTTATTAGCAGGAGAATCAATATTATTAATATTTTTATATTTATATTTCGTATTAATTTTATATATATATATATATGATTATAATTGTAACCAACATTTAACAATTCATCCAAATACATTTCAATATTTTAGCTTTATCAGATGAATATTTACAAAGACTATTATTTTTAAATAAGAAAGACTTTAAACCTGCCATTTTATGTGACATTGATACCATTGATTCATATGGAATATAACCTTTTTTTACTATTGGTTTAATGAACAAATAGTAATCCAGATTACATTAATTTCTAGATATTTTAAGATCAAGAAACTGAATGCACATTGAATTTTCATTTGTTTTTATCCATTTTCAGCCATTTAAATTATTTAATTCTTTAAACAACTTTTTTATTGTATTTGGCCTGCTGCATAAAAGAACAACATCAACATATCAATAACATATAGTAATATTTTTGATAACATTCCTTTTTCATAATATTTTTTTTTTAAGTAGAAATTACAAAATTATATATTTGAGCAAAGGTAGGTAAACTCATTGGCTAACCTTTACCAATTTTGTAAAAAGTATTTTTAAAAACTGCAATTTTTTTCAATAAAGCTTAATGTTTCAATTATAAATTTTGTTATTTTTATGTTGACATTTTTTTAACTTAACAGGAAATAATTTCAATAGATGTTATTTGATCAATTGTTCCTTATGTTTAACTTGCGTCTAGAGTACACAATTACTTCATTAACATCAGTCATAATTTTACACATTTTACTAATAAAATCAAATGATGTACATATTGTATATTTACCAAAACCAAGGATATCTTGTAGGATTTTCTCAATTATTCGACACATTTTATAGTAAATTGCCCCACCCACCCCCAATCTACCATTAATTAAAATCTTGGGACATATTGCAGCAGAAGGATAAATCTTATAGTAAGTACTATTGTTAATGACATAAAGATAAAAACCTCAATTATAAATAAAAATTGCAACATTTATGAATGGATATGTAGATGTAGTAGCAAATATATAGGGAAATCAAGAGGCACATTGGAAAAAAGAATTAAAGAGCATTTGCTGTTATTAAAAAGGGTTCAGAAAATGAAATAAAATTGCAAAGTTAATAATACTGTTTCAGCATCTGTTTTTTACTACCATAATAAGTCATGTATTTAGGGTTTTAACTTCCATTATAGTAATGTAAAAAATATTTCCAATTGAAAAAAAAATAACAAAAGGAAAATAAAGAAAGCTATGCTAATATGCAAATACAAACAACATTTAATTATCAGTTAGGCAGAAAATGTGAAGATCACAGAATTATGGAAGGTTAGCCTTTCAATGTGTTAATTGACAAAACCTATGAGGATAATCGAAAGTGCTCCTAAGTGGATAAAATTTTTAAACTTATACTTTACATATATCCATTTACTGTATTTATAAATATTCAATTATAACATTATGTATATTGATTTGAAGAAATACAGACATCAGATTATATATATATGTAAAATAAATAAAATGTCCATTAACTAAAAACAAAATTGTAATTATCATTGAAATAATAAATTTAACGGTTTATAAACTATTACAAACAATCCTTAAATCCGCAAAGTATTTCTGTGGATTTAAGGATTGTTTGTAATAGTTTGTAAACCGTTAAGTTTATTATTTCAATGATTATATATATATATATCAATGGAATTAAAAGTAGAAAAGAAACGTGGATTATCAAAGAATGGAGAAAGGTAACTTTCAAAATGATTGACCTAAAATATAGATTGCAGTTTTTATATAACTGTAACAGGTTAAAAATATATTCCAATTGCTGTCAAATAAAAGTTAATAGGTCTTGCAAGTTATCCATGAATACAATATGCTATATGAAAATTATTATATTAAGAAATATAATTTCCACCTGCAAATATTTGATATTTGATAAAAGGAGATGTTAAAAAAGTTTAAATCATATAATTGACTTGAATAATCGAGAAGATTGGTTTAATTTAAAATTAACTCTCTAGCGTCATTTAATCGATATTATGAAAAAAATGTGTATCAAATTTGATAGAAAAATTAACTTCTTGTATGAGAACTGCTTTAACAATCAATCTCAAGGTAATAATTACATTAATTTATCGAATGTGGTTCTCGATTTTCAACAAAACATATCTTGAATCTTGGTGGAAAATATCTCGGTGGTCAATGAGAACATAGTGATCTAGAATTGAAATCTGCAGTAAAAAAATCCTTCAGCATAATTAAATGTGGCTTAAAAGTTTCTAAATATTTAGTAAAAAAAAGTTAAGGAAAAAAAAATAATTATAAAACGAATTATGATTGGAATATGTAAATGTCTAAATTTTAAAAATTTACATCTGAAAATAATTTCCTTTGTATAAAGGAAAGAAAAGGTTTAAAAATGTGTGTATTAGTAAAATCCGATTATGAAGATAAAGATATTACTCAAATAAATAATTTTAAGAAAGTTGATAAATATATGTATTTTTCTGCACTACAGGCTCTTTTATATCTGCACTCCAATATGTAATATATAGAGGGTTTGAACTCAGACTTTTACAGGATGCTCAACCATAATCACCAATACTATATTTTGTGCTAGACCAGCACTCATCAGTTGACCCAGATTATGGGGTGGAATGGATTGAAGCCTGTTTATTAAAGTATGAAGATTGGCTATCTTAATATCGGCTGAGTATTGATTGTATATATGTGTGGAGATGATAATCTGAACCAACTGATGAGTGCTGTGTTTAGCATGAAATGTGTATATTGGTGATTATTTATCTTTTCGACATGTGCGTGACCACATGAGATAGCGTGGTTGGTTGAGGGTGATGTGAAAGAAAGTTACTAAAGTAAATATAGTAAAAATCAGTCATATATCACATGACCTATATAGCCTGTATTACCAATATGTAATATATAAAGAGCCTGCTACTAGCTCTAAACAAGCTTAATTATTTTATTTTTTATGATAAATGCTACAAGAGAAAATACATGAAGCTTTTATCTATGATGGTCCCCATCCCCAGACCGGTTTTGAGCTTATGGCTCTCATCAGTGAGGAACTAGGACATAAGATTCAAAATATTAACTCAAGCCAAGCATTTATCTAA
The DNA here is from genome assembly GCA_028023455.1 of Epiperipatus broadwayi. Taxonomy (NCBI): domain Eukaryota; kingdom Metazoa; phylum Onychophora; class Udeonychophora; order Euonychophora; family Peripatidae; genus Epiperipatus; species Epiperipatus broadwayi. The sequence continues at coordinate 88,148 of JAQFVV010000421.1, read as the reverse complement.
TTCTTAAATATTAAAAAAAAAGATCCAAATCTTCAGACACCTACATGTCTTCAAATTCAGCTCTTTTTTTGTGTATTCAATTTAATAAACATTTTTAAAAAAGCCAAAAATGATGTGATTGACAATAGTACTTATTATAAGATTTATCCTTTTGCTGCAATGGAACCCAAGATTTTTTCAAATATAAAACTGAATGTTGATTGGGGGGGGGGGGTATTATGAAACGTGTCGATTAATTGAGAAGATGCTACAATAAATTCTTGATTTTGGCAATCCAATATGTTCATCATTTGATTTTGTTAGTAAAATCTGTAACGTTATGAATAAATGATGACATAATATGTACTCTAGACGTAAATGAAATGTAAGGAACAATTGTTGGAATCGCGTCTATTAAAATTATTTTCAACAAATTAAATTTAAAAAATGTCAACATAAAAATAACAAAATTTATAATTGAAACATTAAGCTTTATTGATAAAAATATTTATGCAGTTTTTAAAAAGAATTTTTATAAAATGGGCACTGCCTGGACAGTGGGTTTACTTACTGTTACTCAAATATATAATTTTGTAATTTGTACATATGAAGGAAAAATATTATGAAAAAGAAGTGTTATCAAATAATATCACTGTATATTATCGATATGTAGATGATGTTTTTTATGCGGAAGGCCAAATACAATTAAAGAGTTGTTTAAATAATTAAATAAATTAAATGGCTTAAAATGGATAAAAACAGATGAAACTTCAATTTGCATTCAGTTTCTTGATCTTAAAATAATGTAAACTGGATTACTGTATGACCATTAAGCCAATAAAAAAGAGGTTATATGCCATATAAATCAAAAGTGCCAATGTCACATAAAATGGCTGATTTAAAATCCTTCATATTTAAAAATAATTGTCTTTGTAAATATTCACTGGGTAAAGCTAACAATATTGAAATGTATTCGAATTAATTGTTAAATGTTGGCTACAATTATAATCATATATATATATATAAACATTAATTGATGATATATATATATATATATATATATATATATATATATATATATATATATATATATATATATATATATATATAATGTTATTAAAATGTTTAATAAAAAATATAAAAATAAGAATATTAATAATAATATTGATTCTCCTGCTAATAAAAGAATATTGATATCAATTTCATATATTTCGAATGATCAAGTAAATTTTATAAAGAAAATTTATAAAGGTATATGTGACATTGCATCTTATGCACCTCCTACATTAAACGAATTAATAAATAACCCTAAAGATAAAACCTCATTTATATATAAAATTTGCAACATTTATAAATGTATATGTAGGTGTGATAGTAGATACATAGAGGAATGGAGATGCACGTTGGAAAAAGAACTAAAGAAAACTTGCTCTTATTAAGAAAGCGTTCAGAATATGAAACAAAATTGCAAAGTAAATAATAATGTTTCAGCATCCATTTTAAGACCATAATAAGTCTTGTATTTATGTATTTAACTTCAGTTATAATAATGAAAATTATTTCAAATTGAAAAAAAAATAACAACAAAAGTAAAATAAAGGAAGCTATGCCAATATACAAATACAAACATGACTTAATTAACAGACCAGCAGCAAATGTTAAGATCACAGAATTGGGGGAAGTTTAGCCTTTCAAAGTGTTAGTTGATGAAGACTATGAGGATAGTCGAACGTGTTCCTAAGTGGATAAAAAATTTTAAAGTTATACCTTACCTATATCTAATCACTGTATTTATAAACATTCAATTATAAGTTTGCGTATATTGATTTAAAAAAATACAGACATCTAATTGTATATATAAACAAAAATACTTATATATCCATGAAATAGTTTAATATTTCAACCAGAGGACTGATTTTCATCAGAAAGAAAGAAATATATACAGTAAAGTGGCGATATTCAAAAATTACAGATTTGATAAAAGATTACAAATTCAACAAAAAATGACTGATTGATCACAAAATCTTACACAGGAAATTAAACCAACCAATTACAAATTAATTACAATGTATACTTAAAACGAACAAACAAACAAAAAAAACTACATTTTGTATTAATCAAACTTAATTATAAAAACAGTATGTGCTCATATTAATATTTGCTTACAAGCTAAAATACTCATACATATAAATCAAAAATCAAAATTAGTGCAAAGTACAATAATTATTAATAGCAATTAATATAAATTTATCTATTTACTAATTAAACACTAATAAAACCTTCATATAAAAAAGTTTGCATAACAAAACCTTATATAAGAAAACTACCACATATAGAAACATCTTATACACAAAAAATTTTTTAACAAAATAATTATAACAAAAAAATTTAAATTCATTCCATGTGGGTCAATGGTCTTGAATTTATATATATAAAAGACATATTTTGCGGGTTTATCCGTGTTCTATATATATATATTATTCGATGTCTATATTTTTAAAGCAATATATGTAATAATATAACTGAATATTTGTAAATACAGTAACTAAATAATTAAAAAATTAATCCACTTAGGAGCGCTTTCAATTATCTCAGTAGTCTGTGTTAGATTACTGAGATAATCGAAAGCGCTCCTAAGTGGATACAATTTTTAATTATTTAGTTACTGTATTTACAAATATTCAGTTATATATATACACGAAAGAAGTACACATATAAACAATACTAATATCAAAAATAATCTCAATCTTTTATCAAGGCAACTATTTTTCTACAATAAAAATAGATACCAACCTTTAATAATTGATCTGATATGTTTATATACACACTAAATATTGCACTTAATTAAAGATAGTGAGATTATTAATTCAAAGAAGGTTAAATAAACCTCATTGAACAGGTAAATATAACCTATTTTGAAAGCAGACTACAAATAGTCAAATATAACTTTCAAACTGCACTGAAACTATGAATTATTGAACAAATAATGCTCAAGGTTGGGTAGATTTATAAATAAATACAAATACATGAAAACAGTCCATACACAAACAATATCAATAACAATCAAAAATATTGATCTGTTGTGAAGGCAATGTCCTTTTTACAATAAAGCTGAGTACTTACCTTTAATCTATAGTCTATTATGTTAAAATATTATGGTAGAATTCCTGCATAAAACCTTTACGTTATAAAAAAATTGTTTTCCTTGCAGTATGTTTTAATTCGACACTAATTCATTTATTTTGAAACATTCACTTTATAAAAAAAAAATCAATGAAATACTTTGAGGTTATTTATGTTTAAGTACAAATAGATTATAAAATATCAAGAATATCACAATCATGAATAAAATGTCAGTAGAAATTATTTTAATTATCTTATTTATTTGTATACATCTTTATGTAGATTAGTAAATAATTTCACTGGTAACTTGGGAGTTTTCTTTTATTGTAATACATTTTGTATAAAATTATTTAAAATATTTTAAAAATATATCAAAAGAAATATTCAATTAATTCTCGGCAGTTCTAAATAATTATCAAAGAGCGTGTGTATAACTATCTACATATATATAAAGTTAATCAGGTATCAGATTACATGCAAATATATTTTAAATGTCAACGTAATGCTTAGGTCAGGAGGATTTTAAAGGGATTTCATTATTAAAAGGCTAAATTTTACTTACTTCTAAAACAATCTTTGCTAAGTTTTGATGTCTTGTTGATAAAATATGATTTGTTGAATGGCTGAATTGAAAGGATTTCTGACTAGAAATTTGCTTGATTCTTTCCTAAATATTGCCAATGTTCCAGCAGATTTTACTCAAATTTCGGGAGAGTAATAGTCATCTCAATGATTGCATTAAAAAAAATCTTTAAAAATAACAATCTTTCTACCTATAAAATTAATAAACTTCCCACTACTAAAGGTAACCCTCAAGGAGCAATTGTTTATATATGCCAGATTGACCAAGCATGACATGCAAAGACCTAATTGACTGTCTTTCAATTAAGGAACAAGAACAATAGACTTTGTAAGATTAAAAAAATCATTTTTAAGGAATTTTTCATGCACTTAAAACATTTTATGAAGGCCAGAAAATAATGTTTTCACAGTGACTTTTAAATACTGGACTTGTATTTGAATTTCTTTAATAAAAGTCACATAATATATATATATGTTATTGATATGCTATATTTTATTTATTTAGAATTCCCAAAGAAAATAGTGTATGCTTCAGGAAAATATATATATATATATAAAATTAAAGATAGGTTGACCTTTTATTTATTTAATGTTGAATTAAAAAAGATTGTATGAGATAGTGTGGATAGTTGAAGGGTGCTTGAAAATCTGAGTTCAAATCCTCTATACTTACAATTAAGCTCCCAGGTTTGTGAAGAGTGCCTGGTTTTCAAATATTTAATGTTGAATTGTACACAATTACATTTGAAAATAAATAGGTGATGAGTTCATCTTTATTTAACTTAAGGAATATAAATATTTAGGATATTTACTTTGATTTTGAAGTTCCATAAAAATAACTATAAGTTAGTTTAGTTCATCTTCTGATTTATACATCAAGTATATTGTCATGTAAGTAACTAAGCATGATTGACATAAACATGAGTATTTAGTCAAATATCTACGAAATCCTTATATACTGCGAAAATTGATATAAAACCTAATATATTTAATAAATTACTAATGATATCTTATTAGTTTTATCCTTCCAGCTATATGACAGGAATTTATGAAAAGGATTCATCTTGATATTGTATTTATTTTCTTTATGTAAATATAACAACAAATTATAAATAATAGTTGAATTGTCAAAATTAATAAAGTTATCTTTTGTTTATTTGTATTTCAATTTTAGTATAAATAAAGATAACTGAAACACACAGGCTCATTTTATACCTGTTTCTATATAAGTAATATATAGAGTATTTGAGCACAGACTTTCACATGACCCACCACTCTCCACACTATCTCATAACCCTGATACACTTGCCCACATATATGTTGAAAAAATAATCACCAATAAGGTATTTCATGCTAAACCAGAAACCATCACTTGGTCTGGATTACCATCTCTACACATATATGCTATATGTGCTCATATATATATAGCATATATATATATATGTGCTCATATATATATATATGTATATATATTAAGAGAGACAATCCTCATAATTTAATGGACAGGTTTCAATCTACTCCACAATCAAACTTTTCAACCGTCCATCCAATTGAAAATCTGACGATGGAATGCTCAAATGCCACCATGAGGCCGAGATTTCTTGTTTAGCATGAAACATTTACATTGGTGATTATTTATCTTTTTAACATATATGTATTCAAGTGTATCAGTGTTATGAGATAGTGTGGAGAGTAGTGGGTCATGCGAAAATCTGTGCTCATATAACCTATATATTATATAAAGAAAGTTGTAAATGTTTTTTTTAATTTAATTTTAAATTCTATTTTATAATTTTACTCACTTATTATAATATATTTTAGTCACATATCAGAATTATAAAGTCATTATTTATTCACCCTTCATATTAAAGAATATTCCATCATTTAGATATATTCTGGAAATTTATAAAATATTCCATTAATTCACAAATATATTACTTGAAACCTTTAGTATTTATTAATGAATGTTGATATGAAAACAACTTTAGAAATATAAAGAGACTCATTATTTTACTTCTCTCATGCTCATTGTTATTAGAGATTGGTAAAGCTTTTTGATTTCTATATTTGCTTTCACTTATATATATCTTTATAGGATATGGCATCCCCATTTATGGTGCATATAAGTTAAAGGACTTATTTGTTAATAATTACTATTAATATATATATATATATATGATCACTAGATGGAGCTTTACCAATAGCTCCTAAACAAACTTTGTTTACACAAATGCCAAGAGAGAATTAGAATTCAATATCTCTTTTGTTGTTTCCACCTTTATACCATGGTTTCAAGGTAGTTGGCTTACATCAGTAAAGGGTTGGAAGACTAGAAACTATATCTAAATACTAACTCTAATATCAGCATTTATCAAACATGTTTCTATCAGTTTTAAAACATAAAATTTCTCAGACACATAATGCCTTCAAATCCAGTTTAACAAACTAGATAGCTATATGGGTCTGAAATCAGTTCAGTTTCACCATATAGTAAAAGCCTCTGCAATATATAGTATTGCAAAAACCTTCAAGGATACATTTATAATAAACAAAACAAGATATAAATTTTGTAACTTGCTTCTAGCTTGCATTTTATGATCACTAGATGGAGCTTTACCAATAGCTCCTAAACAAGCTTTATTTACATAAACGCCAAGAGAGAATTAGAATTCAATATCTCTTTCATTGTCTCCACCTTTAGATCATGGTTTCGAACTAGTTGAAGGTTTTTGCAATGATATATATTGCAGAGGCTTTTATTATATGGTGAAACTGAACTGATTTCAGACCCATATAGCTATCTAGTTTGTTAAGCTGGATTTGAAGGCATTATGTGTCTGAAAAATTTCATGCTTTCAAACTGACAGAAACGTGTTTGATAAATGCTGATTTTAGAGTTAGTATTTAGATCTAGTTTCTAGTCTTCCAACCCTTTACTGGCATGAGCCAATTAGCTCAAAACCATGGTCGAAAGGTGGAGACAATGAAAGAGAAATTGAATTGTACTTCTCTCTCGGCGTTTATGTAAACAAAGCATGTTTAGGAGCTATTGGTAAAGCTCTATCTAATGATCATAAAATGCATGCTAGAAGTAAGTTACAAAATATATAACTTGTTTTGTTTATCATAAATGTATCATTGAAGGTTTTTTCAATGATATATATTGCAGAGGCTTTTACTATATGGTGAAATTGAACTGATTTCAGACCCATATAGCTATCTAGTTTGTTAAGCTGGATTTGAAGACATTACATGACTGAGAAATTTCATGCTTTCAAACTGATAGAAACATGTTTGATAAATGCTGATTTTAAAATTAGTATTTAGATCTAGTTTCTAGTCATTCAACCCTTTACTGACGTGAGCCGACTATCTTGAAATGACTGTCTAAAGATGGAGACAATGAAAGAGATATTGAATTCTAATTCTCTCTCAGTGTTTATGCAAACAAAGCTTATTTAGGAGCTATTGGTAAAGCTCCATCTAGTGATCATAAAATGCAAGCTAGAAGCAAGTTATGAAATTTATAACTTGTTTTGTTTATCATATATATATATATATATACAATGAAAATATTGAATATATGAACTAACTCAAAGAAATATAAAGTACTAATAAAAACACACATAATTACTTCTCTATAAAGCTGTTTTAATATTTTAACCAGCATATTTTTATAGACAAAGTATATTTAAACTAAAAAATTACAAACATTTATCTGATATGTAAATATTTGTAATTTTAGTGTTCAAATGAATAATTTTGTGTGTTGATGAAAACAAGTATGGTTGAAATATTAACAGTTTTGAAGTAATTGTTTTTATATATATATATATATATATATATATATATATATATATATATATATATATATATATATATATATATATATATATACAAACACACACACACATATATATATAATATTTTCACAGTTATATGATGTAAATAAACAAAATAACGCGTGGTTTATCATAAAAAAAGACTTTGTATATTGTACCCTGTCGATAGGACAACGACCTCTAGATAACATGACAAGTTCCTACATTAGGCTATCCTATGATTTGATCAAGTTAACATTTAAGACTCTTATCATTTTTAATTATTTTTGATCGATATTAATAATTATGAGACTTTCCTATCCTATCAACTAAATTGCATATCCTTTAACAATAAATAAACACAAAAGTATTTATCCAATAACATGAGAATACCCAGACACTCCTCCTTATTCAATATCTACCTACTCTCATGACTAAAAATAATGATTACATGAATATAATAAAACAACTATAATTATCGACTTTCAATTAAATAAAGAAGAAATTATACTATCATTTTATTGTATATCGAATGTTATTCATATTACTTTTATAAGATTATAATTAGCAATAATCATAAAAATAAATTTATACTAAGGAGATCTCAGGATATTCATTAATATTTAATTAGTTATTTAATCCGCCTATAAAATATCATTGGGGTTTTACAGAACTCTATAGGTAGTGTGTTAATTAGGAAAAGACTTATAACCTGAATCTATAATCAACATTGTATTTCGATGTTATATTTATGTCTTCTAATACTCACTCTTAAACTAATATTGTTATCTACATTGTAATTTAGATTTGATACTTTTAATAATAAATAATTCTAATTTAATTCCTTATAAATAATCATACTTTAATAATTTGCAATATTATCAAGGACTTATTTAATCAAAGCAGCTTACAGCAAGTTAAAGTCTCTTTTAAGAAAGGTGTGCTTAGTTGACTGTTATAGTGTTCTGAACTGGGTTAATTTATTTCAATCTCAAACTGTACACTTTGGGTTCATGTGATGTAGTGACAATTTCTTCCACAAAAGAAATGCAACTCTTAATACTCAAGTTATTTTTCAAAACAACAACATTAATCATATTATTTACAAGATATTACAGTACACATTTTATCTAACAGATAATGTAAAATGACAATAGTAATATATTTATATACTTATTATATATATAAACCACACATGGAGTTATTTAATAGATACAAATATAGTATATTAACACTATAACAATTGAAAAACTTCCATTCCGCTTTTATCTTTTTGATAATTTCAAAAAAAGTAAAACTAAACAAAAAGAAATATTATCTTTTTATGTAGTATTGTACTGTTGTGATACCTCCATATATTTTCTTTTATATGTCACAAATCAAAAGGTCTTCATTATCTCATCAATTTTTCAATTCTTTTGCAATTATCAACCCACTATAAGTTAGGCTTTAACTTATAAAGACGAAATGAAAAACGTTATTAATTATATTCTTGCTTCAATACAATAATCTTATTATAATCCGGTGAATTGTTACCTTTTGTTTATTGATAGACTCCATGATATTCATTCTTTGATCTTTATTTATTTTTTTCTAAAAAATATTATTATAATAACTATAAAATCATCAATTAGTTTTTGATCTCAAACTCCTTTTTTCTATGGTTCCATTTTCAACCAATATATTAAAATACAACCAATAAGAATTTTATGTTGTGTATTATTAAATCTGAACTCCTATATCTTCCTGCAATAATTTTCATCTACAATTTATAAGATTCAGCTAAATGTTAATAGACCATTCTTTGGTGTATTACTATTACCTTTATTAATTGAACTTATATTTGTTTGATATCATTCTTATAACTAATTGTTTCTATAAATTACAAAATAACTTGCTCATAAATTTGTATAGTCGTATCAAATTGTTTATCATAAAACATAAGATCAAATATAAAATATCATCGTTTCTCTTTTCAATAGTGTACATTTAAACACAAACCTTTCCTTGTTATATCATCAATATTATTAATTTCTTTTATGTTACATTTCATTAAATCATTAATTAGATCGATTGATTTTAACTATCTAACAATATTTGCTAATGCTATATTTTAAAACAAATAATAACGGATGTAATCAAATTACATCAGTTACTAATTTCATGATCTATTGATATGCTCCTTTCTTCTTTTAATAACAGCAATATTTACAGTATGGAATTATTACATACACTAATATGATGTTTCAAGTTTTTCTTCACTTTCTTTTCTTTAAATATAAGTTCCCAAACAAACAAACAAAAACAACCAAAAATATTTTTAACTTTTACAGGCATTATAATCATCCCACAGGAATCAGTCTGGTTGTACATCTATATATTCTTATCACTTTTATTTCAAACACTCCCATGATTGCATAACAACATTACAATCATCTTTGCTCCATTTAGTTTCATCCAAAGATTATTACAATTATCACAATTTATACGACATCAGGTTCTTGACATGGTAGTAGTTTTCTTTTTTTTTCCTTTAGTAATTAAAGATTATCTGCAATTTGTCTTATACATTTAATTTAAATACTCCTGAAAATAGTAATACATAATTTAGCATTTTATTGATTCCTTGCTTATTTAATTATGATTATTATTAAAAAGAAAGCATTTCACATTTTCTTTTAACAGAAGAGTAAGATTACATTCCACAGAAGTTTTATATTTCCTAATGCACTAAGATTTATTTCATCTGTTATTCACAATTTATTTTCAACCCATCTTTATTTCTTATTAAATATTTTCGAGGATGAATTTACTTTTTTTACACTTATATATATATATATTGGATGATTTTTGGTAATAGTATGAATAGTGAACCTACCATTTGATGGCGCTTTTTTCCCCTGAATTCACATCAATATACCAATTCACGAGCCATCTGGTTGTTTACATAATATTACAGTAAAAAAAAATATTTTTTTTCAATTGGTTTTTATTATTTTTTCATCAGCATAGGTAAACCAACAAAGTTTTATTTTATTACATAATATTACAGTAAAATATTTTTTTTTCAATCGGTTTTTTTTTTTTTAGTCAGCGACTACGTATTCCACTCAGGTTTTTTTTGTTTTTAATAAACAAATATTTTGTTTTTAGATGGTATAGGGGTGTTGGCTTGTTTGTAAATTAATGACTAACTGTCCATAGGTTTCTTTACATAATATTACTTATGCTAAACCAATTTTTTATTCACACGGTTTTTTTTTTAGTTCATTTTTTAAAGAAACAAACACTTTGTTTTTAGAAGGTGTAGGGTTGTTGGTTTGCTTTTAAATTATTGATTAATGCTCTATCTTTTTGTTTACACAAAAATATGGTAACAAATACTTTGTTGTTTTTAGATGGTGGAGGGGAGGGGGGTTGGTTGTTTGCTTTTAAATTATCTTTTTTTTTTGTTTTTTGATGTTTTGATTTGCTGAAAGACTTCAACAATTTGGTACTTTTGAATAGACTAACACTTGGTTTTTTAGAGGGTGGAGGAGTTGTTTTGATTTTGAATTGTCGTCTTTTTTTTGATGATTAATTATGAAGGGTTTTTTTTTTTTCAAATCTTTATGCTATGGAAAGCTTTATATGATAGCGAAAAGTTCTTCCTTAATTTTTTGGGCCTTTAATTTTAAAAAAGACAAACAGTTTGTTTTTAAAAAACACTTTTTTTAAGCCAGGGAAGGTGGGGTGGCAGAGAAGGTTTGTTTTGATTTTTAATTATTGACTTTTTTGGGGATTTTCTTTTTGAACATTTTATTATGTTATTGCACAATTCTTTATTATTATTTTACTTTATTTTTTTTTTAGTGGGGTAACTCTTAAACACTTTTTTGGTATAATAAAATATTACCTACTTTAAGTGTTAATGAAACTTATCAAATATTACCTACCTATTTTATAATCATGTGAACAACAAAAACAACAACAAGTTTCCCATAAAATAATTTATTGAATAAAAAAGAAACGAAACATTGGACAAGTTGTGAACCAAAACAAGTAAAAAAAAAGAACACCATTTTCGAGGTCATAAAAAACAGCAGCCAAAAGTAACAGGCAAATAAAATAACAGTGAAGACTCAAAGCTGTAATGGGATTTTGAAGCCTTTGAACCAACTTCCCTTATGCAGACCTATATAGCTATGCCTGCGGGAGTTTATCTTTCTGGGAAAACAAAATATTGTGCATCCACTTGTGTGGCTGGCTGGCAATTCACTCAGCTTTGACCAATTTGGACAACTTGCAGATGATATTTCACAGTTCTCACATGGATTCACATGTAAATGGGCATTTGCATATAAAATCGGAAAAAAACTCTGCTGAAAAGTAGAATCTTTTCAAGTTGTGGGCAGTTCAAAATCATAGGGAAGCATGTGTGATGACATGACAATTCTTAATATAAAATAGTAATTCCACTATGCTTTCTAAAAAATTTCTGACAATGAATTTTTGCAGAGTTTTGTCTTTTTTAAAATATGGCCACTATCAAATCAGTCTGTAGTGAGAGTTCAAAAATGCTCACTTGACGAATACTATTGCAATGCAATGGGCATAGTATTTCATTACATAATTGTAGAATACATTGCCCTGATGCAGCCTGTTACAGCTCAAAAAACACCTATTGTACTGTCAGCCATAAGTTAAGGCCACTAAAATGATATATCGAGGTGCGTTTTGTGAAAAACAATGCCATCAAATGGTAGGACTCATTATTTATACTATTACCAACAAATGTTACTTTATTTCTTGCTAGTAGACTGTTGTTATTCATGCTTATATAGATGTAATCATCATTTACCCTATCTAACACTTACCATAAGTTTTTAAACTTTACACAAAAGTAATATTAAAATTAGTACTGCTTACTTTTTGGCATTTCATCAATTAAAATTTTATTCAAACATGCTTTAAGATTTATCTTTGAACCCATTTTTTTTTTTTACATTTAATCTATGACTAATAAAAATTCTTAATCTAGCATAGATAAATGAATGTTCTCTTACATAACTGTTTTTATATTCTTCCAAAACCAATGCAGCATGTTCCTTTTAGAAGTAAATATTAAATTAACAACTGGGATTTCTTGGCTGGAATTAGAGGTCAGAACTTGAAACCAGATCGTAATGAAGATAGATTTACTCACTCCATGGTATTAAGATTTACTTTTAAAATCTGTTATATTTTTAACCTGCTTATAAATATTATTTTTCATTTGTTAAATTTTAAATATTTTAAAGTTTTATAATATTTTACTGAGAAAAATATTAACAGCTATCTCCCTTTTTAAATTTCTTGTATCTCCTCTCAGATTGATTGCTGTGGGTTTTTTTTTCTAAAAACCCCATGATAATTACTGTCAGCAAATGATTTTCTTAATTTTGATTGGTTTACCTCTCAAACCAAGTTGTACATTTTTTTATATTAGAAAATAATTGAAAACAATAATAAAAAAAATATTTTATTAACGAAATTAATTTAAATCATTACTTTAAGGCCAAGTTTTTGTTTTGATCATCTAAATAAATGGCATTATTACTTGAATTTAAATGTAAAATTTAAGAATAAATATTTTGTTTACAAAATATTATAATTGCAATTATTTCAAAATCAATTCTTATTTTGAAGTAAATAATTATTCCTTCTTTTATTAACTACAATTTTAGATCTTTTGCTCTTAAAGAAACAATGCATTAAAAAATAAATTGAAGTCAAATCTATCAGTAATGAATATTTTAGATTCACTTCTATGGTATTAAGATTATATAGTAGTTCATATTTATAAATGATTATAAATAACAATTATTAAATCTCTACAGAATTTCATTTTTAAACCCTCTATTTTAAATCATTTATCACAGTTATACCCATGATTAGGGCATTACTATTATCTTAAATTATAAATTTTAAATTTTGGAGCTGTGATTTACATTTTATATACCATTTTTCCCGTGGATAACCAATCAAAAAGTTACAATATATATTCCCTAATACTGTACTAATAAAAAATATTCAAAGACCACAAGAAAAAATTAGCAAGCTTAAATGTAAAACAAAATTCTTATGACTATTCTTTTGATTTTAAGAATAATAAGACCTTTTTAAGAAACCTAAAATAAACACTACCTAATTTTACAATATAAAATTATTCTAAATCAAGATTAATCTCTGACTGGCATTCATATTAAAAAAATCATTAAATTGATAGTCTCGGACCCAAATTAATCAATAAAATTAGTCACTTTGATACTCTTTTCCATTTTATTAACATTATAAAAGATCATCTTTACAATACTGAAATATATTTTATGAGAAATACTACATTCATTAAAATATATAGCCAAAAGTATTTACTTGTAACAATACTTTTATGAATTTTAATTATTTTATAGAGTTTCGGTTTAATCTCCTTCACAGTTGTATTTTATAAATAAACTCTGGAATATTTTTATTACCTGCTCTTAACAATTATTTAATAATGTCTTTAAAATATATCCTCATCTATAAGCTATCAACAACTAACTGATTTTTTAAAATGCTATGGTTTTCCATAATTTCATGATTTAAAAAATAAAACTAAACTTTATTTGTATTCTTAATTATTGTCTTCAAATAAAAATTAATATTATTTTTATATATAAAACACTTTTTATTAAGTTTTTTTCTATATGTCAAATGTGTTGACTGGGAAGCGAACCCAAGCCAGCTGCTTGTAAGGCAGCTATGCTAACCACTAAGCCACCAATGCCTACCACTTTTTATTAACTTGTAAAAATAATCTAAACTAATAAAATCATGCTGACATTATCTTCTCTGATTAAAGCATTATTTTCAAAGTTGTCAATATTTTTTTTTCTATAACAAAAACTAATTAATGTTTCCATCTTGTGAGGAAACAGGTATAAATTATCAGGCCTGATAATATTTTTCACTTTTTTACCTTCAATAAAATAATACAGCATAAATGTCAATCTCTTGGCATTTTATAATCATTATATTTAAAACTTAACAATTTATTAAAATCTAAAGCATCATACTCTCACTAGTAAATAAACACAAAAATGAAAGCTATGCAGTTCAATATAAAATGAATCTACTTTATCATTATTAATAGCAAACAAATATATAAATAATTATGTATCAGGCAAATAATTTCAAATTATACCATCATTAATCACACTATTTTCTAAAAATAATATTGATATAACTCATTTAAAGAAAAATATAACCTATTACCCATCTTTAGTTTTAACGAAAAAAAATATAATAAAAAGTGCAATACTATGGAATTAATAAAGAATAACTCTCTTGCACAATATTATTTTAATAATTTTTTTGTGATGTATTTAATAAATTTTATCTTTTAATAAGCAGGTAAATTTGTCAGAATTATTACACTCCCTATTATTATTATTATTATTATTATTATTATTATTATTATTATTATTATTATTATTATTATTATTATTATTATTATTATTATTATTATTATTATTATTATTATTATTATTATTATTATTATTATTATTATTATTATTATTATTATTATTATTATTATTATTATTATTATTCCACTAAATATCACATGATCATCATTTCTTATACTGCTAGAGGGTTGCATTAGATACTAAGATCTATGTGCACTATGCTCAGATTCAAGGCTCCTCACTGACGAAAGCCCCAAGCTAGAAACTAGTCTGGGGATATTGGATGAGTAGGCATTACATAGCGATTTTATGCACAAACCTTCTTGCATCCATTGATTACTTTGGCTTGCACAGTGGCATTACTTTAGGGAGAATTTTGCTCATATTATTATTATTATTATTATTATTATTATTATTATTATTATTATTATTATTATTATTATTATTATTATTATTATTATTATTATTATAAAATAGTCGAAAGTTATATTTTTATAATAGTCATATAAAAATCAAGTTTTTTTTAAAAAAAGAAATTTGCTGTATTCATTTATATATATTGAAAGTTATGAACTGTTTTTGAGAAGAAAACTGTGTAGATGATATTTCAAATTTGTATTTTCATTTTTTTTTTTCTTATTTATGAGAAAATATTGATTTTTATTTTGTACTTTTTAGACTTTTCTTATTGCTTTTACTTGATAACTCTTGTAACATTTGCTGAATCTTTTAATTTATAGTCATAAAAACAATGATATCATCTGTAGAATGTAGATGATTTAAATTAGATTCATTTATTTATTTTTTTTTCCGTTTAGCATTTGTAAAATGATTTGGACATAAGCATTCATCTTACCTCTATTCTCAACAATATTTCTAATGAATTGCCATAAATCTAAATTACTGATATTAGATTTTAATAAATATTTTTCAGAATATAGAAATATTTTGTTGATAGCTAGATCTTAAACTGAAAACGTTAATCATTTTGAAAATCTTTATACAATCAGATATCTTTTCATAATTTACAAATCCTAAGCATAAAACTTATACGCATTGCTTCTTTTTATAACTTTATTTTAATTTTTGCTAATGATATGTCATAATTGTTTTTATTTTTATTTTAAATGTTTTGAAATTCAGAGCTTTGTGTAAATGAATTGGAAATGTTTTTGTAAATATCTTTATAGAAATGATAAAAATCTACAATGTCTGCAATATCTGACATCTTTCTTTCACTTTTCTTAAATGTCAATCTTACTGTATTCTTCGAAATACATAATATATCTTTCAATTGCGCTTTACGCAAAAAAGTGAAGCTTGTCTAAAATATTATTAATGAGTTATATGGCTAAGCGCTTTCAGAGAACTTAAGTCTCCATGTTCATAGCCTACTTTAATTGAGGTTTATGCGGTGATTTATGCAAAATTTATGCAACGTTTTCATTCATAAAGACCATTTTCTGGAGATTGCAAAGCACAATACTTTTCGGTTTATTGCACTTTTTTGCGTAAAGAGCAATTGAAATTACTTACTACTCAAAGGTGAAGTAGAAAACTAGTATTTTATTATAATATATCTCTATAATTTGTACATTTTTTACATCATTTAATCGACAATTTTTTTATTCCTTTATTTGCTTTTTTAAAGATCACAGTTTCTTCATTTTCTGGAACTTTTTTTTCTGTACTTAATTAATAGGCTCTGCAAATTAGAAGTTACAATTGTAATTATAGTAGTTGCTTTATTTCTTTGCTTTTTTTTATTATTATATAAGTTTTTTTATAAAACTTTTTTATATAATTCATGATATTATTTTTTAGTTACAGTGATGTCTTTTTTTCTTATTGCTGAAGTTGTGAGATTTTTATTCTTTGTTCTGGTTTTTTCTCGCCATCAACTAGTAAAAAAAATTATCTTACTGCGACTGGTTATGATCTTATTCAAGAAAACATTATTCAACAACATATTTGAAACATAAGTGGATCATCCGATAGCTCAATAATGTTAACTATTCAAGGTGTTAAATTAAAACATAAATTACTTTTATGAAATACAAGCATTGCAAAATAATCGAGATTATATCCATATTGGTAATTACTATAACCACGGACTCTGGAATTATTAATTAAAATGTTCACAATAAATAATCATCATTTTGATGTAATCTTTCATTCTTTATACATAATCAGAATTTGTGATCATTTTCTGTATGCCTAAATGTGCTTATGTGTGTACCAATGATTGATTAATCGCATAAAATTGTTTCCCTGTTAAATTTGCATTTAGAAAATGAATCAGGTTGATCTTAGACTTCTTTAAAGACTTTCTAAATCAACAGAGTGCTTTTAAACAAAATGTATATTTTTACGTATTACAAAAAAAATATCCAAGAACTTGTGCTAATCTGAAAGTTTGTACGACCATGTTTTAAATGTTCTTAATTTCAGAAAGTAAACCATTTTGGACATAAGTGCTTAAATAGTTATATTTTGATGATATATAGATATTTTGCGGTGTTTTAAAAGTCATCTATTCATGTAAATAGAAAGCAGGCAGTAGCTGCAAGTGAAGTTTTGATAAACGAAATGTACTGTTGGCGCTCAAAATATGCTTTCAGATCAGCATTGTCTATTATATTAATTTTTCCAGAATCTGTTTTGAAGTTTGTTTAGTATTTTCGTGTAGTGTATATTTATTGTTCTTGTTTACTCAACATTACAATGATTTACTCTAGAATATAAAAATAGGAGCAAATGTTTTTATTTGTTGACCCTTTGTTAATTATATTATTGTTTTAGAATGATTTTTAAATTTAATAAAAATATATAATAGCTTTTAAAAATACACTGGTTGCATATATTGATACATTTTGTGAAGTTAAAAAAAGAAAATCTCGCTGACAATGGTGAGTCATATTGGATAATTGTAATTATTTTTTTTTAGTTTTGAATGCTTGACTGAGTGTGTGATATGATGTTTTTAATTTTATTGTTATTTTATTGTTTTGATGGGATAATTTATTTAAAATATAAATTCTATAATAATTTGAAGACAATATACTCAAATGTTATGGATTTTAGATGTTCTGAGAATGGTACTGTAATAGATTTTTTTATATAAAATAAAATTATACATGTTAGTATAAAAGAGCCAAAATATTATTATTGCCTATGTTCTAAACTGAATTAAATGTGAATAATGTGGCTAAGCTAAATTACATTTTAATCTGAGGTTATTTTTTAAAAATTAATAATTGTAGATATACTATTATTAGTGTGATTTATATTCATTTGAATCTTTCTATTTCTCAACACCTTTAAAACATATAAAAAATTATACATAAAGATTACAATTTATGCAATCCATGCATTAATGAAAGTTAAATTGTTAAACTATGAGATTAAATATGAATTTTGTATGATTACAAATAATACATATTTATTTCCAAGTGTTCTTGACAAGTAAATAAAACACACACATAACTTACAATTTTGGTTAAAAATTTACTGCCATAAATTTAAAAAATGAAACAGAAAAAAATAGTTTCTAAAGTTAAATAATTATTTTAAATAAGTTTTAAAAAACCATATGATCCTCCTATCTGTAATGTATTTTTATAAAGAAAATATCGTTAAGCTGTGTAAATTTTCCAACTTTCTAAACATTAATTTTTAAAAACAAAAAAAAAATTATGGTTCTGTGTTAGAAGTTTATTTTCAATAACCAAATAAAAGAGGCAGAAACGTCACCAACTTCTAATGTAAATTTATTATAATTTTAGAGTTTGAAAAATGAAACCATGTGGTCAGAATTTGTTACTGTTTATACATTTTAATAAAGAGGCTAAAATCATTCATTAGTCCTTAAAAAAGTAATTGTGAGACACATTACCAAGATTTTAAACAAAATTATTAATACTTATAGCACATTTTTCTGAAGAATTATTGTTAGCAAAATATAATTACAAGTTTAATATTCATACAAGATTAAATCAGCCACTGGATTAATATGATCAAATAATATCCTGTCCATGACAAATTCTTTTATAAATAAATTGAATTTACTTACAAGCTGTATAAATATATATTTATTCACAATTCTGTAAGATATCTCAAAACATGTGACAGTTTTAATGTGCATAAGGTTCCATCATTCTAATTTGATATAAAAACTTTTTTTTAAATATATTGAAGTTCGTTTTTATAAAATAATTACATTGTTAAAAACTAATTATAATCATTATTAATTTTCAAAAATTCTATATAAAATGTAAAACCAAAAAAATCACAAATCTTCACTCAATATTTATTCTAAAATTTTCAATTATATAAAAAAAATCATACTTTCATTTTTACTTTAGTTAGTTTTTGAAAAATCATACAATATAAACTTCAATTTTTGTAACAGATTTTTTTTTATTACTTATTAAAACAGAATATGAAATAGATTGTAAATTGATATTAAATGTGTGTTTTCTTTTTACTTACTTGTTTTCCAATTAATAAATGCAATTACCAATAAAATGAGCATGTCTTCTTTATCATTACATTTTTAATAAAAAAAAAAACATTATTTAAATTTTTGCTACTTACCGATAGAAAACGTTCTTATAATCAAGTAAATGTAAATAATAAATTTAAATTTATTTATTTTTTATTAAATTATTTTTTAAAAAACTATTTATTGATAAGTTACATTTATGTTTATACTAAAACATTATATTTAATTTTTCAAATTTTTTTTTTTAAATTTACCAATATAATGTCAATTTTGTAGTAAGGGACTTGGTGTTCATCTAAATCAAATATTAAATCCAAAGTTTCAAATATTGATGCTAGTAATCTACCAATAATTGATAAAACAGAAAGCAAAACTATTACACCATTCCTTTGTCATATGGCCATTACTGAAAACTATTGTTTCATTATTGATTTTGGTATGTTTGCTATAAATTTCAAATGCATATGTAGTTGAAACTATTTGTCATAGTTGATCCGAAGTATTAAATATTTACATGCTCTGTGTTTTTGAATCAACTCTAAACTCATAAAATAAAAAATTCATTTCAGTCAAAGGCAAATACTTTTATGCCAATCCTGTCTCTTCTCCAAGCATATAATCATACTATTTTTGAATAGTTTTTCTTTTTTTCATTTGGGCTTGACATTTTTTTAATTTTATTTTGAGAGATTATTTTACAATTTTTAGTTGAGTTATTTCATAAAAAAATTTATTAATAAGTAGATTAAATTCTTTCAAATGTAAAATAAAATATCTATCATTAATAAGTAAGATAAGTTAGTAAACTTTAAATATGCAGTATTTATATATGAGGAATCGTCGTTTCATTTTAATATAGATCTACTGAATTATATAAAAAAATATTTTATAACAATGATTCAAAGATGATATATAGCAAGTCACATGTTTTTCTAATCGGTTGTATTAATAAAATAAATTGATGAATAAATGTTTATTTGAATTCTTGGATGATTGGTATATGACATTGGTATAATAAAATCTATGTTAATTTGAATATTATAAAAAAATGTAAAAAATATTATTAGATGTTGTTATAATGATTTATAATAATAATTATGCTTCATCTTATAAAGTAAAAACCAAAATTAAGAATACATTTTTGTGTGTTTTTTTAATTATTGCAATAAGCTCTTTGTTTTTTTAGAGAGCTGCATATAATATTGTTTCATGGAATAAAATATTCAAATGATAGCATAATAGTTAAAAATAAAATTATTTGGCAATATACAAATTTGATGCTTATTGCGATAAAATAATATATCAAAATCTTTTCATTCTTATCGGGAATGGTATTTTCTGCCATCTCATGTGTAAAATACATATATATTTAATTTCGTTAGTTTGTTTAGTTATTTCATTAGTTTATAAATAGAATTTTATATAAATAAATAGAAACCTATCTTATAGTTAATCTATTAAAAGTTTTTTTTTTTTTTATCTCACTAAGAAATCAGACTTACAAGTTTGATTTCAGTTCAAGATAAAAGTTTTCTTGAATTATAAGTTTTTTTTATTAAAAGTTTTTTTTTAAAATTCTAAGAAGAAACGGTGGGATGGGGGTAAATTAGAAAAGTCTAAATACCAATTTGTAATTAAAAGTATTGTAAGGGTCTGTCTGTTAAATATTTCATTAATTAATTAAGAACTTTTAAAATTAAAAATTCTGAAAGGAAAAAAAGGACAGTCATTGAAGTAACAAATGTTTGCTCAAAATAACCCAAAAGGTGAGAATCCTGTTTGGAAAAGTACAGAGAAAGGGGTGGAAGTGATTGAAGAAGAAAAGTCTAAATTATGGAGACTTTTTTTGTTTGGATTATTCAGAAGAAGAAAAAATTATTGAAAGTTATTGTTATAAGTTGCTACGAAAGTATGATCTGATTAGAGAGAATTAAGGACTTCTCTCCCTGGAGAAAACCCTGTCTTCCTAGCTGCACCTGATGCATGCTGAGGAATTTTCATTTCCAGAAAAGTGGGAAGGCAGCTAGTAGCCAAGAGTATTTCAAGAAAAAAGAGCACTAAGATGATTTGTGCAAAACGCTGCTGAAAATGTCAATCTATGGACAGTACCCTTCTGATTAAATTGAACAGACTGATAGCCACTCAGTACTTGGAGAAATGGATGGTCAATAACAACTTAATCCATTTTAACAGTAAATTAATGAATGGGTTATTGTAAAATGAACTTTACCATCATGATATAGCAAAATACAATTATAGCCTCGATCTGTTGTTTTATAAGTAAAAGCTATTTTAGATTGTAAACGAGGAAAGGTTTTACTGGGATTATTAGAGTCCACGTGAATGATTACATTAGAAAAAGGTTGGGTGGTCATGTTACATATATAAATAAACACTATGATCATTCAATAATCTTTTTGGTCTAATGCTGCGCTATCTGTCTAGTGGAACTCTTGTAATCTTATTGATCTTGGTAGTTTGGCAGTTCTAATGCGTTTTGTACTACCACAACAATAAAATATATTAATGATTACAATATATTTTTAATAACGTGTCACTGTTAGAATATAACAATTAGTATTAGCCAGTGTTTTTAATAAAAATAAGTTATTTTGAAGCTCATTAGAATTAAAGTTAAGATATTTTGTCTGTAATGTAGCTTTATATAGAAGATAGACTTTGGAAAAATATTAAAGTAAAAAATTAAGTTAAAAAATTAAGGCGTGCAATTCTGAAATGTTAAAATTAGTAAATAAAATAGAAAATTGTAAAGCAGAAATGATTTTATCTAGGAATATACTTAGAAAGAAAAAAATTAGGAACGCCACAAAAACTGACTAAATAGATGAGATGGGAGACAAAACTGATTCATGATCTGAAAATAGTACTAATTATGAGGGTTTTTTTTAATTTTAGAAGAAGAGATAATGAAATTGTGTATGGATTACAACATTGATGTGTATGACTTTATTATTATTATTATTATTATTATTATTATTATTATTATTATTATTATTATTATTATTATTATTATTATTATTATTATTATTATTATTATTATTATTATTATTATTATTAAACAATTATGACGTTATTAAAGATCTATAGAAGTATAAAATAATATTCAAATATAAATAATATACAATTAATCCGTGAACCATAAAACGATATTGCAAATTATATTAATGAATCTAAAATTTACATCACTATTATATTATTAGATGGCAATAAATTAACTTCAATTCTATAATTGCAAGAGTGAATAAAATATTTATTACCTGCATTCTGGCTATAAAATTTAGTTTTTTGTAACTTTCAGAAAATAAAGACATTATTTATCAACATAATATCCTTGCTGTTTAATACACTTTGTCAATATATCAATAAACTTTCAGTATACTCTTATTTAGTAATGTTTTAGGCTGCGTTATAACCATAAATGCACTATTATTTTCACCTCATCAGATGAGAATTTTTGTTAGAGAATAACATATACGATCCAATGGGGCAAGTTTAGAACTATGAAAATGGTGCTACAACATCTCAAATCAATGTTTTCAGAGAGTGACAACAGTGTTGGCAGTGAAGTGTCGATATGCATTATCATGCAACAACACAAGCTCTCTACATCTTTATCTGAATATTAGACTTCATTTTTCCAGGGAACAACTTATTGTAATAAACACTATAGGTTGTTGAATAATTTTTCGGACAATTTTTCCAAGATTGGTCTTTGAAAAATTTTAAAAAAAGTTGTAAAGCACTAATTGTCTAGCTAATCAGGCACATTCCATTCCATGGAACATAGAGTGCAGTGCATCTGGACAACACATTGGAGAGGTGGCAGAATAGATCATCTTAAAAAAAAATTTAAATCCATAATTAAAAAAATATTTTTTTAAAAAAAATGATGCTTCAATATTTGATTTTGCTGATATTAACTCGTTTTTAAAATTTTATTATAATAGTTATTTATGTTTTTATATTGTTTTATCTATTACACTAGGTCTATGCTTTTTTAAGATGGAACTTTATTGTATTTGGAGCCATTTCTCTAGTACATTTATTATCCAAACATATACAGCCAATATTATAGTCGGCTCAAATCTATGTACA
Organism: Epiperipatus broadwayi; assembly: GCA_028023455.1. NCBI lineage: Eukaryota > Metazoa > Onychophora > Udeonychophora > Euonychophora > Peripatidae > Epiperipatus > Epiperipatus broadwayi. The sequence goes on along the minus strand of JAQFVV010000421.1, from coordinate 64,557 downwards.
AAATTCCTGTGAGAAGCCATCTCGTGATTGATTAATTAATAAATCTTAGCGTAGAATTAAATTACATCAATTAAAAACAATTTCGTAATTCAAACTGAAACTCATATGCATAGGATATATATATATATATATATCACAATTAAAACTAAAGAAACAACGAAGTGCCATTTACATTAATAATTTTTATTAGTTATTCATTAGACTAAAGATTACCAAAAAAATATTTTTGTAGTATAATTTTCACTGCACCATTCTCATGCAAGTTAGAACTAGGTTCTATCCACTTTTAATACCTTGTGGAGAGATGTAATCATAAACATATGACAAAAGACATATGAAGAAAATGTAGCTCCCCATGATTCACATTTTGTGCTGAACCAGCCTTCATCAGTTGGCCCAGATCACAATCTTACCGACTTTTTTATCATTATTCTGTATATATTCATAGCAAATTACCACAGTTTCATTGATAAGTGTCAAACTTACTGCCTTCACAACATTGATACAAACCGTTTAATGGAAGTATTTTAATAATTTGTATTAGTCATTCATTAGACTAGAGATTATACAATAATGAATATTATTATTTTAACTAACCATAGTCATGCAAGTATAAGCTTTGGTCATATGTTTATAATTGCATCTCTCCACAAGGTGCTAAAAGCACATTACCTACCTTCTGTGAGAATGATGTAGTGAAAATGATACTACAGAAATATTATTCATTATCGTTGTCATTTGCTTTATGCTTTTTATTTCTAAAAAGTATAATGTAACAAAAAAAATTATATTAAAAGAAAATAACAAGCAAATCTCTTTTATAATACATTTTTACATTATTAATTATATGAAAATTTTATTTTATTATTATTATTATTATTATTATTATTATTATTATTATTATTATTATTATTATTATTATTATTATTATTATTATTATTATTATAAGTGGCAATATAATTTTTCACCCAACCAGCACAAACCTAGGACATGAGCCTTTAACTTATGGTTCACTTTTGAGCGTATTTTTGGTCAAAGATTGGTATTTCTATTCCCTACTCTGCCTTTTGTTCTCAGACTCATAATGATGAATTCTCATTTTCATGAGCAATGATGATTCTTTTTAAGAAACTTTCATATTTTTTAAAATATCAGTCTTAATTTTGTGTGCAGATATCTAATTGCTTCAAGACAATCATATATTATTCCATAAGCAGAACTATGACTGATTTGAACATAATTCAGACACTCATTTATCTAACATAATCAGTTTGCTTGAACATTCTAAATTTATCATCAGTCATGAATGTAGATGAGTGTCTGGATACTTCTTCATGGTTGATACTTGTGTAATCTTCTTGGAAATTCTTTATCCATTTATGCATGATTCTTTGTATCCAAACACTTTCTTTATGCTATGGACCAAGAATTCAATAAATATCAGCACCATGTACATCATCAGACCACAAAAAGTGAATTACTACATACTACTCTTTATCATGCATTTTATTTTTTTCATTACATTTAAGCTGATGTAACATTCAAAACCACAGCAGTAACTAAGGAGACAGTTACTTTCTATGAAAGGATCAAATAAGACAGTATTAGCAGAAATTTAAGCATAAATATTATAGCTGGATTGCGATTATCTTAACAAATCCTCATATATAAATATCATTTCCCCAAACGGTTTTGTTTTAGGCTAATTAAAGACACATTCATTGAAATGATATGTCCATTCTAATAACAGCTGATTATCTTTTTTTTCTTTATGCTTTTGTAATAAATTAGTTAGTTTTATGGTTTTATTATACTTTTATTTGCAAGTGTCAAATTTGCTGCATCTTAATATTAGCACCAACTTCTTCAGATAAATATATTGATAATTATTACTAATCATTTATTAAACTAGAGATTATCTCTACTCTAGCCCAGTCATGAATAAAGAGGGAAAAATTTGTGTTTTATGTGTTTTTTTAAAGAAACTGATATATTAGACTTTAATAAAAATTTAAAATTTATATATGGGTTATAGATAACCTTTACTTTAATAAACGATGAATAATAAACATCAATATATTTAACGGAAGTGTATGGGTCAATGTTTTGAGTGCAGGATGTTTGACATTTTAAAATATAACTATAACAAATGATAAAAATGTATAAAAAATGGAGACATGGTGCAATTGATAAACGATGGTTTAGCAAGAAATGCATTTTTAATTTTTACAAGTATCTTTATTTATATAATTATAGGAGGTATGATAATGTAAAATATTAAATATATCTTTAAAAAGTCTCATGATGTGATAAATAATTTGAAACTGATCATTTTATCTTAACTGTTCAAATTAATAGAATCAAATATTAGATTATTTGTTTTATTTTATTTTTTTGTTGTCCATTGCAGCCTCAAAAATCTTTGCCAGCTCAGCATTCAGAAGTATTATTATGTTTTATTTGTTTCCATTTCTCATGCAGGTGAATACTTACATAAAGAATCTTATAAATTTATTTATTAATACAGTATTACTAAATTAAAATTTTAATTTATAAATTTAATTTTTATAATATTTTTTTTCTTTTTTTTTTCTTTTAATTTAAAAAAAAAAAACTATTGATAGATATAGCTTCATTATATTTTATCTTTTAATTTGTGAAAAACTGTTTATCTTTATGCAAATTTATTAGCTAAGCATAATTAATAAAGTTATGAATACACTTGCCAAAACAGCTTTTGGTCAAGCGTTGGTGGCCGAGTGGTTAGCACAGCTGTCTTACAAGTAGTTATCCTGGGGTTCTCTTTCTGGCCGACGCTTTGACATATTAAAAAAAAAAAAACTTTTGCGTATGTTAATTTCAATGATGTGACCTAGTTTTATGTACCATTGCTTCTACAATATTGTCTTGACTAGGGAACTAATATAATAATTTCATTTTTTACCATATACATACTGCTTGATTAATAAGTAATTATTCCATTTTCTTTTACATATTTAAATGTAATAATTATTTTTTAATAATGATAATAGTAACTAGAGCAATGCAGCAAGAAAAACAACAATATCAATAAAAGTTTAATATCATTTTATTTCATATTCAGTTTCATTAATAAATATAAATAAGTATATTTATATATTTGTTATTTAATTTTTTTAACAATCTGTAACTGCAGCTGCATAATTACAATTATTATTGCGTGTATCAAATCGTAGCCCTTCTGGACAATTGAAATCATATTTCAATAGATTATCTCCATCTGCAACGCATTGAAAGAATCGAGTACAGTCAGTTGGATGACGAAAAAAACCTGTATCATGGCATTCTTCTTTGTCACCACCATCTGGACCAGGAGGTCGGGGTTTTCTGGTTGTTGAAGGTGTTGGTGGCTCAGTTATAATCGGGCCAGGAGAAGGAGGCGTAGGGGGAACAGGTGGAAGTGGAGCATTTGTCAACGCACTCATCATTGTGCGTAGTAGAATGTCTCTTCCACCTCCACATAGATCTCTGTAGTCATCTTGTTCAACAGACCAAAACATTGCACCTCCAAGACCTTTCTTTATAATATAGTCCGCCTATAAATATTACGTGTATGAATTTATTTAATTGTTTCATATTATATATACACACTATTATACCAGACTATATATATATCATTTTTAAACAAATTTAAATAGACAACTTAAAAAATAAAATAAAAATTAAAAATAAACATTAAAATTATATGCATTTTTGGCAACAAATACATAAAACAACAACATACATTTTTCATATATTTATTTTACAACCTAGCATTACTGAATCCAAATACAAATAATGTAAAGCTATGATATTTACTATAAATTGTTCCATAACTACATTGTATATAACACATTGTGTATGTGTATAATAAATAGCTCATTTTTTGATAATGTTTGAATATAATAAAACAGTATTACAGCAAATATATACTGTGTAAGTGTTCACTCATTCACATCCACTCAAAACTCTAAAAATAATAATAATAATAATAATAATAAAAACGTAATATGTTGTGGCTTTATTTTTTACATAAAATGAATAGCAAAATATCAAACTTTCAGTACTATTAAATACACTCTAGATAATAATAAAAATTACACCAAATTCACAACTCAACTAGACTAGCCCAAAAAATAAACTCTAAAACACTACCAATAGTTTCACTGCTACAAGCAGACTTCTCAAGTGTAACTACAAAATAAAAACATATTTAAACTAAACATTATACACAATTCCACTTATCTCTCATCCACCCTAATATTAAAAGAACTTTTAAATTAAACCACTAAACATCACATGATCACCATTTCTTATGCTTGGTCATAACTGTAATTAAAACAGGCAAAACTCTCCATAATAAATGGTGATCTTGTGATGTTTAGTAGTTTAATACCAATTCTGCCCAATAGGATAATGGCGGCTATGGTTATTAAAGAATCAAAGACACCAAAATGTATAGATACTGAACTGAATTCAGATCTATATGATGATATAAACCAATGAGTCTTGGATTGAAAATATTATTGTGTTTTCAAATTTTATTCTCATAGTTTTGTAGTTAAGTAGAGATAAAAAGTGGTTGCTGAAGGGTTGCATTAGATTCTAAGATCTAGGAGCAGTGCTCTCAGATCCACAGCTCCTCACTGACAAAAGCCATAAGCTAAAAAATAGTCCCAGGATATTGAATGAGTAGGCACTAGATAAGGATGTTATGCACAAGCCTTCTGGCATTCATTGATTACTCTGGCTTGTACTAAGTGACACTACTGTATGAAGAGTTTTGCCTGTTTTAACTTTTAAATTAACTGCTTCAGAATCATAAATTTTTAACAATAAAGATTCTTTAATTTTTTTTAATTTCATTTTTTTAAAAGAAAATAACCTTACCTTCATCAAAATTAATAATGTGACCTGTTTTTTACATGAATATATAAGGCATAACAAATATATTTATTTTTAATCCTACTTTTATGCACCTTTATTCTTTCATTCACACTCAAAACTATTCTGACCTATACATAATTTCTTACAAAAACAAGGAATAATATAGACTTCTCCAGGAACAGTCTTTCCATCAAAAATTTCTTTTGTATTATGTAATAAATTATTCAAAATAATACTCCTTTTCCAAGCAATTTTCTTACTTCCAAACAAATTGTTATTTTTACATACAATTTTATAAGAAGACAATTTAAATGGCAAAAAAATAAAATATTTTTTTATTCTTTGCATCATTATAAATATTATTGTTATTAAATAAAATACTTTTAACAAATTTATCAGAGTAGCCAATACTCAAATAATCTTTATAAAATTGACCTAACAGCTGCTTCTCCAGAATTATTAATCCTCTTATTTCTATAAGAATAACTTTTTATAGCGTACCAAACAATTATTCTTTACATTTTTAATCATATAAAATATCTAAAGACATTAGCTTAACAAAATCTAACTCCACTCCTTTAGGAGGATCAAAGCAATTAGATTGAAGATTTGGTAAATGAGTTTAATTCCTTTGATCCTCCTGTAATTTATGTAGTAAAAGGAGGGAGATTAGAAATTAAATGCAGTTTTTAGATCTTTTAGTGATTACAAATATAAAGAATAATTGTTTGGTATGGAGTCTTTATGTTAAGAGTAAACGTCTATAATTAAACCTGATAGCTATCAATCTGTATCTCATAAAGTAGTTGTTTTAAGAAGTGACTGTTATAGAAATAAGGAGCAAATAATTCTAGTGGAGTAGCTTTGTTTCAAAAAGACAGATTTTATAAAAATTATATGAGTTCTGGCTACTGTAATAAATTTGTTAAAACTATTTTATTTAATAGTAATAATATTTGTAATAATGTAAAGCATAGAGAAAAATATGATTTTTTTTTTGCATTTAAATTGTCTTTCTATAAAATTGTATGTAAAAATAGTAATATGTTTGAAAATAAGAAAATTGCTTGGAAAAGAGGTATTACTTTGAATAATTTATCACATAATACAAAATAAATTATTAATAGAAAGTCTCTATTATTCCTTGTTTTTTTAAGATGGTATGTATAGGTCAGAGTAGTTTGAGTTTGAAAGAAGAAAATTACATAACAGTAGGATTACAAATATTTTAGTTCTGCCTTATATGTTCATGTAAAAGATAAAGGCCACATTATTAATTTTGATGAAGCTAAAGTTATCTTCTTTGAGAGAAATGAAATAGAAAGAAGAATTAAAGAAATTTTATTGTTGAAAATTTATGTTTCTGAAGCAGTTAATTTATTTAAAAGTTATTTTAATATTAAGGCTGGATGAGATTTAAGTAAAATTATGAGTAATTTTTAGTTTAAATACTTTTTATTTTGTAGCTTTTTTGCATTTGAAAAGTCTGCTTATAGCAATGAAACCATTGGTACTGTTTTAAAGTTTATTTTTTTGGTTAGTCTAATTGAATTGTGAATTTGAAATAATTTTGATTATTTATTGATTAGTTTGGCTTTATGCTTTTAATGTTTACTCTAGGTAATATCTTTTTTTCAATAAGTTTATTTTATTTATAGAAATGAAATAACCTTCTTATCATCAGATTATGACTTCTCTAATCATTTTGATGTTTTTAAGTCTATATTTCAAGCATAAACATGTCAAATATTAGGCTTTAAGAGTAGTTTTGGGATCCTTATTTTTCTGCCATTACTAAACTGATAAGTTTCATTTTATTGCTAAAAAATATATTTTATAAATTTTGTTAAATTTTATAAACATCTATCTTTATATTTTCTTTGTTCTATAAAATATTTGAATACAAGTATAATTTATGTACTTAAAGTCTAGATGTAATTATAGGACATTTGAACACAGACTTTTTAGGTCCCTCTATTATCTATTTTATTTCATACAACCAATATGCATGCCCACATCATGCATATGTGAAAAAAATTAATACACATATTCTGTGGTGCAATAACTCATCAGTTGGTCCAGAGCATCATCTCCTGCACAAAACAATAGTTAGTGCTCAGTTTATATTAAGATAGCAAATATTCAAACTTTAATGGACAGATTTCAATCTACTCTACCTTCAACTTTTCACCCTTCCTGGAGTAGATTGAAGCCTGACCATTAATGTTTGAATATTTACTATCTTATTATTTATATTTTTAAAGGATTTTTTTTTCAATGTAATTATGGATATCACTACAATATGGAAACATGCCTATAGCTGCTTTATAAAATTTATTAATCTTATAAATTTCAATGGGCTTTTTTTGTTTTTAGTTTTTGTTTTTTACATTTTTTGGATAACATATAATTGAAGCAATGTGTAGTGATTCTGATATATAACACAGCTGTAATGTATATGAAACGGTATCTTTTTTTTTATTTATTGTAGTTGTGTTATGTAATAATGAGATAGTAAAATTATAATGGTGGCAATCATTTCAACTTTCTTTTGTAATTATTATGTCTTTATAAAACAATAATTTAAAATTAGTTTACTTACAAACTAAATCAATTCTTTCTTTCTAGTTTTACAAAATTTACAATTACTTTTAAAATATTTCGGTACCACTTTAGTTTGTGCTCATGGTTATTTTGAAATCTGATGATCATCCAACCAATAAATGACATAAATATTGAATAAAAGTACTTTAAATTCATATTTTAGAAATTATAGGCTAGTAAAAATAATATGCTTTATTTCATATGGGCATATAGTAAAATCTTTTAATATTTTGAAGTTATAAGCTTGGTTTGATCATACTTCTACATCTTTTGGACGATTCCTTGGATCGGCTAAATCATCCTTTCCCCTCTCTGCATATTCCACCGGGCTTTGCATTTCAAGTATTTTATGAAGATAATTTTTTTCAAAAAATCTCTATAAAATAAAGCATATTATTTTCACTAGCTTATAATTTTTAAAATATGAATTTAAAGTAATTTTATTCAATATTTAAATCATTTATCAGTTGGATGTTTCAGCAGTGTTTCATATATTCCAAAATGGCTATGAGCGCAAACTAAATCAGGACCAACATTTTTTTTGTAATTATTAAGTCAATTTGTTAATAAATATTTCTCTATTGACATGAAAGCTAATTTGATAATTGCTTTTATCTAGCAACATTTTAGCCATAATTTTAATTATATTCCACACTTACTTTTTAAATAATTTGAAATATATACATCTACTAATTCATTTCTTCATTAAAATATCAAAATATCTACCATCAACAAAATTTAAATTTATATAATCATCTTTGAGGAATTTCATACAAGTATTTGACATTTTTGCATCAATCATTAAAAAAAGAAAAATACATCTTAAAGATCTTTAAGTCACTCAGGCATTTATATAAAAAAATGTCTAAAATTTCAAAGAAATGTGCTTTTTGCAGCTGAATTCTAAAGTATGTTTTCCATTGAATGTACATAAGCATTTTGTCTGATTTAATTATAAATTGTTAAACTGATCGTGTTTACATGCAATAGCTTTTTTAAATTTATCTATTTGTAATAAACAATATTTATTATCACTAGTTCTGTATTTCACAGTGCTATATAAAATTTCGTTAAATTTTTTTGTAAAAAAAATCAGTTTAAATCATTTAAATATAAAGTTTTTTGTTTTTCATTGCAAACTTTTCTAAAATAGTTTTAAATAATGTTTTTAAATATTTTCAAAATTTTCAAAAATTGTTTTCAATATTGATTTTATATTTTTTTTCATTTCAATTCTTTCATTACGTGTCCATCACGGTCATTTACAGATAGATATCTTTTATCTTTTTTAAATAGTTCATTAATGCATTTTATAGAAACCCTTCCCATACAACAAGATAAGGAATTCGATCAGAGAAACAAAAAAAATGCTGAAATCAATTTTTTTTTTCAAAATTGTTTATAAAGCAATAGGCCTCGAAAACATTTAGTTTGATTCAAAATACTTATATGCTAAACTTTTCTTAACCCAGCGTCCAAGCGATCGAAAGTTGAATTTACATTTTGTGTTTGTTTATATATTTTTAATAATGTATAATTAAAGAATTATATATTGGTACAGTATTATGGCTTCACAATATTTCTTAACTTTTACATTCTTAAGACAGTTTTAGACAATTTCTAGAAAAAGAAGATAAACTGCACCCCCTAATTTTCACTGACCAATTACATTTTTTTTTCTTTCAATAATTAGATATGCAATGATTGAAAATTGATTTGTTACTATATTTTAAACTGAATCAAAAAATATTTATTATGCTAAAAAAAAAAAAAAAAAAGAATAATTATTGATTTTTTCAAAACTAGTAGAAATCAAAAAAATGATAAAATTAATATTAGTAGAAATCAAAAAAATTATAAAATTAATATTATTTCATTTTATAATTTTACATATACTTCTATCTTCCGCTCATACGCCTACCTCAAAGGCGATTATACTATTAATAAGTAAAAGTTAAAAATTATTGGCTATGTGTTAATAAAACAAAAATGAATATTTTTTATTAATCAACTAATATTCAGCTATAATAAACTATTAGTATGATATATATATATATATATATATATATATATATATCATATATATATATATATATATATATATATATATATGTGAGGGGGTGTGCAAAAGTAATCAGAATTCTATAATAAAAAAAATCTTTATTTTTAAGTGTTATAAATTTAATTTCTTTCAAATTAGTGTCCATTTGGTGCACTACATAAGTCTAAATGGGTTTTCATTTTGCAAAATAGTCAGAAATACTTGTACAGTGATGCCTTTTAACACCTGCGTTGTTGTTTTTTCACAATTTCTATGCTGCGAAAGAAAAATTTTGAAACTTTTTTTTATTCAAGAGAGTTAAAAAAAATACACAAAGCGATATTAAGTGAAAATGGCTGATAGATAACTTGGATTGTGCTCAATTTAATTTAAAAGTGTTTCGCACTCAAGGCTTTGAAAAATTACACTTTGTTATGTTGATGCTTTCCCACAAAATGGAACATTTACATTTACCATGTCATAATAAATATTTCAGAACTTGTAGATAAAATGCTTGACCATTGAAAGAAAAATGTCGTTTACATCATCAACAAAAATCATCATTTTTTGACTTTGGCCATCACTTGCCATGCATTTTAGGAATGTGGTAAATTTAATATCTCAATTAAATCACTCATAAACTTGTGTTTTTTATGAGATCAGCTTGCTTGTAATCTATTTCAAATATTACAACTATTTTTCCTGTTATTTTCTCTAAACTAAAACAGAATTTCATATTATATGTGACTATTTCCATCATCTATGAGTGAATGTTGAATGTTTAGAAAATTTTAACCTTTATTTGAACTTTCCAAATACAAACAACTTGTTAGTAATAACACAATAATAGACAACACAGGTTAGTAATTACACAACATTTTGAGTAGTATTATTCTCCACTCTTCTTCAGGTGTTGCTGGCATATATGTACAGTGTCAATATTCACTTAGAAGTTACATATAGGCCAGAAACACCTGAAGAAAAGTGGGGAATAATATTACTCAAAATGTTGTGTAATTACTAACCTGGGTTGTCTATTTGTGTGTTATTACTAAGAAGTTGTTGTATTTGGAAAGTTTAAATAAAGTTTAAAATTTTCTATACATTCAACATTCACTCATAGATGATGGAAATAGTCCAACATATCACATCTAATAATATATCATCATCATAAATCTTCAGACAGAATTTCATATTGTTTAAACATTTCAGTCAATATAAAAATCACCAAATATACCGAATGCACTTTACACAAAATGTGTTACATGGTGCCACAATTTCACACAGCAATGTCATTTGAAAGATTGATACAATAAACTCTGTAAGAAGTATATAGCAACAGAAGCATATACTACAAAAGGTGCACAAACCAGAGATTGATTCCAGTTATTTTTGAGTCCCCTTTCATATATGTAAGCATAATCTTTATCTTTATACATTTTTTCTTTTATTTTTAATATACAATACACTAACTTGATCACTTATAATATGTAATGAAATACATATTCTATCAGAGTATATGGAGAATTATCAACTATTATGGTAATAAATCTTTCAGGCAAAACAATATTCGTTACTTTGCTGAACCAGATTTTACAGCATATCTTTGTCAAAGCATGACTATAATGAATATTAGCAAAATAAATTAGCATAACCACATGCTTCTAAATATAACCAAGCTAGTCATTGATTACCAATGATAATATCATATTTTCATATTTACATATGTAAATTGATGTAAATTATTTTGATAATATTTACTGTAGTCATGCTTTGAGCAAGGTATGCTGTATAGAATGCCTTACTCAGCAAAGTAACAAATATTGTTTTGTATCAAAACTTTATTACTGTAATAATTTATAAATATCTATTTGCTCTGATAGAATATATTTTATTATATCTTATAAAAGTAGAGTTAAAAATAGATATATTAGTTCTGCTATGTATGTCCATGAAAAAGATACAGGCCACACTATTAATTTTGATGAAGCTAAGGTTGTCTTCTTTGAAAGAAATGAAATCAAAAGAAGAATTAAAGAATCTTTATTATTAAAAATTTATTATTCTGAATAAATTAACTTATTTAAGAGTTTTTTTTAATATTAAGGGTGGATGAGAAGTGAAAGTATTTGTGGGTAATGTTTAATATTATATATATTATGTAGTTTTTGTAGTTCTTTACACTTGAGAAGTCTTCTTGTAGCAGTGAAACCTTTGGTTGTGTTTTAATATTATTTTTATGCTGGTCTGTTTGATAAGTGTGTGTATGTTTTATTTTGTTTTAATTTATAAATGTATTTGTAATTGGTGTTTTAATATGGGTTTGTGGTGTTTAGTTTTTATAAATTTCCATTGAATGATATTAGAAGAATTAAGAATTTGTCTAGATTGAGTGATAAGATAGAGTCTTTAAGATGGCAGATTTATTTTCTTAAAAAATGTAAAGAATTTAATGTTTTTCCTAGGTGTTGTGTTATTAATTTTAGTAGAAATAAAAAGTTGCTTCAAAATAGGAATTTGGTTTTTAAGTTACAAACATATATTTTGAAAAGTTTTTTAAAAGAAAATTTTGTAGTTTTACAAATTTATTTATGTATATAAAAGAAATAGATATCATTTAGACAGAAGGCAAGATTTTAATTATTCAATTTTGAATTTTTTTATGAGGCAATTTTTTTGAATAGGTCAAATTTCTATTGTAAAAAATATGAAAGAAAATTAAAGTGGTTGTTTGGGAAAGTTAATAAAATTTATTGTAGTGATAAGGGGTATGAAAGTAATGCTTCTGATGATAGAGTTGATAATCTTTCTGATATTAAGTTAAATGATAGAGAATTAGATATTATTGGTAAAGGCCCTAATTTTGTTCCATTTCATTCAAAAAATATAGTTTTTGATATAATTTCATCTATTGAATCTAGTAATTTGAGTGGTGAGCAGAAAGTTGGTATTCAATCGATTTTTAATAAAAGTTTAGAAAGGAAAAAAAATTTGTGGTTAATCCTGCTGAGGTTAGACATCTTAAGAATAGGTTAATTGCTAATGATGTAATTATTTCTTGTGAAAAAAAGCTGGTAGGTTTGTCATTATGAAAGGAGATGAATTCAAAGAGAAAATCGATAAGGAATTAAATAATGGTAAATACATGTTTTTAGATAAAGATCTGGGTAATTTGATTAATAGAAAATTGATAGATATTATGAAAAAAATGGTTAATTTAAAAATTATTAATAGAGTAGATTATTTAAAATGCTATCCAAATGATTTCATATCAGCTAAGATATTTGTGAATATTAAGACTCATAAAGATGGTTTTCCTTTAAAATTTATTTTTGATATTACAGGAAGTGTTGTAGAGGGTATTTCTAGATTCTTGAATAATTTTTTAAAACAATTTGTTGATTTTCATCATTACACAGTTTCTTCTTCTTTTGAGGCTTTTGATAAGATTAATAATTTTAAAATGGAAAGTAATTGGGTATTTGGCAGTTTAGATATTGAAAATATGTATCAGTCTGTTAATATGTTAAGCAGTATTGATGTTTTTATGTCTGTATTGATTAAGAAAAGTTCTTTATCAAAAAATAAAATTAAGGTAATTAAAGATTTGCTTTTGTTATTGGAAGATTCTGAGTATTTTACTTATAAAGGTAATTTTTATCAGGTTAAGGAAGGGTGGATAATAGGTTATATTATTTCTCCTTTAGTATGTTCAGTTTATATTAATTATATGGAAGAGGAAATTATTATTAAAAAAAATTGTTTATATGTAAAGTTATTTGTTAGATATGTTGATGATTGTTTGTTTATAGTTGAGAATGATAAATTGAAGAAAATTGTAAATGAGTTTAATTGTTTTGATCCTTCTATAAAATTTGTGTTAGAAGGAGGGGGGTTAGATTTTGGTAAGTTAAATTTTTTAGATCTTTTGGTGATTAGAAATGTAGAGACTAATTGTTTACTATGCAGTCATTTTGTTAAAAGTAGAGAATTAAGATCTATAATTAAACCTGATAGCTATCAATCTGTATCTCATAAAGTAACTGCTTTAAGGAATTATTGTCATAGAAATAATAAATTAAATAATTCTAGTGGTGTAGCTTTGTTTCAAAAATATCAATTTTATAAAGATTACCTGAGGGTTGGTTACTCTGATAAATTTGTTAAAAGTATTTTATTTACTAGTAATATTTGTAAGGATGTAAAGGATGAAGAAAAATATGATTTTATTTCTTTGCCTTTTAAATTGTCTTTTTATAAAATCGTATGTAGAAATAGTAAATTGTTTGGAAATAATAAAAAAATTGCTTGGAAAAGGGGTTACATTGAATAATTTATTAAATAATACAAAAGAAATTTTTGATAGAAAGACTATTCCTAGTGTAGTATATCTTATCCCTTGTTTATTGTAAGAAGGTTTACATGGTAAGAGTAGTTTGAGTTTAAATGAAAGGATAAAGTTTCATAAAAGTAGAGTTAAAAATAGATATCTTAATTCTGCTTTGTATGTCCATGAAAAGGATACAGGCCACACTATTAATTTTGATAAAGCTAAGGTTGTTTTCTTTGAGAGATATGAAATCAAAAGAAAAATTAAAGAATCTTTATTATTGAAAATTTATTATTCTGAAGCAATTAACTTATTTAAAAATTCTTTTAATATTAAGAGTGGATGGGAAGTGAATGGATTTGTGAGTAATGTTTAATATTATATATATATATATATATATATCAAAAAATACATTATATATATATATATATATATATATAATGTATTTTTTGTAGTTTTTTACACTTGAGAAGTCTGCTTGTAGCAGTGAAACCTTTGGTTGTGTTTTAATATTATTTTTATGCTGGTCTGGTTGAATTTTGGATTTGGGGTAATTATATATATATATATATATATATATATATAATGAGCTGTTAATAGCTTATAACAAGCTTATCATAATATCCCTAATCCCAGATTGGTTTCTTCTTCTGGCTTCCCCAGTGAGGTGCTAAGATATTCATGCATTAGATTTAAAATACCAGGCCAAATGCAGCACTTTATCTAATGGCTAACTATTAAGTAAAAAATCTGAAAATTTTAAACATCCATATGTCTTCAAGTTCATATATTCAAAGTTAAATAGGCATATGGGACTGAACTAAGTTCATTTATACCATATATTAATAGCTTTAGCAATATAAAATCACCAAAGCATCAACAGCAAAAAATATAATTGCAAAAAAATTAAGCCATATATCACATGACCTAATTTAATAAGATTGTATTACAAATATTATTTAATGAGCTTGCCAATACCTCATAACAATTTTTTTTAATATCCCTAACTCCAGAATGGTTTCTGCTTCCAGCATCCTTAGTGAGTTTGTTAGGATATTCAAGCATTAGATTTAAAATACTAGATCAAGCCTAGTACTTTATTTAGTGCTTAACTATTAAGTAGAATATCTGAAATTTTCAGGCATCTATATGTCTTCAAATTCAACTATCTAACTTATATAGCCATATGGAATTGAACTAAGTTCAGATACAACATATATTAATAACTTTAGCAATGTAAAATCACCAAAGCCTTAATAGCAAGAAATATAATTGCAAAAAAATCAAGTCAAATATTGCATGACCTAATATGATCATTTCACTAAAAAAAGCCAGAAGCAGAAACAGGTCTGGAGTTAGGAATATTATAAAAGCTTGTTATGAGCTATTGGCAAGGTCATTTGATAACATTTGTAATACAAGCTTGTTCATGTGATATATGGCTTGATTTCTTTGCAATTATACTTTTGCTATTAAGTATTTGGCAATTTTATATTGCTAAAGCTATTAATGTATGGTGTACCTGAACTTAGTTCAGTCCCATATTGCTATTTAAGTTAGATAGCTGGATTTGAAGACATATGGATGTCTAAAAATTTCAGATTTTCTACTTAATAGTTAATGATTAGATAAAGTGCTGCACTTGACCTGGTATTTTAAGCCTAATGGTTGAATATCCTATCATCTCGCAGGTTAGGGATATTATGAAAAGATTGTTATGAGCTATTGGAAATCTCATTAGATAACATTTGTAATCCAAACTTGTTAAATTAGGTCATGTGATATTGTTTATATATGTACACAAATATAAAAGGCTTTAAGTCTTTTTTCTCAAGCAATTGTTTCTATATGTGTTATATGTATTATAATATTTGCTTTATAAACATTTAATTTTAGATTTAAAACAAGTCATAAAATAATTAATTTGTTATGTATGTTAATCAGAATTAATCTTTGTTTAGATTAAATTTTAGCTTTAAAAAAATGTTTTCTACTAATGAAGAGTACTACAGCAACAATAAAATAGTAAGATTTCTGCAAGATATATACAAAAAGGGTATGAATAAATATATGGAATGTTATAATTAATGCATTATTACCTTAGTTTTCATACTCTCTGCATCATCGTAACCAATCCAGAAATCTTTGTTATAAGCATATGGTACTTGATATTCATTATGCCAAACTCTAGTCCATTCATTTGGTTGTTCTTTAAATAATGAGCATATCTATAGAACAAAAATATTTGATCACATTAATATTCCTTACATATATATAAAATTTCGTGATTGTTATTATAAATACTATCCAGTTTACCTCATAATAAGCTAGAACACCTTTTTCTCTTGTAAATGGACCAGCTGGACCTGGTCCTCCTTTACCAGCACCAGGTTTATTCTGTTTAGCATTGGCTAAAATGAAAGTACGACCGTAAAGTGGGACTCCCATAATAATTTTCTCTGCAGGGGTTCCATGTTTCATCCAATATTCAACAGCATAACTCTGTTTAATAATACAATAATAAAACATTAACATTGCTATAAAATATTTAGCTTATTTTAGTTTTTTTACTTATATCTTTTAATAATATAAATAAAAATGTATATTTTTTTGAAGTTATTATCTTTTTATGTGTGTTAATGTAACTAACAAATATGTATTTTTATTATTTTTCCTTTTAATCTATGATATATTTTTCTGTGAATTAGAATTAATGTGAAATAAAAATTATATGTAGTATGAGCAGTGAGAATAGTTTATTTTAAAATTAAAATTACCAAGGTCTTTAGTAATGTTTTTTATTAATCAAGAGCTGATCATAAAATATCATGTGAAAACTATTCATTTCATTTATAGATGTATATTAATTGGTGAATAGTCAACGATACCCCATGAACACTTCTATATATTTTAGTACTGCGTATTAGGCTTCTAACAATATGATTTATACGTTTAATGATTTAGTGTAAATACAAGCTAAATTATTAGTTTAGAAGTTGAAAGGATTTAAATTTGATTTGTACATAAGAACACAATATTCTTTGCGTGATGTTAAAACCCTTAATACCGAACAATAAATATTTCAAATATTCTCTAACTAAACATAAATCAAAATTTGCCAAAAATATAATAATGTCATTTTCAACATGCTTTTCTTGCTTTATAATATTACAAAGCGCATTTATAAATAGATGAATATGTTCTCTTTTATTTACTTATCTAAGATTATAGACTAACTGCAACGGTATAATCATAGAAAACATTTAAATACAGTATTCTGAAACCTATTACAACAGCAATGTTGACAGACTTTCTATTATCAATTTATAAGGCAAGAGGAATTACTAATGTTTGTAATAACTTATAAAAAAAAAACCTATTTAACATTGAACAGTTATTTTAATATATAACAATGGACGTATTTCTTTATTATTAAAAAAACTATTTATTACACTTCACTGTATGTTTTGTAATGAATCATTTCATCTTTTCTCTCACAAAATCAGAGACATATAATGTTCTATATAACCAATTGCTCTACTAAGGTATTTCTTAAAAAAATATATATATTTATATAGACTTATCCATATCTGCATATTAATTCTATATATTTTAATTATCTTTGAGAATATCATTTATTTTCCATTTGTGATTAATTTAACTGATGTAGTATAACATATTATGTTAGAATACATGGATAAGATTGATGAAATCCTATTATAGTTTTTATTATTTATACAAGGTAATGATATATATATATTGAAGCTGTGCATATATATATATATATATATATATATATATATATATATATATATATGCTGGCTTCACCATTCACTGTAGACTAGCTAAGACCCTAAGTCCAACCACACTAAATGTGTGTTCTTTTCTTAAAATAAATTATCATCTGCACAAATAATTACGTAAGTTAAAGAAGGAAAGTGTTTTAAAAAAGAAACCAATGAAATAAAATATACAAAATTTAAATTTTTATTTGTAACTATTTTTTAAAACATGGCAGAAATAGATAAGATACAATTTCGTAATTAAACAGAATCCAATAAAGAATGCAATTAATTTATAAACATTTTAATTGAGAGAAAAATAGATAACAGGGAAAAATTTTAAACAATAGGCTACTAATAAGTAGTTTAATTAAAAATAGAATTGAAAATAGTATAAATAAAGATTTTTTTTTTGTTCTGGATCTTATGCTTATGGTAGTCTTGCTGAAGAATTAGCTTTTATTCAGAATTTTTAGGAAAGAAATTTGCTGAAATTTACATGATAATTTGCTGGGAAAACTTGCTGTACTGTTTTCAAGCCATAGTCTTTTTTTTGTTCAGTATATATATATATTGTGCCGTTTATTTATATATATGGTACAAATTGCTATTTAATATTGTATATCATTTAAATAAAAAAGCGAGAACCTGATCTTTAATTTTTTTTTGTAATATAATGTTGTTTTAAGAAATACGTATAGTGAAAGTTTAATTTTTTTTATGTAATTTAATTAAAATAAATTCATATTGGAAAGTGCATACTGAATAATTGATTCAAATAGTGAAAGGAAATTTCAAAGGTAAAAGATTGCTATGAGAAACAACTTTCTGATAGTAATTAAAAATGGCTAGAATTCATAAAGAGAAAAGAGACATTGTAATAAAAATTGAGAAATAATGTCGAAGTTTATAAAATAGAACAAAAGGTAAAAGGAATATGCACAGAACTTCTAAAAAAAATCTGGGGATATAAAAGAAGCCAACAAGTTGTGAAAGGGTCTTTGTCTTGTTGTTCCAGATAGTTGTTGAGCAATTTGAAGTGCCTTGTATTATTTTTAATAAAAGAATTAATAAAATGTGTCCACTTAGATATGAACTGAAACCATTCCCCATGAGTGAGTAGAACTTTATTGTTTGCCAACACTTTATTTTGAGAAAAGTCATCTAAATCGTCGTCTGGCTCTATGTAAATACCGATCGGAGATTTGGAAGGAATAAAACAATAAAAAAAGTACTGTGGACTACCCATTGAAGGAATTGGATGTCGGATAATCAATCACCTACTTAAATATCAACTTACCAGTAAGTTAATGGCTATAACTTTTATATAAAGTTTTATAAAGTGAGATTTGAAATATCCCATAATTTTTTGATCTAAAGATTTGTGAACTGAGTATGGAATGAAACTGTTACCACAGAAAAATAAGAGACACAAACTAGCCAGTACTTCTAGAAGAAATATTTGAATCAAATTATTAAATTCATTATGCGTAATCCTTTTCAATATTATAATTTTTTTATCATAAATATTACACGTTTGACCGTCTATAATAAATCTTTATTACTAATATAACTTTCATTGTACATGTATAAAATTAATAATGTTATTATATTTACATTTTAGATTTGATTATTTAGATTCAAATTAGTGTACAAATTACCTTTGCTAAGTTGATTTATTTTCTTAATTAAGTCAAAGGAGAATATATTCTACTACTTAATGTGAATTTTAATCCCAATTTTATAATTACTACATTATGAGTTACGATTCGTTTGACGCACAATCAGTGAGTGTAATGACTCTGGTGCCATCATTTATAGATTAAAAACTAATTCAGCTCACAATTGTACTCATAACAATTCTAGGCTGAGTTTATCAGGAAATATAGTTATGTTTTTTTAGAAATAGGAATGAAACTTTTTTTTTGCATAACTTGATCAACTCGCGCGCAGTTTATTGCATATAGAGGCCTAGCATGATGTGGAAAACATTACAATGACGGCCCAACTCTGGGCTACAAAAAAAAAAACCATGACCTGAGAAAGTTTTAAAATGGCATAAAATTGAGAATTTAATGTCTGTAGCCAGAAAATAGACAACAAATAGTGTGCAAGTCTAAAAAGTTATTGCGTACGATTACAAAAGTTTTTTTTAAGAGAAGGATAAAAGTATACGATTTTAAATAAGACTATATTATATTAAAATAATAGCTTATAAATTAAATAATAAATAAAACTTATCAAAGGTTAGTAATGATGGTAAAGATAGAGAGAGACAAGAGATTATAGGATTATAAAAGAGAGGGGTGTCAGTGAACAAATTTAATAGCAAAGCAAAATAAATTATTGAAGTTATATCATAACAATCGATGAAGTTACGATTTTGTTTACTATAGCAAAAATAAACCTAACGGCCATATATCAAATTGATAAGTGGTAAAAATTTACAAAATATGGCAGAAGGTGAAAAAGAATTGAAAGAGGGTGTGGAAGCCTTCATAAGAAAACTATTACACAAATTCAAAATGGAATTCAAAGAAGATATAAAGAAAGAAATGGCAGAGATGGTCAGAGAATTAAAAGAAGAAATAAGGGTAGATATTAAAGAAATAAAAGAACCAGTAAAAAAGAGGAAAAAAAGAAAAAATAAAGTGATCAGTAGAACAACAGAGGAAAAGAGGTTAGATAATCTTATTTGTGAGTGGGACAGTGAATCGATTAAGTGCACATCTCAAAAATGCCCAAAGGTTGTTTTGCAAATAAACGATGTCAAGGTAGAGACATTGGGTGATTCTGGCAGCCAGATATCAGTAATGTCAGAAACAACATATGAACGCATGTGGCACCAACCCATAGAGATACCATCTCTACCAGTGAAAAGCATGCAAATAACATTGGCAAATAACAAAATGCACAATTGGGCTTGAAACAAGTTTGGGTGCAAATTAAAATAAGGGATAAAATTATACCCCACACATTATTAATTTTGAAAGGTTTGTTACATGAAGCCATATTGGGGTCAGACTTTATGCACAAAACTGGATGTGTGATCAATTATAAAGATGAAAAGATTATCTGTGAAGGCGAAGAAGTGGAGTTTTGATCGCAGATGAGAATAAATCAGCAAAATGTATGTAATATGGAAGTTGAGATAGAACATCCTTCAATAGAGGCACAGATAAATGAGATAATAAATGAAGAAGAATGGATAGGGGACCTAAAAGATATTCTAATTGAATATAAATCGAACTTTCCAAATAAATCTGGGATTATTAAAGGGTATAAGCACAGGATCAAGGTTTCTGACAGTACACCATACTAGGCAAGATCATACCCAGTGCCACACTAATATAAAACTGAGGTAGAGAGAGAACTAGCTAAAATGGAAAAGTGGTATATTATCACTAAGGGTTCATCAGCATATAATAACCCATTGGTAGTTGTAAAAAAAAGATGGAGCCATAAGACTATGTTTGGATGCCAGGCAATTGAACAAGATTACATGATCAGATCAAAATGTTCCACCTCCAATTAATGAGTTGGTAAATAAATTCCAGGGAAAAAAAAGATATTTTCCACATTATATCTGACTGCCAGCTATTGGAAGATCAAGTTACACCCTGCTGACCAGAAGTACATGGCATTTCGATATAATGGTATATCGTACCAATTTAACAGAATACCGTTTGGTCTCAAGAATAGTAGAGCAGGTCTGCTAAAATATCTTGACTGTGTACTGTCCCCTAAGATCAAAATGCTAATCACTATCTACATGGATGATATGATTATTGCATCTAATAATTCTCATGAGTACTTACAACACCTCATGTTGTTTTTACAAGAGTGCAATATGAAGGATATTCACATTAATTTACTAAAAAGCTGTTTAACAGCAGAAGAAGTGAAATTTCTTAGGGCACTTAATTAATGCAAATAGAATCAGACCTCACACTGACAAAATCCAGGCAATATGAGATTTCCCAGCCCCTCAAACACCAAAACAGGTTAGATCACTTTTGGAGCTGTGTAATTTCTACAATAAATTTTACAAAAACTTAGCTTCAGACATGGAGCCTCTTCTGCAATTATTACATAAAGAAATATTATGGAAATGTATGGGAGAGCATGAGACCAATTTCAGGGTTATTAAAGAGAAGTTCCTTAGCCAAGTGATGTTGGTTTACTCTGACCTAAGGAAACTGTTTATTGTTCAGGTAGACAGTAGTGGGTATGGGTTAGGTGCAGCTCCTATGCAAGCTCGAGAAGATGATACCTTGGACATAATTGATTTTGTTAGCAGACCATTGAGAGGTGCAGAGCTTAATTACTGTGTAACAGAGAAAGAGGGCTTGGCTGTAAGTGGACATTTTCAGAAGTTCCACCAATTCTTGATAGGATCAGAAATGATTGTTAAGACAGATCACAACAGCCTGGAATTATTAAACCACAGTTATTTAACAAATAGTACGCTAATTCGATGGAGACTTTTTCTCCAGGAGTTCAATTATTCTATCCAGTATTGTAAGAGCACTGAAAATGTGGTAGCTGACACATTGAGCTGGAATATTGTTCCTGATATGCAGGACTATCTGAAGATGAAAGATATCTGTTTGGCAAGTGTAGACTTAGAAACAGACACTGTAGTAGAAGACAAATTGAGATACTTAGGAAAGGTACAATGGTAAAGCCCTACATACAAGAAAATTATTAGCCAACTAGAAGACAAAAATGAAGTGGGAGAAACAGCAGATACTAATGCTGGTAAGAGATTCTGCCTGAAAGGGATCCTGTGGTATATCACTGACCTAAAAAGGGATCAATGGAAAATGATTATACCAGAGAGTTTACAAAAAGGACTTATTACATACACCCATCATTGGTATGGGTACTATGGTGTAAATAAAGTGGAAGGCTTATTGAGGACATGGTTCCATTGGCCAAATATGAGAGCACAGGTCACCAGGATAGTAAGCTCATGTGAGACCTGTCAAAAGACAAAACAAGCAAACATGTCATATCAAGGGGTCATTGAATCCTATCATCCCTAAGGAACCTAATGACCTGGTGGCTGTTAATTTCTATGGAACATTGCCAGCTTTTGGGAAAATGAAATATCTATTAGTGGTATATAATTCCTTTTTTCAAAATGAGTGTCAGCATATCCAGTGACCCAGTCCAATACTAGGAATTCTGTATGAGCCCTTGAGGTACAATATTTTAAAAGAGTAGGCAAACCCAAAGCTATTTTGTCAGACCACAGTACACCTTTCACATCTTATGATTGGCAACAGTAGATATAGAGGATGGAGGTAAAACATATTGTCATCCATCTGAAATCCACAGTCCAACTCATGCGAGTGGGTGATGAGAGAGTTGGGATGCCTCTTCAGGGTATATACTGTGTGTCCAACCATAGAGGATGGGTGAAACAACTCCCAAGGGTGTTAAATTTCATAAATTGAACTCATAATAAGTCCACTGGATTTGCACCTCTAAGACTTCCATTTGGAAAAGTGGTACCTCAGTTGGATAAATCCACATTACCCACTAGTCCAAAAAACATTGACAAAGGGAGAGATTACAAAGAAGCAAGATAAAAATTGGAACACTGCACCAAGCTCTGGACCCTGTGGAAAGGAGTCCTGACTGATAAGTTTAAAATAGGGATATGGTATGGGTCAAAATGAACCCTATGAGCCAAACTGGTAAGCATATTTTTAAAAAGTTCCAAAAATTTGTATGAGGTGCCTTACCAAATCAGTTGATGGGATGGTCCCAATGCTTTCATTTTAGAGAATGGTGAAGAAGAAAGGGGGTACCTATAATGCTAGGTCATTGAAACTGTATAAGACTAGGACATTGGTTAGAAGAACTTCATAAAGACTTATTAAGAATAAAATTAGTTTAAACCTCTATTTATATTCTCATTCTCCTGCCTTGGTGGTATTGTACCATTTATTTATATAAATGGTACAAATTGCTATTTAATATTGTATATCATTTAAATAAAAAAGAGAGAACCCGATCTTCATTTTTTTTTTGTAATATAATGTTGTTTTAAGAAAAATGTACAGTGAAAGTTTAATTTTTTTTTATGCAATTTAATTAAAATAAATTTGATATTGGAAAGTGCATAGCGAATAATTGATTCAAATAGTGAAAGGAAATTTCAAAGGTAAAAGATTGCTATCAGAAACAACTTTCTGATAGTAATTAAAAATGGCAGAAATTCATAAAGAGAAAAGAGACTTTGTAATAACAAAATGAGAAATAATGTAGAAGGTAATAAAATAAAACAAAAGATAAAAGAAATATGCACATAACTTCTAAAAAGAATCTGGGGATATAAAGGGAGCTGACAGATTGGGAAAGGATCTTTGTTTTGTTGTTCCAGAGAGTGTTGAGCAATTTGAAGTGCCTTGTATTATTTTTAATAAAAAAATTATTAAAATGTGTCCACTTAGATATGAACTGCAACCACTCTCCATGAGTGAGTAGAACTCTATCATTTGCCGACACTTTTTCTCTAGAAAAGTCTCCTAGCACATCGTCTGGCTCTACCTAAATACTGATCAGAGATTTGTAAGAAATAAAACAATAAAAAACTACTGAGGACTACCCATTGAAGGAATTGGACATTGGATGATCAATCACCTATTTAAATTTCAACTTACTGGTAAGTTAATGGCCATAAATTTTATATAAAACTTTATGAACTGAGATTTGAATGAAATGTTTATCCCATAATTTTTTGATCTAAAGATTTTTTAACTGAGTATGAAATGAAACTGTTACCACAGAAAAATAAGAGACACAAACTAGCTATTACTTCTAGAAGAAATATTTGAATCAAATTATTAAATTCATTATCCATAATCCTTTCCAATATAATTTTTTTATCATAAATATTAGATGCTTGATGGGCTGTAATAAATCTTTATTACTAATATAACTTTCCTTGTATATGTATAAAATTAATAATGTTATTATATTTAAGCTTTAGATTTGATTATTTAGATTCAAATTAGTGTAAAAATTACCTTTGCTAAGTCGATTAATTTTCTTAATTAAATCAAAGGAGAATATATTATACTACTTAATGGGAATTTTAATCCTGATCGTATAATTACTACATTATGAGTTATGATATGTTTGATGCAGAATCAATGAGTCTAATGACTCTGGTGCTTTCATTTATAAATTAAAAACTGATTCAGATCACAATTGTACTTGTAACAATTCTAGGCTGAGTTGATTAGGAAATATAGTAATGTTTTATTAGAAATAGGAATGAAACTTTCTTTTTGTATAACTTGATCAACTCATGCAGTTTATTGCATATAGAGGCCTAGCATGATGTGAAAAATGTTACATATATATATATATTCATAAATCACAAAATGAGCTACTTCACAAAAAAAATGAGTGAGTAATATTTTTGCCTTCGCTCTCCTGCCCATTCCTGAGACCAGAGTCATAGACATGTAAGCTAGCCTGAGAACTGAAGTGCCCTGCATTCATGACAAATGCCATACCCTGTTCAATAAAATTCTTCAAAGGAAATGTTAAATGACATCAATACTCAAAATGGAACTGCCATGCAACATCAATGGTTTTCATTTTTACACCAGCATTCTAGTTATCAGTAACTATTCTATGATTTGAAATATATTTATCTTTTTAATGTAAATTTAAATATCTGCTTTGTTATTCTATTTATCTATAGGTATATCTTTTGAAATTTATATGTTTCCGTTTTGTAACATTATATTTCATCAATTGCTTCTTTTCTCTTGCTAAAAATATTATAATGGGTGATGGTTTATTTTGTATAATGGCGGTGATAATTTTTATTAATTTAATTGAAAATGTGTCAATTAATTTACCACCATTATGCACCTGTAATTAAATATCTATTTTATGTACATATTTTATTTTGGAATAAGATAGCAAATCGCAAAAAGCACAAGCTAAAATTCTCTTAATAACTATAAGAGATTCTATTATAAAACTTCCAAGATTTTTAATATATATATATAAAGGAAAATCCTGATCGATGTTTTTTTTTTTAGTCAATGAAGGGTTACAAATTTAAAATTCTATTTTAAAGAGCATGAAATAAAATAAACATTAGCATTTTGTTTTAGTAAGAGAGTGTACATTTGACAATATATATATATATTGAAGTTTTATAAATACCATTTTGCTCTGTGTGTAGATAGGTTAAACTTCAACTAAATCACTTGTGTTAGTGATCTAAATTTTATAAAAAGAAAAGTTACTATTATTTTTCTGCAGATTTTTCAATGGTGGTTGAGCTTTCATAATGTTTTATATATATTGCAGAGTTTTTTTTTAATTTAAAGATTGTTTGACTATTTATATGGTATCGTGCACTGGGTGATCTGTGGGCATCTCAGCACGTATTCAGTGTTTCTTTTTTACCAAGTCTGCTAAGGATAATATACCTGCATATGGATCTCCATGAAAATAAATAAAAATTCTGCATCTTATATCTATTTCAGATATTTCATTGTATGTGAAGCAACGAAACTCTGTATCTGAATCCAGTCCACATGGTTAGCAAACAGATTCCATTTTCTCTAACCCAGTTTAGAGATGGAATCCTATCCGGTCTTGTATTTGAAATCTTTCTCAAAATATTATTGAAGTATTTCAGTCACAGCTGGAAATTTCTGCTGGGGTCACTATTTCATTTTTTTAGTCATCAGTAGAGGGCTGAGACTTAAATACGTCCAAAAAGTGTTTAGGTGGGTTTAACCATTTATTTATTACCATGTGCTCTATCCATAGAGTTAATGAATTGTGTCTTTTGAATTTTATGTAACCTGGCCATTGGCTGGAAATATTTTTTTAAAAAATTATAATATAAATTCTTGTGTATTATTATCATTACAAAAGAAGGAATTTTTGTATATATCTGTATATGGTTGTAGAGTAATAGCCTGCAGATCAATCAGTAAATCTTTGTACAATCTTGCTAGCATAACTAATAAAAGTTTTTTTTTATGTCTGTCATTCATTATCATTAAAACTATGTAGTATAGTTTGTTTTTCTTTGTGTGATGCACATATATAAATCTGGTCATATATATATATATATATATATATATATATATATATATATATATATATACTTGTTAAAATTCATTTTGTAGTCTTCTCTCTCTCTGATCACTGGGTAAACATTAAGAATAAATTCTAGTGAGGTTTGGGAAGTAAGTCGCTTAGTAGCAATCTGGAGGAGTAGGTAAGGTCCAAATCCCCTCTAACTGCATCTCTAGATTAAGTTAAAGCAGCTTTACTTTTCATACCATTACTATATATATATATATATATATATATATATTTCAAAAAAATACTATATTATATATATATATATATATATATTTTCAAAAAAATCAAATTTTATTCCCAGATAAAAATGTGCCCTCTAATATCAGCACATTACAAAACATTTTAAAAGCAAATGAGATACATCTTGTCTTTTTTCTTCCTTCATGTATCTGGAGGATTGGTTGCAGTGACTTTCTAGAAGGAATGAAATTTTAATCAATTAATTTATTTCTAAATATTTTTAAACCTGACTGATATTTATCTGGCAAATATGAAATTTCCTTCATTTTAATCTTCCAATGATGATTTAAATATTAATGTTATGTAATAAATAAGAATTTACAATGCTAAATATTTATGTATAATGTTTTAAGATTAACCTATTGCAATTATTTATATATAATTAAAGTATATACTATCATCTCTAAAAATATATTTTAAAGGCAGGAGAGTTATATTTTTATCATTTTCCTCTGGCATATATCCGGAGAATTGTCTGTATGGTAAAAAATGAGGCTTAAAAATATTTAGAAATAACTTTATGATGGATTATAAATGTATCCCTTCTAACAAAGATATTGCTGCCAACAATCCTCTGGATATATAAATGACGGAAAAGGTAAAAAGAGAACTCTTTTGCAATTAAAGAGTATTTTCATGTGTTGGTGCTAGAGAGAGATTGTGAAATGGAAATTAAAAAAGAAACAGAAAGCGCTTGATGATATAGTCCTTTGTCGGTTGTCTATCATGATTATTACCTAATATTTAGGAGCAGAAAAAACTGGTACATTTTTAAAAATGGAAAATTTTCTAAAAAAATCAATAATGTTAGTTAGAACTAAATAATAGATAATTGATTTTAGTAATCAATAATAATATGGAAATAAATGTTTATCTATTCTTCTTGAAGTTATAAAAATATATAAATAAATAGTTTTGTTTTTTAAGAAACTGTTGCCATTTGGGGAAAACTTTGGAAGAACAATTCCTTTCAGTAATTTATTTAAAATTGTTTCTTATCTTATTAATCTAAAAAACAAAATTATTTGTAGTTGTGCTGCCAAAAGATTTTATGCAAAAAAAAAAAAAAAGTATTATTTCAGGAATGATTTTTACATTTTATGCAAATATATATTCTTATAAATTAACTTAATCATATGGTTAATCAATATGTGAAGAATGTTTTCGTTTTTTTTGGAAAAAGTCTTACTCGTGCAGTAGAAAATCTGGTTATAAGAAAAAGATAAATCTCCTAAATGAAAGTCACTATAGATATATTTAATAAATATAACAGACTTAAATTATTTTGTATATAATTTGAAATCCTAGACTGGCAATAAATAGTGTTGTTATTGTCACATTTCGTTTTAATGGCATACAATTTATCCAACCAAAAATGATCTTAAAGTCTTAGTTGCATAAAAACTGCCACAAATCCTATAAAAACAATAAAAGAAGACATTCTCTATAAAGCTTATTAATGTTCATCTCTTCAACGAAGAATAGCTAGTTATTCATTTATTAATTAATAGCAAATATTTAACTGGATTGGTTATATCCATTTAACTTAATAAAAATATCTAAACTCATTTAGAACCTGTAAAAATATCCCCTTAATAGTACTTTTAAACTAGGTCACAGACAAATCAGATGGATACATAACTGCTACCCTACAAGGCACATTTTTAATGTGTTCATGTTACATGATGTAAATAAAGTAGGGTTTTGGTTTATATAATCTATTATTTTGTATAACTTCCCAACATTTTGACAAAATAGTTACAAGGTTAACTTTTCAGAAAAAAAAAAGTTAGATCCCAAATAGTAATGAGATTAAAGGTGATGTAAAAAATGAGATTGAGCAAGAAACAGATGAACATTCAGAATATGTCGACTAACAAAAAGCTGGTTTAAGTAGAGCTGATGAAGTACAATGTAAGAAGACCACTTATTTCATTTATTTCTTCTAATATCATCTTGAAATTAATTAATAGTGAAACCAAGAAAATAAACATTTTGTTAATCAACATATTCTGAATGATCAAATACTTCATGCTCAATCTCATTTTTTATCTCACACTCAATCTTGTTACTATTTGTGGCCTAATGGTTTTTTTCTGAAAAGTTAACCTTGACAATGGTGGATGTTATTTTGCCCAAAACAATGGGAAATAAGCAAAACTAATACATAGTTTACCCAAGCACTATGATATATATATATGATAATTCAAACGAATATATATGATATATATATATGATAATTCAAACGAATATATTTAATACAGTAGTCAAAATTAAATAATATATTCTTTATCAGAAGTACTTTCAATTATTTCACTGACAATCTTTATCAACTGTTAATACAAACGTACAAAAAATTAAAAACTTGCATTACCCATCATTCAATCCATTCAAATTTTCCACAATTCTGTTGTCTTTATATTAGCCAATTGTTTATTCATCAAACCACCTCTATTCCTAGATATCATCATTGCCTCTTCAATTTCCGGTTTTTTACTACACCTTTCAATTTGAATATTTTTTATATCTGTTATTAAATTTAGAACCATAATTACAAGTTTTATTATAATGAAATGTAATTTATGGAGTATTCATTTTTACCGAAGATATGTTTTCTTTCTGTACACGTTTATATAATGTCTTATGATCATTATATCGTTTTTGTAATGTACATTTGGATTCCCTTATATATTTTATTCCACAACCACAATTCAAACTTAAAAATCTTGGTTTTAGAGTTATTTATCATATCATTTATATTATATGAAGAGAAAAAAGAAATTCTACACAAACCACTATAAAGTTTATTAATTAATTTAGCTTGTTGATTAGATATAAAAGAAATACAAATCCATTTATCATTTTTTAATTTATTTAATATTTTCCTATTATTACTTTTATTTTGATTATAAATGTATTTCTATTCCTTTTATATCTAATCAACAAGCTAAATTAATTAATAAACTTTATAGTGGTTTGTGTAGAATTTCTTTTTTCTCTTCAAATAATACAAATGATATGATAAATAACTCTAAAGTCAAGATTTCTAAGTTTGAATTAAGTTCTGTTATATATATGTTGATGTGGTTGTGGAATAAAATATATAGGGGAATCCAAATGTACATTACAAAAATGATATAATGATCATAAGACATTATATAAACGTGTACAGAAAGAAAATATATCTTCGGTAAATATGAATCCTCCATCAATTATATTTGATCATAATAAAACATGTAATTATGGTTTTAAATTTAATAACAGAGATATAAAAATTATTCAAATTGAAAGGTGTAGTAAAAAACGTAAAATTAAAGAGGCAATGATGATATCTAGGAATACAGGTGGTTTGATTAATAGAAAATCGGCTAATATAAAGACAACAGAAATGTGGGAAATTTGAATGGATTGAATGATGGGTAATGCAAGTTTTTATTTTTTGTACATTTGTACTAACAGTTGATAAAGATTGTCAGTGAAACAATTGAAAGTAGTTCTGGTAAAGAATATATTAATTAATTTTGAATACTGTGTTAAATATATTTGTTTGAATTATTTGTATATGATTTAATCATACAGACATTTAATGGTTGTAGTTATATATATATATATATATATATATATACAACCATTAAATGTCTGTATATATATATATATATATATATATATATATATATAGCACATAAATAAACAATAGTCAGTAAAGAAATAGCATGAAAATATACAATAGTATTAATGAAGATGTAAAATAGAATATGACTAACCATAACAATAATTCACAAATCAGACTTTGTAGAGACATTTTAACTAGATTACAAATAATGATAATTATCAATCACATAAAATATTGTCATTTGCAAGTTTGTTATATTTCTAATTATAAGATCTAAATATTAACTTACTGTGAATCTAAAGACTTCACAAATATTGATTTCTAGATGAGGTAATGGACTTAATTAATTAAAAGTGTGTGAGCTTCACACTGTCAAATCAAAATGATTTAGATTTGCCTATATAATTAGAAAGTAGATTGAAAATAAGATGGCCACTCAGCTTTATGAAGTCATAATCTTGTGTTAAGATTTGCATAGGTCACCCTTGTGATAAAATTGAGCACTCAAGGTGAATAGTAGTAAGGTTAAGCCATATATGTATTTATGTGCTGACCATATGCTTAATAACAATTAATGTTTACAACTTTAAATTGATTCAAAATATTTCTAATTATAAGATGTAAATATTAACTTGCTGTGAATTGAAAGACTTTGTAATAGTTGATTTCTAAATAAGGTATTGGATTTAATTAGTGAAGCACTTACTAGTTTCACACTTTCTAATCAAAATGCTTTAGATTTGCCTATATGATTAGAAAGTAGGTTGAAAATAAGATGGCCCTTTTGTCTTTATGAAGTCATAATTTTGTGTTAAAATTGGTAGAGGTCCCTCTCATGGTAAAATTGAGCAGTCAAGGTGTATATGTATTTACAAGTGATTTGTGAATCAATATGGTATGCACAATCAGATTTCATATATGTATTAATATTTTATGCATATATATATATATATATAAAAAGAAGAAAGTATATATATATATATATATATATATATATATATATATATATATATATATATATATATATATATATATATATATATAGGCTGCAGAAAGGAGTTTGCTATTAACTGAAAGTAGACCCTTTGATTCCTCTTGGAGACCTTAAAGGAACCGAGCAGGGCAAATTCCTAATGTCCACTCCATACATTCTTGTCATTGCAGCTGTTATTACTATGTGTTTATTCATATAGTATACAAACATGGATGGGCTGCTCACCAACATGCATTAGCCAGCATGGTGAGTTTATTGGCTTTTTACCTTTGAGTTTAAGATCAAGAAACACCATCATCTTTCTTCTCAATGCCTGATAGGGCAGAATGAATGTTTTTGTAAATGATAAATATTTTTCCAATACATATATACAATTAAGACAGACAAAAATAAAGCATGGCCCTTATTCCCAGGAAGCTGTAAAGTCACCAACCAAGGCAGCGGTTGGTGGCCGAAGGCAAAGGATGCTAAGAATCCCCTGATTGCGGACCCAGACTGCCATTTGATGACAACTTTTTATTTAGGTACTTACAACTGCAGATCACTTTCAAGTGAAGGAAGATTGCAAGAATTAGAAGAAGAACTCTCTTATATTATATGGGATATTATTGGACTTTGTGAAGTTAGAAGAAAAGGTGAAGAGACAATTGATTTAAAAAGTTTACATATATTCTATTATAAAGGCACAAATATTGGAAATACCAGTGGAGTAGGATTCATTATAAATAAAAAGTGGAAGAACAATATTGTGGAGATTGATGGTGTATCAGACAGAATGGCAAGATTAGTTATACAACTTAATAGCAGACACCAAATGCAGATAATTAAGGTTTATGCCCCAACAAGTTCTCTTAGTGATAAAGTAGTAGAATATTTTTATATGGATGTACAAAAGGCTTTTGATCAAAGTAAACAACATTTTAAAATTGTTATGGGAGATTTTAATGCTAGAATTGGTAAACAAATGAAAGATGAAAGTGCTGTAGGTAATTTTGGTTATGGTAATAGAAATGAGAGAGGACATAGACTTGTGGAGTTTGCAGAAAAAGAAAAACTTTATATTATGAATTTTTTTTTTGAGAAAAATGCTAAAAGAAAATGGACATGGAAGCATCCAAATGAAGGTACGGCAGAATTAGATTATATTTTGACTAACAGGAAATACATATTTCAAGATTGTAATGTTCTTAATAGATTTAACACAGGAAGTGATCATCGATTAGTAAGGTGCAAGATGCTTGTTAATGTAAAACTAGAAAGACAAAAATTGTTAAAAAAAACAATACTTACAGTTGATATTCCTAATCTTCAGAAACATTCTAATGAATTTAAATTAGAACTTACAAATCGGTTTCAAGTATTAGTAGATTTTGTACATGATTCAGATTTGAATGAAATTAATATGAAAATAACTGATACACTTTTAAAAACTGCAACAAAGATAGCTGGTAGAGAAAAGCAGAAATTGCCCAATAAAATTTCTACTGAGACTAGAGAATTTATGAAGAAAAGAGAAATATGAAGATATACAAAAATGATGCATTAAAAAGAATTGAATATCTCGAATTTTGTAAAATGGTGCGGAAAAGAGTTGAAAATGATATAAGAAAGTATAACTGTGAACTCGCAAGAAAAGCTGTAGAAGAAAATAAAAGTCTTAAGAATTTAAAACAACATTTTGGTATTGGTAGAAAATTTATATCTGCAATAAGAAAAAAAGATGGAATTATTACTAAAAAGAGAGATGATATCATGAAATTGGTAGAAAATTTTTATCAAGAATTATATAGTAATAAAGAACAAATACCTCCTATATCTATTACATCTTCTGAATTGCCCAGAATTTCAAATGAAGAAGTGAGAAATGCAATTAAATGTATGAAGAAAGGAAAGGTTCCAGGTAATGATGGAATTATAATTGATATATTAAAAGAAGCAGGTGAAGAAACAGAAAATTTTTTAGCAAAGTTATATACTAAATGTCTAAATGATAAAGATGTACCAGATGATTGGAAGAATGCAGTAATAATATTAATATTTAAAAAAGGTGATAAAAAAGATATTAGAAATTACAGACCTATCAGCCTTTTATCAGTTTTATATAAAATTTTTACCAAGATAATTACAACTCGTCTACAGAGAACATTGGATTTCCACCAACCAAGAGAACAAGCTGGATTTAAAAGTGGTTTTAGTACAGTAGATCATATTCAGGTATTGAGAGAAGTTATAGAAAGGACAAATGAATATGAGTTGTCATTATGTTTTGGATTTGTAAATTATGAAAAGGCATTCGATTCTATACACTTTTCTTCAGTGATTAAAGCATTGGATCATCAAAATATAGATCCATGATATTGTCATATTTTAAAGAATATTTATAAAAATGCAACAGCAACAATTAGATTATATAATGATACTGGAAAAATCAACATTGTGAAAGGTGTAAGACAGGGTGACTCCATATTTCCAAAACTTTTTACAGCAGTGCTGCAAGAAGTATTTTGTGGATTAAAATGGGAAACTAAAGGAATGAAAGTAAATGGAGAGTACTTAAGTCATTTAGATTTTGCAGATGATGTAGTTGTTTTTGCAAATAATACTTCAGAGCTGCAGGAAATGTTGCAGGAGTTAGCAGATGAAAGTAGAAAAGTAGGACTAAAAATAAATGTTAAAAAGACTAAAGTAATGTTTAATCGATTTGCTCAAAATATGAAAATAAAGATTGATTATGATGAATTAGAAGAAGTAAACAGTTACAAATACCTTGGTCAGATTATTAATACAGATGGAAACATAATGGAGGAAATTAATCATAGAATTAAACTTGTTTGGAGTGCTTTTGGTAGAAACAGCTTGATACTAAAAGGAAATATGTCTATGTGTTTGAAAAGGAAGGTTTTTAACAAATGTGTTTTACCAGTTCTTACTTATGGATCTGAGACTTGGACATTCAATAGAAGAGCAATACAGAGACTTCAGACCACTCAAAGAAGTATGGATAAATGTATGTTGGGAGTAACAAGAAGAGATCAAAAATGCAATGTATGGGTAAGAGAACAAACAGGTGTTACTGACCTCATTGAAGAAATTAAAAGATTGAAGTGGAGTTGGGCTGGACATATTGCTAGAAGAGATGATAATAGATGGACAATTGAAATTTTAAACTGTATTCCAAGAGATTGTAAAAGACCCAGAAAGAGACCACATGTGAGATGGATGGATGAAATAAGAAAGTGTGCAGGGATGATGTGGAGAAGAGAAGCTAAAGATCAAAGAAGATGGATTAAACTTGGAGAACTTCCTCCTGCAATGGATTGATAATGGTTGATGATATATATATATATATATATATATATATATAAGCCATAAATTTTAATGTCTAGCTTGCATCTGCACTACTCACATGATAATAGTAAAAGCTTAATAAACTATTAAATTTACAATCAGTTGTCAAAACCGCTAATTAACTTTCATCTGTAGACAGAATTTGTCTTGACAAAAGATAATAGATTTTATACTTTATTAAATGTGACTTATTTGTACATAGAACACTCTTATAATGCAAAAAAATTCTTACAGCTGTGAGTTTTTTTTGAGGAGCTTCTTGGTCACTTCTTGGATATAACGGTGAATTATGGTCTACAAACCAGTCCCAGTTACCATGCAGGTCATAAGTCATTATGTTGATAAAATCTAAATGCCTATAATAATAATAATAATCAATTAATTCAATTTATTCAATAAAATAATCCCAATAATTTACAAAAAAGCATAGAAAATCTCTAAACTAGAATAAACTTGGGCGGTGAGATTATAGTACAACAGTTAACAATTAAAATTTACATAAAATAAGTAGTTTGAAATAATTAAACAAGAATTTACGAATCCATATAATAATAAATAATAATAATAATAATAATAATAATAATAATAATAATAATAACAAAAAAAAAATTATAATAATAATAATAATAATAATAATAATAATTCAATTCAATTCTTTATTTATTTAATGTACACATCAACAGAATTTAGCCAATTATAGATTGCACAGTAATGTCATTATCATATAGAAATCTAAATAAGCATTAAAAAAACAAACTAAACAAAAAATAATACCAATAAAATAGAAAAACAATAAAATGCACAATATATCAAATGAAAGTAAGGATAATATTTTTTATGAGGACTTTAGTGAATTGTTTAAAATCCAAATTAAAAACATCATCATTACCAAAATCTTTGTTATAAGTTCTAGATAAATGAAATAATGGGGAAAATCTCAATACATCAGATTTACAAATTTTCAGTTCAAAAATAATGTGAGTACGAGTATTATAATTCTGTTTCTTAATACCTAAATTAGAAAGCAAATTAGATAGAGAAATATTCTGGGAAATAAATTTATGAAGAAGCTTGAGATCTCTTGTTTTTCATCTCAGCAGTAAATCAATATAGTGTTCATTACATATACTATTCAATTTTGCAAATTTGTCAAAAACAAACTGAATTCTTATGATATCTATCCTGTTATGAGGATTCCATATAATTAAACCATACTCCAAGATGGGAAGAACTAAGGATATAAAAAGTTTAATCTTTGTAAATTTATTAAATGCTTTTTCATATCTGTAAATAGCTCCTACAATTTTAAGAGATTTATTCACCACAAAATTAATGTGATTATGAAAAGACCCATTATTGGGAAATATTATTCCTAGATCTCTTTGATGATCATTTGTTATAATTTTAGAATCACCAATATAGTAGGAAAACCTTAAGATTTCAGATTTTCTAGAGTAAGAGACAATGGAGCATTTATCCATATTTATATCTATATAATTAAATTCACACCAATTCAAGAAATTATCTATATCACTTTGAAGTAAAAAACAGTCATTAATAGAATAAATATGCCTAAAAATTTTGCAATCATCTGCATAACATAGAAGATGTGAAAATTTAATGCATGTTTTTAGGTCATCAATGTATACATTAAATAATAAAGGTGCAAGAACACTGCCTTGAGGCACCCCTGTGAAGCAATAATATGGTAATGACAATTTATTATTAAACCTCACACAAGAAATTCTATCCTTAAGAAAAGAATCAAACCAATTAATTAATAATTTGGAAAAACCTAACCTGCAAAGCTTCTGAAGAAGAATTTTATGATTAACTCTATCAAAAGCCTCGGACATTTCAAAATAAACAACATCTAATCTAGATTGATTCTCAATTGGGTTTGAAATGTGATCAAAAATAGTTAGCAAATTTGTTTCAATGGACCTACTAGGCAAAAATCCATGCTGTTGTGGTGCCAAAACATTAGACACATCCAATATAATTTTATTATATAAACATCTTTCAAATATTCAAGCAATAGTGTGTACAATTGAAATAGGCCTATAGTCACTTACCAAATCTCTAGATCCTTTCTTAAAAATAGGAACAACTTTAGCAATTTTAAGGGATGTAGGAAAAGTACCATTTGCTAAAGAGCAATTAAAAATATGCAAAAGAGGAGAAGCAATGTATTCAGCACATCCTTTATAAATAAAAGCCAGAATATTGTCAAGTCCCAGACTAGAATGTAATTTAAGCTGCTTAATAGCAAAAATAATATCAGATTCAATAAATGAATTAAATTTTATCCTTTCTTCAAATATATCATTATTTGCAGTTAAATTAGTAAAAGAATTAGATTGTTTAAAAAGCTCTGGGAAATAATGAGAAAAATCATCTGCGGCTAGATTAGAATTATTATTCTGTAATTTTTTTGTTGTAATACTTAAATCCTTAACTAGAGACCAAAATTGCAAAGGATTATCAGAAATATGACTTTCAGTATTTTGTATACATTTTTGAAAATCTCTATGATATATAACCTTTGACAATCTTCTGTAATTAATAAAATTGTTATCATAATTTAAGTTCTTAGTTTTCCAATATTTACGATGATGAAATGATTTCCTTTTAATAATTTTTTTAAGACAGTCTGAAAACCAGAGAGGAAAATGGTTA
This sequence comes from Epiperipatus broadwayi, assembly GCA_028023455.1. Classification (NCBI taxonomy): domain Eukaryota; kingdom Metazoa; phylum Onychophora; class Udeonychophora; order Euonychophora; family Peripatidae; genus Epiperipatus; species Epiperipatus broadwayi. The sequence continues at coordinate 26,883 of JAQFVV010000421.1, read as the reverse complement.
GTTAAAAAAATTTTCTTAGGAATGTATTTGTCAATTAGTTCACTAAATGATTGTTTAAAAAACTTCACACAGAAATCTACATCAGATGAAGAATACAAATTTTTCTAGTTAAAATTAGATAATTGTAAACAAAGACCCAAATAATTTCCTTTTCTGTAGTTACTTTTCATAATTTTAAAGGGACAAAGTCTATTAAATTTAATATTAATATAAAATTCTAAGATTGGATGATGCAAATCAATGGAAAAAGGAAGAGAAGAAGTAGTTAAACATTCAATTGTAGGAAAATTACTAAGAATATAGTCGAATGTGTGATCATAAAAATTGGTGTATGGATTAAATTGTTTTAGATTTAACAAATTGCAAAAACGAATCATTCTCAATGCTTTAGGTGAAAAAGAGACTGAATCTATAATGGTAGTACCTGAATATAAATCAGGAATATTAAAATCACCAGTAATAACTATCTATGATTCTTATTTGATTAAAAATTCTTCAAGAATAGAATGAAACTCATTAAACTCTAAAAATGATAATGTCGACTTTATATAGATAGTACCCAAAAGAACCTTGACATTATTTTTCAAACATATTTCACACCATGTAGTTTCACAAGATGATGATGAAATAAGAATATACTTATGTATAAAATTACATTTAAAAGCAATGAGCATGCCTCCATCTTTGGAAGCAACATCAGAAGATCTAACTGTTCGAAGTACTTTATATCTACTGTCCATAAAAATATTATCAGAAATGTGTTGAGTAAGCCAAGTTTCTGAAATAAAAACAATATCAAAATTTTTAGAACTGAAGAATTGCTTAATTTTTGCAGTCTTAGTTCTCACCCCACGAATGTTTATGTAAAAACAATAAAGTCCAAACATAATATCAAAAAATATATAAAAACAAACAATAATCAAGAGGGAAAAAAATGTTAATAAAGGACAATATTGGCAAAAAAAATCAAAGAAATCAAAGAAAATAAATAAATACCACTAAAGTTTTAATGAATTAGCCAAAGTTCCATGAAAAAAACCAATGGAAGCACCACGAGGCCATAAATTGGAAGAGATTATATTATTATGTTTATGAGCAGGAGCAGATATATAAAAGCAAGAAGACTTTGAATTATACATACTAATTTCATGACACACGATCCTAGTTCTTAAATGTTTTTTCAAGAAATTACTTAATATTATATGAATAAGACTCACTGGCATATTAGAAACAAAATATCTATTACATTTTGTATTAATATTATTATTAATATTTTTATGAATTTTAGAAATACCAAACCCCCTTTCCACAGGAAAATAAAGTAGTCTACCTTTTTTACCGGAAGTTGAAAAAGAGCATCCCAAACCATTTCCCACATTAACTTTTTTATCAATATAATTGTTGTATTTAGAGAAATACGAATAATTTGCTCTATGAGTAATAAAATCCCTATCAGCATTTTCTAGACAATTTTTTCTTCTGAAATTTGATTTAGAAAAGTCATTAGAAGAATTACTACTATACTTTGTTGGAACAGAATGTGAATATCCATCCTTTAATATATATTTTTATCAGGAAAATTATCCTAATATCCCAGTGATGAATTATTAACAGAAAAGCCAGAAAACTTGTTAAATTTTTCATCATCATTAAGTCTAGAAAATTGTTTTTGATATTTTTCAGACTGCCTATAAATTTTAGTTTTATAAACTTTTCATTTATTGTATCTTGCATATTTATCAATTCCATATTCAATATAATCATCACATGATTGAAAATCTTGATCCAATATCTTATTATCAACTTTATAATCACTATTATAAATGCTATTATTTTTATCTTTTTTTTTTTCAAAACTATTTTTACCTTTATCTCCAATAAAGAATGAGGACTTGGGCAAATTTCCTAAAGTATTATTACCCCTAAAAGATGAATTAACATCACCACCAAAACAACCTCAGCAATATCCCCAAAGACTTGTGTTTCCAATGAATCACATTGTATACCTACATCACCAGAGATAACACCATCACTACTAGCTTTAGATTCCTTCACACCAAATTTTGCCATACTCATAATCATACTATATACTCCCTGAAGAGACATAGATTGTATTAATTCAAAAGTAAAAACAGCCAAGTCTACTTTACTACTTTCACTATCTTGAAGCAAACTAACTATATCCACACTAGAACTAGAATTTAAACTTATATCAATACTTAAACCATTATCACTATTTTCTTTTACACTATCTCTTATATAATTATCCCTTTCAGAAATATTTTCAATATGTATATCAGGTTCCACATCTATAAAATCATTATTATCTTTTGACATAACATTCTCAATATCCATCATTTTATCCACAAATAATTGATTACATTCTATACAACGAAAAAAAAACCAAGCCAACAGAATCAAAATTTTTTGCATCAGACCAGGACAAAGTCAAACAAGATATACGAAAATATCCTTGAGAAAAACCAGAGCACTTAATTCTACTATCTGCATCTGAGAATTCTACATTACAATAATTACATTTAATCCCAACTACATTTAAATCCAAACCATGTGTAGAAGAATCCTTGACTAAAACGTCAGGATCGTTATCAATATTAATATCAGCAAATGGTGTAGTAAGATTATCCGAATTATCTATCTCGTGCTCACTATTATAATAACGATTACAAAATGCACATATCAATTCCGGATTGTTATCATTAAAGATTTGAAATTCACTTAATTTATAACAATCCAAATGATACTTTAGCCCACAAAAACCAGGACACTTTAAATATTTTTGTCTACCATAAATATTACATAAGCACAAAGGACATTTAACAGCATATGGGGCCATTAATTATAATAAAAAAATATAACTATAAAATATACAAATCTTCCACTAACATATACAAATACAAAACTTTAAAAGCAAAAACAAAAAAAATCACATACAACATATATAAATCTGTAATTCTTAGAATATATATATATATATAACATTGTCCAAAATAAAATTATTGAAGATATCAAAGTCACTATGTACTTAATTATTTATAAAATGGAATTTTATATTTAGTGAAACTAAGACAAAAAGAAATTAGTTTCCGCTACTTAAAAATACTTAAAATAATAAACATAAGAAATTCCATTGATTAAGTTTCAAATAAAAACATATACATATTAAAAAACCCATGTTAAAAAAACAAGTTAAGATAAAAGTCCATTAATAATAAAGTCAAATATTATCATATGAAAATATAATATAATTAAATATTCATAGAAAATTTTTGTATAATCCAATATAACAGTCAATAAATCTTATGACACCAATAAACCATAACAATGAAATAAAAGATAATTTCTGTACTATAAATTGAAAAGTACGCACAATAGTTTCCAAAAATAAAATATAATCTTTAATAAAATTCTCCAGGCATATTAGTTTTATTTAAGTGCAGATCACTTTAAAAAAAAAACTAAAAAATCCATTTACTTCTAAAATCCCCAAGGCATATTAAATCTCAACAAACATTCAGAAGACTATCAAAGCAGTTTTCAATGATCAATTATAATAGAACAATAGAAAGGCTAAAAATCTTTAAAAAAACATATTTTGATCAAACTAATTTCACAGAAAATATACACATATTAATCCTTAATTAAAGACTTATAAAATGTATAAATCTTATAAACATAGTATTAGTTCTAAGTGAAGATCATTCAAAAAAACTAAAAAATCAATTTACTTATAAAATCCCCAAAGCATATTAGACCTCAGTAAACAATCCATTGAAAAAAAAACATCATAAAAATCCATTAAAGTAAGCTACTTCAATTAATTAATTTTGACATCAAAGAATATCTGCAGTTATAAAAGATCAATTATACTAAAACAATAGAAAAACTGAAAATCCATAAAAAACATATTTTGATCCAATTATTTTTACAGAAAATATGCACATATTAATCATTGATCAAAGTTTTATAAAATGTATAAATCTTATAAACATAGTACTAAATTAAACGATGTCTACCATAAGCATAATGTTGAATTAAGCCCTCTGTCTATATAATAACATTGAAAAAATCGGTATGATATCCAAAAAACTGATAATAAAAAATAACGAGAGAGTCCTTAACAAAAAAAAAAAATTCCAATAGTTTTAAGAGAAAAAAACACGTCCTTCTTCTACAAGAGACAGCATAATAATAATATTAATAATAATAATAATAATAATAATCATCATCATCATCATCATCATTAGTAATAATGGTAATAATCAATAATAGTAATTTAGTTATATATGTATAAACAGCTCAAAAAAGTCACAACTATTTACAAAAATAGTACATATCAGAACAAAATTAATATATATTAGATGCATTAATTTAACAACATAAAAATGATTTCATTTATTTAAATATTCAATATAATTTAAAACATACAGAAAGCTAATGTAGATATAATATATATTATATCTGCACTTAAAAATAAAATAATAGTATAACATTTATGCAGTTAATTTTTTTACATGGTAGTTTTAATTATATTTTAAAATGCTGTGTTTCAATAAATAAAATGTTTATTCTAATCGCCTTTTTAACATCGGTAGAATTATATAATCAGTTTATTTTTTGTAATAAAATATATTCTAAGCACTCCATTTCTGTATTTGCTAATTTTTTTTTCACAATATCTTCATGTCTTACTGAATATTGCTTTATATATTTACTTTTAGATATACAATTTGATAGAAATAAATTCTCATTTAAAATGTTATACATTAATGTTATATCGTTCATTCACTCAGTTTTAGAAATGAAAGATAATACTTAATCTGATCAGCTTTTATAATAATAATAATAATAATAATAATAATATTGGAGTAGTAGAAGTAGTAGTAATAATAATAATAATAGTAGTAGTAGTAATAATATTAATAATAATAATAATAATAATAGTAGTAGTAGTAGTAGTAGTAGTAGTAGTAGTAGTAGTAGTAGTAGTAATAATAATAATAATAATAATAATAATAGGGTTCCGCAGTAAACTCTAGAAGAGCTAATTCAATGTTTCATAGGACTCTGTGTTTGAACCCAGAAAAATTCTCAAAATGCACTTTTTTCCAAGTAAGAATCAAATATACATAGATATTAAGTACCATTCAACAAGAGAAAATAGCTTTTCTTTAAGTAAAAAAAATTAATCATGGAAATATCTCAAAAAACAAATATTTTCTCATCAGCAAAATTTATTAAAATGGCGACTACCAAGTCATGTGACCTGCAGTAAGTCTTCGTGTTTCAACCCACAAAAATTCTCAAAATACACTTTTTTTCCAAGTGAGAATTGAATATACATAGATATTAAGTACAATTCAACAAATGAAAATAATTTTTGTTTGCCAAAAAAATTAATCATGGAAATTTCTCAGAAAACAAACATTTTCTCAATGATAATATCTAAATAAAGTCAGACACCAAGTCATGTGACCTGAAATAATTCCTCCAAGAGCTAGTTCAAAGTTTCAAAAGTTTCTGTGTGTAAATCCAGAAAAAATTCCAAATGCACTTTTTTACAAGTAAGAATGAAATACTTATAAATATTAAAAATAACTCAACAAATTAAAATAACTCTTCTTTATTAAAAAAAAATTATTACTCATGTAATGGATAATCAGCGGAAACTGTCATCCACCATCCTACAAAACCCTCTTTAGCAAGAACATTTTACCACCAATAATATACCATGCATAATAAACTCTAATAATCATGCCTAAACATGTTTTGTAAAAAAATAATATCTGCCTACATATTATCAAAATCTTCATACGTATGTATCTGTTTAAAAACTTTGTAATCATCTGCACAAAACAGTACTGATCATTTGATTATCGCCTATTGAAAATAATACAGAAAAACATTAAATAATATAAGTGATAAAACATGTCCATAAGTAATTCATTGTTTTTAAATAAGAGGTTTCTTTTTTCATATTCAAAACAAAGCCTTTTCTGAAGAATGGATGTTGCTTTGTTATATGTACGACATTTATTTTTGTTATTATGTTTTTCAATCTATCTATTTGAGAATTATGCTTTACTTGTCAAATGTTTTAATGGAACAAAAATAAACGGCATTCAGACCCACACTATCTTAATTGAATAAGGATATAATCATTTTGTGGACCTCTATCATTCGAAACAATTGAGATTGACTCCAACACTGAACTCATCTTATACAAGTGCCATCCCATTCTAATTCATTAATGGACAATTGAATTAATTGGAGAACTGCACTCGTAGTAATAATCTGTTTCTTGATGTACTCAAACTTGTTTTTTTACTGATGTAACCACTTTTCTTAAGTACAAATAAAGTTTGCTTTGAAATATAATAATAATAATAATAATAATAATAATAATAATAATAATAATAATAATAATAATAATAATAATAATAATAATAATAATAATAATAATAATAATAATAATAATAATAATAATAATAATAATATAGTCATGATGGTGCCTTTTAATAAAAAAAAAGCTTATCCCTTTGTTATTAGAGATAAGACCAATATCAAAGGGTCCATTCCCCATAAAGATTTTAGAGAAAGTAATTAAAGATAAGATATATCCATTTATTTTGCCGATGATTTCTCCGGCTCAATTTGCAAAAAAAACATTCATCTACCACACAAGCTGCTATGTTATTTAAGACTAATTTGACAATGGTTAGAGAAATGAAAAGATATGGCCCAATTGTTGTACAGCTGAATATTGCTTCGGCTTTTGACAATGTTGATATATCTGTACTATTGATATTATTGAATGAAACCGAAATGCCAAAATCACATAGATATGTTATAACAAATTTACTTTTAAATTGTGAACTTCGCATCACCCTAAATGGCAGAAATTCACTGGCTTTCACACCAACCAAATCACTTTCACAGGGGTCCCCACTTAGTGCCATCTTATTCATTTTATATATAAATTCTCTTTTTGGTTGGCCCCAACAGGCATTTGCAAAAATGGAGATCCCAGGTACAGGTCAAAAATTGGCCTGCATTGCATACATGGATATTACGTTTTTACTGACATCAAAAAAGCAAATACCAAAACTACAGATGATTTTAGAAAAATACTCAAAGGAATTTAAACTAGGTTTCAATTCAGAAAAACAGCAGCATGGATCCTTTTTACAGGCAGGCCATGTACATCTATCTTTCAGTCAAATCCAGGCTTGTTTCTTGGGTTTCCATTTCATCTGGAGACTACCGGCATGAGATGTCATTTGCAAAACAAATTGAAAAATAAAATCCAGTAAATAGCAAACTCTCTAGCCAATACCTATATGTTGGTATATTCTAAGATTCAATTAATTAACAGTTTTATGATGACTAAAATAGTTTACTTTGTGCCAGTGATTGCTTTCTCAAAGACTTTTATCTCGAAAATTAAAACCATTCTAAGATTCAATTAATTAACAGTTTTATGATGACTAAAATAGTTTACTTTGTGCCAGTGATTGCTTTCTCAAAGACTTTTATCTCGAAAATTAAAACCATTTGCAATCAGCTACTATGTTCAAGGAAAGTCGTGGTGGTATCAATGGCAAAACTATGATAACCATTAAATAAAAATGGTTCGGGGTTACATAATATCAGTATTTTTGACAAACAGAGAATGAGAAACAACATAATTGATATTGTTAAACAATTTCCTAAAATTAAGCAGCTCATAGAGGTCGTTCCAACTGATAAACCACTGCCAAAAAAATTATCATATTTTGAACAATTAATATATCACTGTCAAACAGAATCAAAAATCCCAGAGCAATTTATTAATAAGCACAAATACTGGGAAATTTATGAATTAATAAATGAAGATAATAACACACTTGCTTTGGAACCAATATTGGAAATTAATAATAAACAACTAGTTAAAAGGTATAAACAATGGGCCTTAGAACCAAAGTTTTTCAATTTTCTGATAAAACTTAATTTATCTGCATTACCTACCACATATTTTCTTTGCCATAAAAATGTATAAATCAATTGATCCTTTTTGTGGGTTATGCCATCAAGCTGAGGAAACCCTATCACATCTGATATATCACTGTGAGGAATTTAGGAAAATCAGAAATCTGATAAGTAACAATTACAGGAAGTTAATGTAACAATGCATCAATTAATTTCTGCATTTAGATAGGGAGTTAACACCAAGTGTCAAGGCTGCAACCTTTGTGCTCTGTGCATACTGGTGTACTAGATGCACCTTCCTAAATAACAATTCTAAGAGACATCTGACTACTTTTTCAAATTAACTTACAATGATACTGAAAAAGAATAAGGTACTGACCAGACCTGACATTTTATACAGCCATCTGGTCATTACTTAAGATTACATCAATGTTATAATGGCAAAAATGATAAAATTCTTATGAACCAGTATAGTGTGTTTTTTAAAGACCTGAAATCTTAAAACCTCAGTGAATTCTGGGAACAGGACACATTTAAAATTAACATAGAACCAAAACTTGGGAGTTAGATCTATAAAAATATTTGTAACAAGGACAATTTAGCAACAATTTTCCCCTTCTGCTATAAGTGATTGATTTGCTAGTGGGGTTTAAATAATAAATTATATTATGAACCATTTGAGACATAAAATAAAATGAAAATTGTGTTATAACATTTGGACTGTTGATTTAGGTGAAATGGACAATCCAGAATATTAAGTTCAAATATATATAGATAAAAACTATGATTTAGGCTCCTGTAAATTTAGAAAAAATTCTAACAAAAATGACAGTGTAAATATAAAAATTTGTAATCAACTTGGAGCAGTGAATTTGCTATGTAAACTCTAACATTGTATTTTTTGAGTCAATAAAAGGCATTTTGAAGAAGAAGAAGAAAAAGAAGAAGAGGAGGGAGAAGAAGAAGAAAAAGAGTAGCAGCAGCAGCAGCAGCAGCAGCAGCAGCAGCAGCAGCAGCAGCAGCAGTAGTAGCAGCAGCAGCAGCAGCAGCAGCAGCAGCAGCAGCAGTAGTAGCAGTAGTAGCAGTAGTAGCAGTAGTAGCAGTAGTAGCAGTAGTAGCAGTAGTAGCAGTAGTAGCAGTAGTAGCAGTAGTAGCAGTAGTAGCAGTAGTAGCAGTAGTAGTAGTAGTAGTAGTAGTAGTAGTAGTAGTAGTAGTAGTAGCTAGTAGTAGTAGTAGTAGTAGTAGCTAGTAGTAGTAGTAGTAGTAGTAGTAGCAGTAGCAGCAGCAGTAGTAGTAGTAGCAGTAGCAGCAGCAGCAGCAGCAGCAGCAGTAGTAGCAGTAGCAGCAGTAGTGTAGTAGTAGCAGCAGCAGTAGCAGTAGCAGCAGTAGCAGTAGCAGCAGCAGTAGCAGTAGTAGCAGCAGCAGTAGTAGCAGCAGCAGTAGCAGCAGCAGCAGTAGCAGCAGCAGCAGCAGCAGCAGCAGCAGCAGTAGCAGCAGTAGCAGTAGCAGCAGCAGTAGTAGCAGCAGTAGCAGCAGCAGCAGCAGCAGCAGCAGCAGTAGTAGCAGCAGCAGCAGTAGTAGCAGCAGCAGCAGTAGTAGTAGCAGTAGCAGTAGCAGCAGCAGCAGTAGCAGCAGCAGTAGTAGTAGCAGCAGCAGCAGCAGCAGCAGCAGCAGTAGTAGTAGTAGTAGTAGTAGTAGTAGTAGTAGTAGTAGTAGTAGTAGTAGTAGTAGTAGTAGTAGTATATTATATTTTTGGACCATTCATTTTAGGAGAGTTATATAAATATTTTAAATCTTTTTTTACTAATTTTGGACATAACAATAAACATTTCTTTACTTATTGAAGAAAAAATATGAGAATGTAGGACTCTAAATGATAAAAAAACTAAAGTAACGCTCAATCATTTTTTTTTGATCATGAATTAGAAGTTAACAACTACAAATATCTTGATCAGATTATAAATGCAGATGGAAACTTAATAATTAAAGTTAATCGCAGAATTAAACTTGAGTCGTGTTTTTGATAAAAATAACTTAATATGAAAAGGAAATATGCCTAGGTATTTGAAAAGAAAGATTTTAATTTGTCTTTTATCAGCTCTTAATTATGGATCAGATATTTAGACATATAATAGAAGAGCCGTACAGAAACTTCAGATAGTTTAATGAAGTATTAAGTGGGTGATAAAACAAATCCGCATCAATGATCTCAGTGAAAAAATTAAAAGACTGAAATTGAGCTTACCTCAATATAGTGCAAAAAGAAATTACAATACATTGAATTTGCAGTTTTATACTTGAAAAGTAATTTAAACACACACAAAAGAGATAACGTGAAAGATTGATGAATGAAATAGATAAGTTTGCAAGCGTTTGTCAAGAAGAGAGACCAGCGATTAGAAAAATTTAATTAAACTTTGAGAAATCATCTTGAAGTGGTTTAATATTAGTTAAAAATGATGATGATGATAACCATTAGTTACATATATTTAGCTATCACCATGGTTGTGGAATTGAAGTATTTGATAACTCAAACTCACCTGAAAAAAAAAAAAATTTCAAAAATCATGCATAGTCTGAAGTAATGAATGGTTAAGATATGGTTGAATTGAGAAGAAGGTTGCACTGATGAAAACTCTTCAATATATACATATTTATGTGTGCGTGCGTGTGTTTGAATAAATTATGTTTTTATAAAAAAAAAAACACATTGATATATTTTTAAAAATTAATATTGTTTTCAGGTATCATTATATATTTATATATTATAAAATCTAATATTTTTATTATTGTTTTATTCGTTAATACTTTTATTACTATTTGTTATGAAAGACATTTATAAAAAAAAAGGTAAACCATGAACTCATTTCTCACATCAATGATACTTCTCTCACTCGTAGTTAGCTACTACTTAATTTTATAACCATAGTGTTATTATTACAATTAGAATATTGATATGTGTGTGACTAATCGAGATTAATCTTGGATTTTTATCCTGTAGCTAGTAATTGTTAGCTATTCATTTTCTAATAAGTATGTGTAGTTATCTATGGTGACTATGGTTTGCTGGGTAAATTTATTCCTAAGTTTGCTTTTGATTTGAATTTTTGTATGTGGGATGTCATATGAATGCATTTAATCACTATATCATCAGATCTTTTTTGTTATTTTTATAGAATAATCAAATTTAAGAATTATGATCTGCAAAATTGTTTTAGCCTGCTCTATATGGTAGCAACTTTTATATACAATTTATTTGTAAAATTATATGCATTCGGCATTGTAAACAATCACTGATCCAGAAATATTTCAGGACAATTATTTTTTAATGCTTCAGTATTTTAACAAACTAATAGACCAATGACTATATAATTGTTTTTGAGTTCATTTTTGTCATAAAGTTAAAAATAAAATTTTATTTTATTCAGTTGAATGATCAAACAAAAACGATCTTCAGAACAACTGACCACATAATCATTTATGTTTCTTAAGAAACTAATAACCTCAGAAAACATTTATAAAGGTATACTTTTTTGCTTTGCAATCTGATTTACCCAATACTTATGGAGCCACTTTAATGTACAAAAAATATGACAGATAATTACTATTAAGGTTGTTGTAAACTGCTGTCTCATGTGTTTACATGCTGGTTTACTGAGATTCTAAGTAAAGAGTAAATATTAATAAAAGTTCAATTTAATTTTTTAAGCATTTTTAGACTGCTTGATTTTTTATTTATTTATTTAATATTTCCTAGATTGACTTAGTAAAGAAAAATTCTCAAATCCTTAAGATATGCTTTCACATTTGGTGCTCTTTGAAGTGGTGAATAATGTTTAAAATGTTTAAAATACATCATATTTGAAAGTGTATAATAAGATTGAGTTAAGTCTTCATGTTTTCTCTCCAAAATGCTTAAGATTAACTTCTATATATAAATTAAGGTAAAAAAAAAAAGCTGCCTGATTTGATTTTTTTAAAAAGTTGTATCTTGCACTTTGCTCTGAAAGTACTTCATTTACTTAATATATCAATGTTGGTATATGTAATTAGAAAATGAAGTTGTGTTTTTAGATATACTTTTTTATGTATTTTATAAATTTCAACTACAGTTAAATCAAGTTAAGCATAAATGGGAAACTAGCTTGGCAAATTGAAATTATACCACCATGTAATAAGATTTATCTGAAACATTTTAAACTATAGTGAACCTGCCTTTAATTTATGATTATAAATTATAAAAGGATTGTAAACCTAGATTATATGGGGTCACGGATTAACAAATAATTATATATATATATATATTGTAACCTAGTGTTATTGACACTTGGTTTATTTAGCATTGTTTCCACAGGAAAACAATGCTATCCTTTTTTAGGAAATAAAAAAGTAAAATAATAATAATATTAAGTGATTAATAAAATATGCTATTTACTCACTTTAACGTGTTTTAAGCAAATAACTAAAAAATTTAGTAATTTGATGTCATTTTGAAGAAGAGCATGAATAATTTAATTAAAATATTAACAATAAGAGCAATTTAATATAGTATAAAAGCACCTATCATAAACAGTAATTGATTTTGGATGGGTAGAGGGGGAGAGTAGATGAATGACTTGTCATAAAGCACAATAACTTCTGATAAATAATTTATTTTGTAGAAAATCATATTTAAAAGAAATATACATCACTAATTATTAATTGAGTATATTTATTATTTTTCATTATTTGTCAAATTACTTTGTAATTCATTTAAATCATATGGAAAAATATATGACTGTAATAAGTTTTTTTTTTCCTTTCTTTTGTTTATGTTATAATTAAATGATTATTTTTCTGTAAGAGGTCGCTAAAAGAAGACCGCCAAATTTTGAAGAAAGTTTAGTCTGACATTAGTTTTACAAGGAGGAAGCAGTACTGAAATTCGGTAACAAATTTTTTATTATTTTTTATTGCAGAAATAAATATAAGTCCAGTAAATTTTTCATAATATTATGCGTGGCTAATCCTATTTGATAAGATATTCTGTTTTCTGTGGCCATCTACCTATTTTAAAGCTTTTTATACGCAAAAATGTACTATCTTATGCTAAAGTTCAAAATGACCGTATTAACTACAGCAATCACGGAAAGTGTCATTATATTTAAAATAAGTAATATAAGTAATTTCCAGGAAATAATCAATGAGTTGTTAACTTTACCTCATTTAATTATCTTTTCGTGGTATAAAAGAAAAATTATGATTAAAAGACATATTATAAAAGCCAAGGAAAGTTAACTAGAAAATTTCGCACTCTTTCTAAAAGAAATTGTCTGCTTTGAAAATAATGTAAGTTCCCCATGTTAAAATATGTTTATTCATTGAAAATTATCTAAAAATAATAGTAATGATAAAGGATATTTACTTATGCACCTGTATATTTTTAAAAAAGAAAATATAAATTTTCTCAAGGCAAATATCGGAAAATTTGTATGTGTGCATTTTACGGAGAATTCATTATTAAAGAAAAATTATAATTCCTAGAGTAGAAATAAAAACTACAAACATTAGTGACTTAATTATAACCATAATATAATATGTTATATTATACATCAACTGGAGTCGTTAAAACTTTATATCCACGTAAGTCAGCTGCAGTCGTTATAATAATAGTATTTTGGAAAATTCGCGCATTAGTTTTATTCCTAAGCCAGCTAGCTAAAAATGATACGTATCGCCAATAGTAAAAAGAAAAGAATTGTATATGTGATCGACAATCGTCAAATATTCGTCATGTTAAAATATGTATTGTTTTCTTGGATCCCAAAATTATATCAGTTAATTCAAGGAAGAGTTAATATCCAATGCTGCTATGTTTTCTTTGCCTAATTTATTAATTGCACCAGAATGGAGGCAACTTTTATATAAATGAAATAATAAAATGTGTTTCTTGTTTTAAAATTGCTTTGTGAACTACGAATGGATCAAGTTCTTCATCTAGATAAATTGCCCAACGGAAAAACATTTTTCTAGTGAGATAATAAGCACTTGTTAAGTAATGATTTTTTTTTAATTTGTAAAATTATGTGTATTTTTTTTTATATCAACAGGTGAAAGGCTGTATAGTCAAGTAATATTTAAATGACCTTGTAATCATAAAGGTCTGTTTTCCTGTAATTATTCTAGGTTAAATTTATATTTGACAAAAAAATTTTTTTTTTATAAAATGTGTTTACTTATGATATGCAATTATGGGGATAAATTTATATGTTAGATGCGTAAAAGTAGAAAAATTTAGATACTTAATAGGTAAAATATCTAGTTAAAATTATCAGAAGTAATTAAAGAGAAGTGCTATACAGGATATTACTTATTTAAAGTTTGAAACAAATTTATACTATGTTAATTGAGGAACTTATTCCCAATTATTCTTTATTAACGCATTCACTTAATTTAGTTCAAGATACTATACTACCAAGTACGTGTTGAATGTTTCTTTGGCAAAGGTAAAAATTATTATGGTTAATTCTGTGATATCCATTGATTTCAAACGTTGATCTAAGTATACCCTGGAACATAAATTTATTGTAATTAGTGTATTTTCTGGTCTTGCCCCGATATAGCATTGGTATATGCTTAAGATTCACATAAGTAATAATTGTAATGTCTTTATTTTGAGGGATGGAAAATGATCTCCCCAAAAGCTTTATTTTCCATGTGGGGAATAGATAAATCTAGAATTCGGGTATGTTTATAACCCAAGTGATCGCTTCTCAGAGTTAGGACGATCAGTAATTTATATCGTATTTAGTGTATTACATTCGTTAAAATCCCAGGAGAGGATTATATTTGGTGTGCGTTCCTATTATGCCCAAGTAAGAGGCAAGGACCCACCAAACTATTTTATGGTAGTAGTTAATTCTACAGACCTTCAGTGTTATTCCATATTCCTCATGAGAAAATAGAGATAATTCCACCACGGAAGGTGTTGAATATTGTGTTTTGTTTAGAAAGTTATGGCAAGATAACGGGTATATTGGAGGTTAATTCCTCACGATCCATTTAGTATAAATAGCGTGCTAGTATATATGATCAATGTCTGGATTGTGCGGCAGAATATTGCTGGTAATCCACACGTAAGTCAATGGAGAGAATAAGTTTAAAATTGCGTGATTTAGAAATTTTTATTTGCCAATGGAGGGTTCAAATACTAGGTTTAATTCGGGTTAATAATTAATTAGCACTCACAATATAACTTATACTGAGGAATACAATGTGTATAACAACTTCAGTTATTATTAAGGTAAATATTAAAATAATAAGTGTAACTTCTGATAAATAACCCATAAATTATAATAAGTTATCTAAATAAAAACTATCATTTAATTAAATGATATGATAATAAAAATCGTTTGTACGTATTGCCTAGAATCAAATTGTTTTTGTTTTAAAACAGATCTATAGTCAATAAAGTTAAGTAACCGTTCATATAAGATACACTAAACGGATGAGTTGATGTATCGATAATAATATTTATTTTGTTATATTCAATTTGCATAAATGTAAAAAGAAGATGAAGAAGTAGTTCGAATCCAGGTCTAAAAGTATAGACGAATTAATGTTAGTTATATTTTGTTTTATCCATATGGGATCGAATAAATTGTATATGTTTGTTTATTATGTTAATCATAAAGGATAGTTTTGTTAAATTGTAATAATAAATCATAATCTTGTTAAAATTTAATAATAAATTATAGTCTTGTTACAAGTTGTCTTGAGTCATTTTTCTTGTGTGCTAAATAAAAGTGTATTGGCATAATACTTGCAATACTTTCTTGAGTCCAAAATCATTTATGAAATCTTAAATTCAATACACCAGATAGACAATTGTAAGTAGATCATAATATTTCAGTATAGTTTAATTTAATAAGAATTATTTATGGAATTGAAAACTTCAGACCAAGATATTTTATTTTATATGTGTGTAAAACCACTTTATTCCCAAACTAGTAGGTTTTGGTTGCACATTATTTCGTACACATTTAAGTGAAGTGTCTAGGTAATAAATCTTAGTTAAATTATTGTGTTGTCATGGATGATGGAAGGACACAAAAGCACCCTTGTCTTTTCATCATTCCGACTGAGATTCTGGATAAAATGGCTGTATTATTCAAAATTATGCGTTGTTATTGAATATGGTTATCATCTCGTTAAAGATTATAATAGTTGATATGTGGATGAAGACACCTGGAATTTAAATAAGGTAAATGTTTCATATAGCCGACCAGAATGTCAGTCATATGCGACAACACAATACTGCCGAGCATTTTTCTTTAAAAATAACAGAGAACCCTGAGATTAGTGTCATTATTATAAGTGCTCTTAAATTAAGAATTGATTCATTATGATCAATATTACAAGCGTGGCATGGCTTAAGAGATTGAAACTTCTGATTGTATAATAATAAAATATTGAAATCATATTGGCAAATTAATGAATGTTTTATTTTAGTCAGTAATATTAACAATGACATGAAATCATCATCATCATTGTTCGAACAGTGCAAGTACTTACAGCTCAGAGAATGTGTTTTGGATAGAGAAAGAATGTTAGTTTATTCTAAATTTTCTTTTAAAATTTATTTTATTAATGATAATTTTTTTTTATTCTATCTCTGTCTGAACTGCATATCGCTGTAGCTGAATTATTATAACTAACCAAACGTCGAGCTATATTAGATAAAAATATAGGGTTTGCTACCCCATACATAGACGGAAGCGTTTGGGCTTTCCGAAGTGATCTAATAAACCATTCGTTCATTTATTAGGTTAGAATATATATATATATATTATAACAATTTTCTAAATATTTACATAATTAAACAAGACTCTCTCCTTATAAAGAGGTGATAATTTTTTACCCATAGTGGAAAAAATAAAATGGTAAATATTTGTTTATTTAGAAGGGTGTGTTTTCGGAAATTTATAAAATTGGTCTTTTATATAGAAATAATTATCTTCTTTTAAAAGCAAATGAAATTAAGACTTGAAATTAATATCAATAAATATTATACTCAGCAATAAATGAAGATAAAATCAACATCAGAGATAAATGATCAACTCAGACATAGAATCATCAAAATTAATTATCAAATAATCAAACAGACTATCAGAAGCAAATTAATTAATAGTAATCAGTTAACATTAGCAGATAATCGTCAGTCAATTCGTATGACTGGATTTAAGAGCAAAATTAGAAAATCTTAGATTAATCATCATCAAGTCAAGATCAAACATAGGGTGTAAATTATAAAAACAATCAACAACATTTAGGTACCATGCACTGGCATACGTTCCAAGTATAACTATATTAAAAGTGCTGGGATCATATATTAATGCTGATCATCATCAATGCTCAGAAACATCTGTTATCATGAAGGTAGTGATTATCAATGAATAAATCATCATCATCATGATACATAGAAAGTAAAATAAATGGACTTTTAAAAATGACTTTTATAAACTTAGAATCATATAAATAATTCTATAAAGAATTATATAGAAGTCCATACATATATATGTAAACCAGAAATCATTAGTCTGGCACAGGTTTTAAGATTGTAAAAATCCTGATTACTGTGAAGAAAGAGAATACACATGTAATCTATTCTAGCATTAAATATTTCTATTGAATAACTTAAAATAATGATTAATAAATTTATTGTTTGAGTAAAATAGTAGTAGTAGTAGTAGTAGTAGTAGTAGTAGTAGTAGTAGTAGTAGTAGTAGTAGCAGTAGTAGTAGTACTAGTAGTAGTAGTAGCAGCAGTAATAGTAATAATAGTAATTATAGTAATAATAATATTGATAATAATAATAATAATAACAATAATAATAGTGATGATGATGATGATGAAAGATCTGATAAACACACTACAATAAAATAGATTATTCTAATTTTGACTATTCACAAATATCAGGAAATATTTCACTGTATAAAAATTACAGTGATATATAAATAAGTGTTTTAATAGCACATGCACACACACACACACACACATATATATATATATATATCCATGTAATGTAATATAAAATGTTCTCATGATTAAATATTATCATAATTAATTCTACAGATTAATATTATTGTACTTTAACAACATAAATGATTCAATGTTAAACACGTATATAATAAGTGCCCACATATATCCTTATTGTAAAATCAAAATTATGTATTTCAGTTCCTAATATAACAATAATCAATAATTTTATATGTAGTAACACATAAAATAATATTTCAATCATTAATTCTTAATTTCCTTTTAACTTATAATTCATATTATTTTATGATCCAATTATAGAAAGTACAGTGTATTAGTTCATTATATTCTTCTAACTTTAAATCAAGTCTTTAATAACATTCTTAAAAAAATATGTAAGAGTGTCAACCCCTTTTTGATCAGTCCCTTTTTGTTCTTTTTATATTCTTGCTAAGGACTTTTACTCATTAGTTGGCCAATTTATTCGTCATTCCAAAATTGTTTGCTTTTACAATAATCAGTGCAGATGAAGTTAAATATTTCCATTTGGGCAATAAGCAGAAATAGATTTTCATCAACTGTAAAGTTAATATTTGAAATAACATGCAATTATTAATATTTATTTTCTTTACTAGTCATTGTTTTCTTCCATACCTCATACATTCATGAAATATGCAAGGACAGTATATATATATATATATATATATATATATATATATATATATATATATATATATATATATATATATATATATATATATAATAAAAACACAGAATTACTTCTCAATAAATCTGCTTTAATATTTCAACCAGAAGATTGATTTTCATCAGAAAGCACAGCAAAATGGCTATTTCCAGAAGCCATTTTGCTATGCTTTGATAAAACTGGTCTGCTGGTTGAAATATTAAAGCAGTTTTATAGAGAAGTAATTTTATGTTTTTATTATGTTTTTATTTTTTCCTTTATTTAATTCATATATATATTTTTTTTTTCTGGCATTAAACATCTGTATTTTTATGCATATATAAAGCATTGTATGTATGAGGTATATCCCAGGATTTCTCAAGATAAGTCTGTTTTTTATATACATTTGTAACATAACAAGTCTAATGCTGCTTGTTCTCAATTCAGGTTCGTCTTTGATAATTTCATAAACTTCAGCTGACTATCCTAAGACTACTTCACACACATTGGCTTATGAATATCACAAAAAATATCCTACTTTTTTTCAATGAATGCAAACTCAACCAAGATGGAGATTAGCAACAAATGCTTTTTCTTTGAAGCTGAATTTCAACACTATCACTTAAACTGAGCAGACTATTTTTATTAAACCCAATTGAATGTATAAACAGAGGATTAACAGAAAGTGTTTTTCTTTTTAATTAATAAAAACAAGACAATAAGTAAATTACCAAATAATAAGTAAAAACAGATTTAAAAATAAATATTATAATTGGTGAACATTTCAAATGAAAAAACAATTTTGCTTTATACAAAAATTTTCTTTACTAAGTCAAAAATGTAGATTTTTATCAAAATGATATACAATTAAAATAAAATATTTGTACTAGAGATTTTTTGTATAATGTCAATCAATAGTAGTTTACTATTGTTATTATAGATAGATAGATAGATAGATAGATAGGTAGATAGATAGACATACAGACAGACAGACAGACAGATGGATAAATAGATAAATAGATAGATAGATAGATAGATAGATAGACATACAGACAGACAGACGGATAGATAGATAGATAGATAGATAGATAGATAGATAGATAGATAGATAGATAGATAGATAGATAGATAGATAGATAGGTAGATAGATAGATAGATAGATAGACATACAGACAGACAGACAGACGGATAGATAGATAGATAGATAGATAGATAGATAGATAGATAGATAGATAGATAGATAGATAGATAGATAGATAGATAGATAGATAGATAGATAGATAGATAGATAGATAGATAGATAGATAGATAGATAGATAGATAGATAGATAGATAGATAGATAGATAGATAGAAAGACAGACAGACATGTAGATAGATAGATAGATAGATAGATAGATAGATAGATAGATAGATAGATAGATAGATAGATAGATAGATAGATAGATAGATAGATAGATAGATAGATAGATTACAATTTCATTTACAGGTTCCAATTTTCCTGCACTTAAACATTTACTAATTTACTCATTGTTATTATTACATATAATTTATTAGGCTAGTGATTATCATATTTGTTTTAGCCAAATATATAATTTAAACTCTAATTACTAAAATATTATTATTAAATGCAATCACATGTTGTATTTAATCCAATACATTTCTCTATTCCTGTATATAATATTTTTAATATATTTAAAACTTTTATTTTATTACACATTTCTTTAAGGACCACATTTTTTATTCACATCACATTTATATCATCTACTGCAATCTTTCGTATTCAATGAATACCAAATAAAAGAGCTTAATAAATTCCTATTCTGTATTATCCTACTCAACACCTCCAGGCAATCTTATGGCTTTCATCATGTGATATTTATTTATTTTATACTTTAAATAGAAGTGTGTAGACACCTGAAAGAAATAAATGTCGCCAAAATATCTTTTTTGCTGAAACAACAGTTTTCAGTACGTTTAGATCATACTTTTTAATAATGATATGATTGTCTTTAGCCTAATATAGTAACTAGTAATAATTACTAATGAATTTATTTAAGAAAGTTGCTGTCAAATGTGTGAGGTTAGGAATTTTGATACCTGTAGATTAAATTGTAATAATGTGATATTAATAAAAACTGATCAAAGACAGTGAAGATAGATCAATATTTATGACAAAAGTCAACTAAAGAATTTTGATAAAGTTAAAAATGTTTTTTTAAGGAATCATTTATTTAAACCAGATATTCCTATTCATTGAATTAAATTATGTGTCATAGAATAGTAATTATATATATATATGTGTGTGTGTGTGTGTGTAAAATAATGAGAAAAATTAAATTTATCAAGAATAAATTTTAAAAAATAGACTTACTTAGCAATTTCAGAAACTTCATAAGCTTGAAGAATTAACCACTCTCCTGCAGAAACTGCAGCAGTTATAAGAAGTGGATCTCTGCCAGTTTCCTTACCTTCTTTTTCAAAAGTTTCTTTAAATTCCTTTAATATATATATTAATAAATTGTTAAATGTTGGATATAATTATGATCATATTTATTACACGATTAAAAATTGTAATTCAAAAGAAAAATAAGATTAATAATGATGTCAATTCTTCTAATAATAAAATTTGGATATCAACACTATATATTTTGAATCAACAGGCAAGTTTCATAAGGTAAATTTATAAAGGTATATGTGACATTGCATTTTAGCACTACTTATATTAAATAAATTAATAAGTAACTTTAAAGACAAAACCTTATTTACAAATAAAAATTGCATCATTTATAAATGAATGTGTAGGTGTGGTAGTGAATATATAGGTGAGTTGAGATGCACTTCATTGAAAATAACAAAGAACACTGTTGTTATTAAAAAAAGTTTAAAACACAAAACAAAATTAAATTCTAAAGATAATGATAATTTATAAGCTTCCGTTTTTTATGACCATAATAAATCATGTATATATGGTTTTGATTTCAATTATAATAACATAAAAATATTGCAATCTTGGAGAAATAATAATAAAGAAAAATAAAGGAAGCTTTGTTAATATATAAATAAAAGCAAGACTTAATCAATAGGCAGGCAGCAAACGTTAAGACCACAGAATTATGGGTAAGTAGAATATGAGGATAGTTGAAAGCACTCCTAAGTGACATTTATATTTTTTTGTTCTTTTTAGCAAATTTTAATTACTGTATTTTCTAATATTTATAACTGTGCATTATATAGTTTATTAAATTCCCGAACTTTGAGGAATATCATTCATCAATGGCAAGATTAGGTTCTTAATAATAACTGTTACATTTTAGATAATAACGAAACTGATAATAAGTATCGGAGTAAAGAACACGTCATGCTCTTCCGATCTTTTGATGGTTGATTATTCAGAATATGTGGATTAACAAAAGTTTTGTTTCCTTCAGTTCTATAATTAATTGATTCTTCAGTTTTATAATTAATTGATTTCAAGTTAATTTTTGAAGAAAGAGATAAAATCTCCACAAGGTTGGAATACATTGTGTTTCATCTTATTTAATTAAAATAGTTGGTCTTTTTAATATTTCAACTATTCTCTCATGGTTCTCGAAATCATACTTTCCAAATTATTAAGTATTCTAGCATTATCAAATCACATGTGAGATCAATTTCTAAAAATATGTGAAGTAAAACCTGGTACGATATATTTAATTTTTAATTGAAGACACTTCTTAGGCTCCCTAATTCCTGATATTAATTCTACCTCTCCTTCATAGCATTTTGAGTACTGTGAATATAAAATTTCATAGACATATTGATATTCTATTTCACAGTACTGAATAAGCTATATAGCTCAGTCCAATACACGAATTAATGTCAGACTTAAGGAGCATAAAATGCTTTCTATCAAAAGTTAAATACATTAAGTTTTATTTTACATTTTTTTAGAAAATGGTCATACATCTGATTTTGATAATGCTAGAATACTTGTTAATTTGGAAAAGTATGATGTGAGAACCATGAGAGAATCTTTTGAAATATTAAAAAAGACTAAATCGTTTAAATAAGTCTGATGAAACATAACAAGGTATTCAAGCCTTGTGGAGACCATTTATTTTACCTCTTTTTTTGTAAAATAAACTTGAAATCAATTAATTATAAAACTGAAGATAATAAAAATGTTGTTAGTCTACCTATTCTGAATAATCAACATACACGCACACACACACACACATATATATATATATATATATATATATACAGTGCGTTCAATTCCAGCAATAGTTTTCTCTTGAAATTGATCTGCACTTGTAGGTATCCAAATAAAATTTGTTATCGAATCACAGTCTGGCTTTCTTATCAGGGGATTTTTCCCATATTGCGAACTACAGGCTATCAGGGCCTGGAAATAAAATACCAGCTAAAGTAAAGGACATCCAGATGAATCAATAAAATGGCCAACAGCATACTGGTCTCCCCAGGACATCGGGACAATTAACAGTAGATCCCAAATGGCAAGCAACTGTTAATGATGCACTTTTTAAAACTGCAAGAACTATATATATATATATATATATATATATATATATATATATAGAACTACATACTATATATATATATATTGTTCTTTACTTTACGCTTAATCTCAAACTCGCTATGACTTAAGATTTAACCTCTGCAATGATATTTTGCTATCGAAACATCTGGGAATTTAATAAACAAAATATTACATGTACAAATACAATAAAACTTTATTTACATCATATAACCTTGAAAATATTAAGTATAATATAACTGAGATAGATAGGTGAACATATAAATAAATAGATAACCACATCTATAACTCTTGAAATGGTGACTTATATCATTATTAATCCAAATTGAATGTTTCAACTGATTCATTTATTTGATATATATATATATATATAAACATTTTTTAGGGAATTGATGTTATCTCTAGTGCCATCATTATTATATTCAGTTAATCATCATCAAATGTTACATTATAGTCCATCTGCAAAAAGAAACATAAATAGAAATTTCGATCAGATTCTATTTTATAATACTACTTAAAAACCGGTCTGATTCAAGCCATTAATACATCTCCATGAAACCGAAAATCATTTATATTTATTATCATAACAAACACTCAGGAATCAGTCAGAAGAGAGCTCATTTTTCATCTACTGTAGCAGTTAAATAATGATGCAGTGCAAAATGGTTATTTAAATTTGATAAAAATGTTGCTATAAGATGACATTGCTTTTTAAAAATTATAAAATATTAATTGATGCCATTTAAATATTATATATATATCAAATCACCTCAAACGTTAAGAAATTATCAACTATGACCTAAGTCATAAATGGCAAACCTATGACCCGTGGGTCTGACCCATGCAGGCTTTGTAAATGACCCACATGT
The DNA here is from genome assembly GCA_028023455.1 of Epiperipatus broadwayi. NCBI lineage: Eukaryota > Metazoa > Onychophora > Udeonychophora > Euonychophora > Peripatidae > Epiperipatus > Epiperipatus broadwayi. The sequence continues at coordinate 2,785 of JAQFVV010000421.1, read as the reverse complement.
TGATTTTTATAAACTTACTTTTTATATCATAAAAGAGAGAACAGACAATCAAAATTTTTTAAAAAAATAAACTATATATATCTAACTTCGAATTTATAAAAAAAATATTTCCAAGTGGACATTGGTTAGATGATTTTCTTGTATCACTGTACCTGTGTATGACGTATATGGTGTAGAAACATCGTGTTTTTGTCCTTTTGTCGCAAAGCTGTATGACTCATGACAGTTAGTCATAAACGTTGCATAAAACAATTGAGATGTAACAGCTCAGGGATGTAATAGTGCTGAACTAAATAGCAGCCTTGTCATATGCATCTAGAAGTGTTTGATAATTCAACATTATTATTATTATTATTTTATAACAAATACCAAGTACATTAATGAAATTTCTTCTCAAATTATTGTATTCTAAATATAAATATTTTAGTTGTAGCCCTGTACTATGTCGACTGGTCGAGAGGTCAGTGACAGCTGCTTTACAAGCAATTGTCCCAGGTTAGCAGGTTTGCTTCTCAGCTAATGCTTCTGACACAAGAAAAAAATAGAATAAAATGATTGTGTATGTAATTTGTAAACCAAAAAAAGTCACTTCAGTACATGGAATTATAAAAAGACATTTTGAAAAGTTGACGTCTAATCTCGGACTTTCAACAGACAAAGAAATTAGAACATACTTTTACAAATGAAAAAAGGGAATCATTCACAAACCAGTGTTTTATAAAACTTTTTTGATGCCAAAGATAACATTACAGCTGTTAGTTTTCAAGTTTCCCATTGCATTGCTCACCACGGGAAACCTTTTTGAAGGAGTGTTTGTAGAATGTAGTGCTGCTTTTTACCATATGTCATAACGCATTGGCTGGGAGTGCAAACCCGCAACACTGTCCGTTCTTGCAACCAACTGTTAACATTTGCAAGGTCACTGCACTGACTCTCTTGGCTAACCACACTGCCTACATGTAGTGCTACTTGTTTGCAGATTTTAAAGAAAAAAGACTTATGTTGTAAAGCATGTAACAAGTTACGAATAAGTCACAATATAATCTAAAGCCTCGAGTAAAAAGAATTAGTGAAGAAAATAATTGTTCGCAAATACATAAACGACTTAAATTATCAGAAATGTATACAATTGCTTTAGAGAAAGAGTAATGGTCGTAAATGGTTATGCACAAATTAGCAGTTCTTCTTCGTGGATATAAATCAGGCAACCTAATGAAAGAAAAGCCAATTAAACTCATGTTTGAAAAGGTAAGTGCACAGCTTGATATTTTTAAAGAATTTGATATTGTATTTAAAAAATGGGATATTTGACCTACTGAAAAACAACGACAGATGGTGCACCCAGTATGATGGGGGAAAACAGTTGATTTTATCCAGTAGATTGAACGTGCATTATTACGACATTCTCTAGTTTAATTTCATTACTAATACAACCGTAAGCAAGTTCTGTATAAGAAACAATGTTTAAAAACATTTTCCAATGTAATGCCAGTTGTAATAAAAGTCATCTCCACTTATAAATGCAACAGGTCTTAATAATGTCAATTTGGCTCAATTATCTAGAGAAAATTAAGTACCAGTATTCAGGCACTTTGACATGCTAGTCAGTCGTTGGATGGTTCACTTGTGATCAAATTATTAACCGGTTTGTCGATTTTATTAGAAGAAATTGGTTCTATTTTTTGAATGAAAAAAGCAATAGTTGGACGAATTTTCAAATACAGATTGGTTAAATGATTTAATGCTTTTATGCAACATCACTCAGCATTTTAATGAATTGTATAAAAACTTCAAGGAAATGGACAACATGTTAAAGTAAGCTTGCTAACAAACTCTACATCTTTTACTATGATTTCAAAATGAGGTATCATGAAATATTTTCCTCAATTACAAAAATATTTTCAAAACACAATGTAATTGTTGAAAATGATGACATTCAAGAAACGTAATTAAAATATTTAATTATTATAGAGGAACAGTGAACCGCTTTTTTTTTCTTTTTCAGTGTCATAACATCAACGACGGGGCTAGACCCGCAACCCGGTCAACTTGTTTGTAGGCTGCTCGTGCTGACCTCTCAAACCACCAATGAGGATTGCGCAATCCAATTTGGAAAGTCAAAGATGTTGATTAATCTTCATTTTTATATTCTTACAAATCGGAATTACCAGAACAGTGGAGTTAACCAAAATTTATGGGCTAGGTATCCATTATTGTTGAAAATGGAATTAGTTTAATTTCAAAGTAGCATATGGGGAAAATAAGTTTGAAAACTGGATTTTGGAAGTAGAAGCAAAAAATTCAGAAAGTAGTGGAGATAATAGGTGATCCTACACTAAAAATTAAAAAATTATATTATTAAACGTAGGGGATTTTTTACCAAATAATTTTATACCACTGAAAAAACATGGTAGTACTATTTTAACGATGATTGAAGTCTCACATATTCCTATGAACCATTTGTTTTCTTCAATGAATTTATGTAAAATCTACCAATAGAAATAAACTTTAAATGCAATTTGACTGCGTAAATGTGCTTACTTAAATTACCTTAATGACTAATGTTATCTAACATTGAGAAACTAATCTGAAATATACAACAGATTTCTTAATTAAATATATTTTCTCAACTTTATTATCAATTTGTTATACATACACATATCGCAAAACTATATCTATTAATAAATAATATGTGATAATATATATGTATTTTTATCCTTAGTTCATTCAATAATTAGGTGCAAAGTGAATTCCAACTGTTACATGGTGTCACCTGTTGTGGTAA